>JACDJE010000119.1:438284-607747 GCA_016647715.1 Pavo muticus | reverse complement strand
CCCAGAGGGTGGTGACGCACTGGAACAGGTTGCCCAAGGAGGCTGTGGATGCCCCATCCCTGGAGGCATTCAAGGCCAGGCTGGATGTGGCTCTGGGCAGCCTGGTCTGCTGGTTGGCGACCCTGCACATAGCAGGGGGGTTGAAACTGGATGATCATTGTGGTCCTTTTCAACCCAGGCCATTCTATGATTCTGTGATGATTCTATGAAATACTGATACCAAGTTCAGAATTCATACAGAGCAAGTTGCCTGCTTGAAACCCAGGGAGGAGCCTGGTGCACAATTACTTGAAAATAAATGTGGGAATGGTTCCATTTGACCCGAGATCCAGCATAAGCCTCTTCTCTGATTAAGAATGAAGTTAAAATCAATCCCTTCTCTAGGCAATGAGAAAGTTTGACCAATTTATCCTTCATCTGGAAAAGGTAAAATAGCATCTGCAATAGCGAAAGCAGTAAATCCCATTAGTCCATTTTCTAATTAAATTTGTGATTGGGATATACTGAGTAAAAGTGGTTTGCTTAGTCAAAAAGAAGTCTGAATTTTTGGAACCCAAAGAATCTAGGATTTGATGGTGGATAACTGGAGGGGAAAAAAAAAAAAAAGGAAAAAAGAAGAGTAGTAAAAGAAATGAGATGGGCATGGGAAGCTGCCATCCTTCCAAGTGTTTCCCTCCTCGTGCTTCTTTATGGACATTTCCCTGCAGCAGAACCCCACATCTGTGTTCTTTCATGGGGATCTGCAGCACTTCTAGCACATCCAGCACCATCTCATCCTATTGCTTCCAACAACCAACCCCTTCCCCCTCCTCCTTTTCTTGCAGCATTACCTGAAGCCACAACCACAGGTATATCACCCCAAAGCTTCTATTTGCCTTCTGCCATTCACTTCCAAACAAACTGCATCAGATTCCTCTCCTTCCAACCATCCCGCTGTGTTGAAGAGGAGAAGCCATGCATTCAAGGCATTCAAGGCCAGGCTGGATGTGGCTCTGGGCAGCCTGGCCTGCTGGTTGGCGACCCTGCACATAGCAGGGGGGTTGAAACTAGATGAGCATTGTGGTCCTTTTCAACCTGGGCCATTCTGTGATTCTATGACTCTACAGTGATTCCCTCTGGCAGACTCGATGCACAGAAGCTACAACAGCATCTCTTAATTTCTCTTCAAAGCAAACAGATCTCAGTCAAATCAACACAGACTTCTTACTTAAAGGAACAAAAGGGAACGTTTCATCTTTCGTAAGGCAGCATATTATATAATCTATTTAATAGTAATGAACTTTATTTCTTGCAGAGTTTCTCTGGGTTTTCTCTCTGGTAAATGCATTAGGGTTATGGAACCTCCTAGGAAAATAAAACTTTGAAATTAAGCAAAGGTTTAACAGAGTTTACAACTTGAGCTTAATTAGCTGAGGGTTTTTTAGAATTGCCAATTAAGTTAATACTTCATTGTCATTATTTTATAAAAATAAATTATGAACACTTCAGAAATCATTAAAATTCATGCAAATACAATCCTTGAGGCAGCATTAAAGGAAAACAGAGCCGGAAACATAGCTGTGGTTATATTCTGTTCCGTCCCCAAGCTGCAGATACTGACTTTCTTCCACTTTTATCTCCAGTTTAAAAGGCAACAGTTGCTCATCACAGTGTAAACACAGATTAGTCCCCATAACAATCAAAAGCCTAACCAAGTACGCCTTTCAGTGCCAGAACGACCAGAACATCAGCACAGTAAGTTCTGCACTACTTAGAGCTAAGTTGATAGGTCTTGTGTAGAAGATGCAGAAAGAATTGCTTTCATGGATATGCTGCACTGTGCAATCGCCTCCAGTCCATGTCACAGCAGATGCTCTTGGCCAGTTCCTTCATCCTTCAAACCTAAGCACCACTGGGCTGGATGAGGATGTCCTCTCTCACACCCACACCTCCCCCAGCTGCTGTGCCAAGACCACAGCGTGCAAAGCTCCTCATATGTTTTAGTGTTCAAGAGGTGGTTTAGGTAACCACAGACCATGTTGCCCAGTGATGTGGTTGATGTCCCATCCCTGGAGACTATCGAGGCAAGGCTGGATCAGGCCCTGGGCAACCTGATCTAGCTGTGGTGTCCCCGTGCACTGCAGGGGAGTTGGACTAGATGGCCTTCAGAGGTCCCTTCCAACTCTAAGGATTCTATAATACCAGGGGAGGAAATGAAAGGGAGTTTTCCTGGGCATCCATCAACCACCCCCATTTGTCCACAGCCAGCCTCACTGTAAAAGGACTCCACGTACAGTAAACTGTATGTCTACAGGTCTATCTAAACATGCTTAGGCAGAAAACCAAGGAATGCTAATTCCACTCAGGACAAGAGCACATGAATGAAATGAAGCTTTGGAAAAAATAACTGGAGAACAGACCCATGAATCCACATCTATCACTGTACTTAAATGGTAAGATATCCTCTTGTAACCATGAGATTGTACATGTTCATAAAGGCTTCTTCACTTTCAGGTAGGTTCCATAAATCACGACACCTAATAAATATTTTATTTTTTGTCTGGGATTCTGGAGCTATTCCTTATTTTCACATTGCTTGCCATTAATCACAGTGAGAGACAAACCTGCACATGCACACACACACACAGAAATCCCATGGATGTATGTAGGAAACTGTGTGATACTGCCCTGCTCTTCTCAGCATGGCATGCAGCGATGAATTCCCAGCACACTTGAGCCGATCTTTCAAAAGCACAGTCTTGCAGAAAGCACAAAAGCAAACTGAAACAAGTACAAGTACAAAGACGTGTTATTTGTAGTCAAATAACAGCAGGACAAATACCCCATTGGATGAGTAATGTATTTAAAAGTAGCCTTGGAATTCATCCTATCCTCAAAGTCCCTGCTTAATTAGGCAACTGACCTGATGAGATGGCTATGCTGCCTGCGTAACTACTGAGTTTTCAGGGAGTTTGCTTTTGCTGTTGTTTCTAAACAATGATCAGCCAGGCTCTTAAAAATGTAACTGCATACATAAACATTTCCATAATTAAACATCTCCCCAGAAAAACTGCAGCAGAAGTAGCACGGGTGCCTCCAGCACACCCCAGCACGGCTGCCAGCAGCAGGGCAGGAAACAGGACACCGAAGCACATGCAACTGCACTGCAGTCTGACATTCAGCAACAGTGTGTTTTGCTATAAGGAAATACTGAACCATCTTACAGTGAAAGGGAACTCTCACATACACTGTCTCTTAAGACTCTTTAGTCTCTTAAGAACTCTCTTAAGTTCTTTACTGTGAGAGTGGTGAGGTGCTGGGACAGCTGCCCAGAGAGGCTGTGGATGCCCCGTCCCTGGAGGTGTTCAAGGCCAGGTTGGATGGGGCCCTGGGCAGCCTGGTCTAGTATTAGATGTGGAGGTTGGCAGCCCTGCCTGTGGCAGGGGGGTTGGATCTTGATGATCCTTGAGGTCCCTTCCAACCCGAGCCATTCTGTGATTTAGGTTTCTCTATACAAGTACAGAACCATGAAATTTGGGTCAGAAGGACCTGGAGACATCTCAGGTTCAGCCCCAACTCAATGTACTGCCCACTTTGAAGTTGGATCTAATCTGAGAATTAGGTCAGGTTGCACAGGGCTGGCCCAGCTGACCTGTGATCTCTAAGGATGGAGATCAAACATCACCTCCCAGCCCGTTTAAATCCATCCACTGCCATTGAGGATTTTATTCTCCCAATAATTAGCACTTCTTAAAACCTTTTCCCATTGCATCTCACCCCATCCCTGAGCACCTCTGAGGATTTGTCCACCCAGACCCCACAGTCCCTCTCTGCAGAGCTGTTTCCCATCTGCTCAGCCCATGCTGGTGCCTGGGTTATCACTGCCAAGGACAGGACTTTGCCTCCTCCTTTGCTGAACCCCATTTCTGTAGGGTGCCCAGGTCCCTGAGGCACCTCTACTCCTCCATTGGAGGGAATCTTGAGTTACAATCCCTCCTACAAGAATGGAATGGAATAGGTGGAATGGAAGAGGCGTGCATTTCTCTTTTCCCATCGTCTGCTTCTTCCCTTGGCTGGTTCTTTCTGTGTTTGGCTGTACAGATCACAGTGAAACACCACTCAGCTCTCCTCGCAACTACTGCTGACAACCAGCAAACCCGCCGGGGGGTGAAACGCTTTGTGATGTCCCTAATGAGCCCAAAATTATGTGATTCCCCAAGGTGTGAAAAAGCAGCAGCTGCAGCTGTGTTCATTAGCACTCCTTTACCACGTTTTAGTTACTTTCTCCGGAGGTGGGTGGTGAGCAGACAGAAAAGGAGAGCAGCGAGCAGGCTGGGAGGGAGAAATCCATGGAATAATTTATATGGCAGCGGTCAGCTGCATGAAATTTGCATTCAATAAGCAATTACAGACAGATGATAACACTGCAGAGAGCACAACCGGGCAAAGAGTTTGGAGCAGAATGTTATTTTACAGAAGCAGAGGTTGCAGACAGCATCATGCATCCTGCTGCAGTCTGGGCTTTCTGGCAACAAACACCCACACAGTCCAATTATGTGGGACCTCTGCTTGCCAAAACCATGGGTGACGCAGCAGATGTCACTTCAGTCCCTCAGTGAGAGAGCTGAAATGACAAGAGGAACAGAGAAACGTGCCGAAGAGGTTTCTTCCAGCCCTTTTCTACCAGGAAGAGCCCCCAAACTTCAGTCTGCTCCTCACAGCTTGGGTGGAAAGCCCTCCAGACTAATTCCTCCTTGCTCAGGGAAGAGATCTGTGGATGGTTCCCATGGTGCCAGACTGAGTGACTCAAACCAGCCCTCAGTCTGCAACTTGGAAAAACATCCCTCACTCCTTATCAGCTTCTGGCTTTAAGTAGAATACAACGTGAAGTGGTTTCTGTTCAAAAGTTTCCTTTGCTCCTCAAACAGCAGGCACTTTTCCTAAAGGCACATCATTAGATCAGACTTCTTTAGCCAGGGGCATTGTACCCTTTGAACTAAACCCTTCTTGAGAGTATATTCATTACAGCTTTGCACAGTGCCTATCCTCAGCACATCCTGGGCTCGCTTTGGAAATCTGCAGGCTACAGTAAAACAAACGGAAGAGACAGAAGAATAGCAAATTAGTTACAATAATGACTCTGCCTGCAGTCAATGGCTTCCCAGAATTACTCTTGGAGGCAAAATTCATTAAATTCCAACAACCTGAGAGCCTGACGCCACTGCTCCCATGAAGGTGCTCCGTGCTGTCTGAAGCACCTTAGTCTACCAGAAGCCTCAGCCCAGGACCAACAGGAGACCTCTGTCCTCCTGACACAGCCACCAGAGCCTGGGACCCATCTCTGCAATAGCAAGGCCAGCAGGGACACATCAACACAGGTCTCATGCTAAACCCCATCCTTTTCCTCACTGCTAAATTTTACTGCTGCAGTGCTTTGCTGCACTTTGCTGCTGGGAGGAGGGGAGGGGAGGGNTCTTTCCAAGAGTAGAGTAGAGAAGAGTAGAGTAGAGTAGTAGAGGATAGAGGAGGGGAGGGGAGGGGAGGGGAGGGGAGAGGAGGGGAGAGGAGAGGAGAGGAGAGGAGAGGAGAGGAGAGGAGAGGAGAGGAGAGGAGAGGAGAGGAGAGGAGAGGAGAGGAGGAAGAGGAGAGGAGAGGAGGAAGAGGAAGAGGAAGAGGAAGAGGAAGAGGAAGAGGAAGAGAAGAGATGAGAAGAGAAGAGGTGAGGTCTTGTTGCGGGGGACTACTCCACTAGAAAACTGTAAGAACTCTACATGTAGGCAAAATGCAAACACATAGGAGAAAGATGCTTGAGAACTTTCAGTTAGCTGGCCTCACTGCCAGAAATGATTGTGTGGAGAGGGGTTAAACAGATCCCAGAGAACAAGGAAAGATGTGGAACATTATTTGGGTATTTGGAGTGCTGGGTAGCAAATAATGGAAGCAAATCCACACCTCTGCAGAGAGCTGGTGATGTCTGGGGAATGCAGCCCTCGCTTCAGCATTGCTCTTTTTAAAACATAAACCAACTGCAAAGCATCAGGTAGTGAAGAAGGGGCAGATTTGGTGACAGAGCTTCTGAGGGAAGATGGGAGAAGGAGGAGCACACGGAATGGAGATGGGCTCCCTGCATGAAACTCAGCCCCCTGAGAAGGAGGGCTGCAGCACACTCCATGCAGACAAAAGGCAACTTAAAAAAAAATTAATACAAGATTTAGAGATAATAACGGCAAGAACTTTCTAACTGAAAGGTAGTAAAACACAGCAACAGCCACCTTGGGACGGTGCAATTCCTCTTCATTTGTAGGTTTTACTGCCTCTTAGCATGGCTCCGTGTCCCAAAAGCAGCTGCCTATGAGGACAGCCACTGCCTGCAAACTGCTGTGTGCCAATGAGGTGCAGAGCTGGGAAGCAAAGGCAGAGCTCCTCTGTGCCCTTACCCTGCAGCAGCACCACCCCAGTCCTGTGCTCCATTGCCAGCCTGTACCTGAAATCCCCCTGATACCCTAGCTTACAACTTCTGCAGGAAACTTTTGATAAATGAAGTTCTGAACAAAGCCTACAATAAGGGCACAGATTGTGTTTGGCCCATTTGAGTTGGATGTACATGAGAAACCTTCTTAGTGAATTCAGCTATGTGGAAATACTACACAATACTACACAATACTACACAATAGGCTTTCCTGTACATGTTTGTTATTGAAAAAGTAACAGTGAAACATGAAGTATTTATGAGGCTTTCTTTACTCTTCTGACAGTAGTAAATTAAAATAGTATTACCTTTTTACCACTGATTTCACTTTTACCTATAAAACTAATCGTACATAAGTCAGTATAGTCTAAATTGTTCATATGGTTTGTTAAACAGAATCTGTAACTTTTTCCCAATATATTATTTTTTAAAAAGCCAAATGTGAGGCTCCTGTGATTTTAGTGTTTATAGAATCATAGAATCATAGACTGGCCTGGGTTGAAAAGGACCACGACGATCTTCTAGTTCCAACCCCCTGCTATGTGCAGGGTCATCAACCATCAGACCAGGCTGCCCAGAGCCACATCCAGCCTGGAATAAACCATTATATTATTATAACTATTGCTTAAAACAAAATAGCCATAAATAATATCTGGTAGGATTCCTCTAGTATCGAAACTATTGCTTTATTACAGCAGGGACAACAGTTTTACTCCTGCATCTACAGAAATGGCGTAGAATTGTCCTTATGATGAGGCTTCATTCCAAAAGATGGATGAGAGCTGCTCAAGCTCCCAAGTGTAGATACACTTCAGTTCATTTTACTGCCATAAAGACTATGCTGGGCACCACACTCCTGCTCAGACCCCACGTGCACAGCAAGTTTTGCTACCTGAAAGGAGATCATCCTTAAAATTGATCTTTTTCAAACCAATCCAACATCTGTAACGGTCGAATCAATTCACAACTGGGTGGCTCATGTCAGTGCAGCAGGCAAATTAAATCAGTA
Organism: Pavo muticus; assembly: GCA_016647715.1. Lineage (NCBI taxonomy): Eukaryota > Metazoa > Chordata > Aves > Galliformes > Phasianidae > Pavo > Pavo muticus. The sequence continues at coordinate 600,290 of JACDJE010000119.1, read as the reverse complement.
TGGATGAGCCAGCACTGAATCCCTTCAGGAGTGGCCATGCGAGGGCTGCAGCCACACAATCAAACCTGCTCACCACCTTTTAAAATTGAGCAGTTTCAGATAGGGTGAGCAATAAGCAGTTTTGCAAACGCTCCCTCCTTTTCCCCATTAAATTCATGCCACTGCCACTCAGACACTCTCACTGGACTTGTGGCAAACGCATGGGCTGACACAAAGCTGCAGCAGCTCTACAGAAACCAAAGGAGCTGAGCTGCTTTGTAACATCAGAACATCAGCTCTGCAGAAACCCCGAAAACCCTTCACATTAATATTAGCAGGGCTCCATGTACCAGGACTAATGCACCATTTAAATCTAGGAAAACTGCTTCGTGTTTCTGGTCTAATGCTCTAAAATTGATGCATAGTATCATCTTTGGGAAAAGGGACATGGTGACCTTTCAAAAAGTAGGAAAAAAAAGTCTAATCTAAATAAGAAAGAAAGGTTGTACCTACAATCTTTTAAGTATGATAGAGACAAGCATATAAATCCAGCTGACTGGGGAGAGGCAATTAGAGTGATGGATTACAGCCAATTCAATAGAGATGTGAAATATTGAGACAACTCTCAAATACAAATTATTACACAAAATTACCCTTAGCCCACTCAAACTTTTCAGAAAATTAGTCATTCACATCACCGGCGCATTTGGACCATATGCCAGAATGTTTTTTTCCATCCTAACACAAGCTGAGCACCACAGTATGATTATACAGTCAGCATCTCAGTCAGGGAAGAGTAGGGATTCTCCATGTTCTCCAGGAGATGACAACTCTGTCCTCCAGCTAAAGCCTACCTGGTGAGCAGGGAGGAATTAATTGCACTGGTTTATTTTATGACTGAGGACTTTGAGGAGAGGGGAGATAAAGAGTACTTGTTCCTATGGGTGTTCCAGAAGCTATGCATCACGGTAAAAGACAAAGCCTGGTTACACCTTGGGGAACATAACCAGCACAGGCAAGGTCTTACAATCAGACCTTGGGAAGGTCCTCTCTTCTGCATGCCTCAGTTTCCTAGGGAGAGCCTTGGGTATGCTCTTCATAATATGGCAATGTTTTAGCTTTATCCAAAGATTTCCATCTGAATATCCCACCAATAAAGGAGTCAATCATATGCCAATCTTTGCAGAGCACCCAGAAGCACAGAAAGGTCCTGCATGGAGCCAATGGACAAAGTGCTTTCTATCTTCCAGGGAATTTCCCATGACTCTGTGCCAGGGAGCTCATACAGAGCATGCCTGATGCTCACAGAAATCAGGCCTACAGCACACACATAGCAGCTGTGGCTGCACAATTGGAGGATGGCTGTTTGCAACCTGGAACGAGGCATAGGCCAGCCTGGCAGGAAAGTTCAGGAGTGCCTGGTGAGTGTTTCAGTCCCCAAAACTCTTTGCAACATTGGTTTTCCATGCTTTATGGAGGTAAGAACATTTAGTAACTAAGAGAGGCGTTTATTCAAAAGCAGTAATGCAGATGGATGATAGCTGTGGTGGGAGACTCAAATGCCACCAAAATTGCTTCCAGCTGCTACCTTTCAGTGGATGATAAGAACGACTTTTTTATTATTTTTTTATTAATAAGATGGTGAGGGGCCAATGGTACCGAGCTAAACAGCAGCAGGCACTGAGGGATGAGGTCTCTGTGCCCACTTGTCCAGCCCAGCCAGGAGCAATTCCCTCTCTGCAGATCCAGCACAACCAACAAGAGCAGCATGAAGTTCCAAGTGAGGATCCAGCACTAACCCAACACCAAACCAATTCAGGTGTGTGTCTTCAGCAGCACGGGACTGAGGACAGCCCTCCCCCTCCAACTGCACGGCCACTGAAATACACAGTTGCTTTAGGCTGTTGGCAATAAGCCCCAAGAAGAGATCAAGCAGTGCACAGTGTACACCCACTTCCCTTCTCAGGATGCCCTGCAGGACAGCATGGCCTTCCTCATGAAGGTGGATATAAGAACCATGGTAGGGCTCTTCATAGCAGAGTCCTCCTCATCCCTTCCTCTTTTCTTTCCTGACTTGTTTTGTTTTGCTTTTTACCAATGGAGCAAAACAAGTTTGCATGCCACAGCCATGTGAATTCAACCCGCACATCTCTGCTGGTTTAATTTCAGTAAAGCAGGACATTTTGCTAACACCATAATGAAAGGGATTTGAAAACAGATCCTGGTAATAACTCCAATTTTCTGACATCAGATCAGGCTCTCAATTTAAAGCATTCCCACGTGACATTTGTTAGGGAACATGGAGTGCTATTTTCTCAACACCAGTAGACAATAAGTTTTTCCTTTTTAATGCAGTCCCACCTATATTGCCTCCAGAAGGATGGCATGCTGCAGCCATACAGCCTTTACAAACCTGGTCCTAAATGAACTGAGGGAAGCAAATTCTCAGAAATTTCACTGGGCTGCAGGTGAAGTGTTGCATCCCACTCTGTTTCAGAGAGCCATTCAGCTCTTCATAACCTACCACAATCTCAGTATATGGTCCTTGCAAATATAAACTTGTTCACATTTTTCTCATATTGAAATGTGAATAGTTTTATGTAATTCAAATACTTCAGCCAAATCTGAATTGAGCAACTCAGCGTGGTGACTGTATGTTCAAGTGTCTTCTCGTTTCTCCAAAGTCTTGCTCATTTGATTAGTTTAGACCAAACAAAAGGTGCTATGGAACAGTTCTCTAGATAACATAGTTCTAAGAGTCAGACTTATGATGCTGAGATCTGAAAGTTCAAATTCTCAGGAGCTTCTGACCAAGCTTCTTTTCAGCACATCCTGGGAGGCAAGTGTCAGACGGTTCATAGACCTGAGTACCCTCAAGCACATGTAGATAATTGAAGCACAGAAGTATGTCCTCAAAACACTTCCACGCGCTCTGGAGGTCTCAAGGCCACCCCTGCTCAAAGCTGGGCCATGTTGCTCCAGATTTTGCTCTGTCATTTCGAAAATCTTCAAGGATGGGATTTACACAGCCTCCTGCACAACCCCCTGGGAGGCATTTTTTCCTCACATCCACGTGGGATTTCCTTCACTGCATCTTTTCTTTTAGCGTTCACCTTTGGGAAGAGCCTGGCTACATCCTCTCTGTCACTCAGCTTAAAGCAAGGCAGTCCGATCTCCTCAGCATTCCTTTCTCATGACTGAACAATTTGATGTCACTCAGAGTAGAGGAGGGTGCTCCTCATTACCCAAGTCACTGATGGAGAAGGATGTATCGATGTGCCACTACGCTCCCATCAGTATTCCTATCACCTTTGAGAAATGCAACTCATAACTGGTTTCTGCTTAGGGACTGATCATTAGCCACTGAGTCCAACAACACCTCAAAAATTCAGTGGGGATGTACTTAGCAAGCCGTAATCATTTGTGGCATTACAGAGTCTTTGCAATAGGCTTCTATACTGTTTACTTGGACTTTGGTGTATATATTCTGTCAAAGTAACATTTTAGTAGGCTAAATAAGTTCTCTAGTCCTCGTGGATCAAGCCTTAAACCTGCTGACACAAGCTTGTTTACCTCTGCATAAATAATTTTAACAAAGCAACGAGAGTTTTACGCCAAGGAGTTCATAAATCTGTATGAGTCAACACACTTCACAAGAACATTCTTGGTAAGAAACTCAAGCAAATTGAGTAGTTACAGAAAAAAAAACTCTGCAAGGGAAAATATCTTACAGGAACATAATTTAATTGGTTTCCGTAAGTGTTGTAAATAGTTTATGCAGTAACATAAGAAGTACAATTCTCCTGAATTTGTCAGATTTCATTTGTTGATAACTTCTGTAGAGGATAACAAAAGCTTCTACGTGCCCTTGTTATTGTCAACTGTAGAGAACAAACGAGCTGTTTATTTAAGCCAGTATCTCTGCAGTACTTGGTGTGCTATTATATAAGGTATTTAGAGAGACTAATATGTTTTGTTGAAAAAAGGAGGATGAGCACATTTGATTAAGTGGGAGGAAAAAGAAATGTTAGGTTCTAAGGGGCTCTACAGTCCAAGAGAGAAAGTTGAACACTGGTGGATAGGAGCACAAAACCAATGAAATTCGTGCTACAAAAGGCATGCATTATTTCTTAACAGTCCAACTAAAAACAGCACAGCCTTCATGCTGGAATGAAAGGAGACAAGGAGATTGCTGGGACAATGTGCCAAGTGGGAGCGTCTGCGGTACAAATGAGTACATCTCTCTGTTCACTCTACCTCAGCAAAAACAAGCTGTTGGTTGTGATATGGGGCTTAATACATGAAATGTCACAACACGGATCTTTCAGGAGTCACAGAGGGTGACATGAAGTTCTTCCGACTTTGCACCTAATTAATTTCTTCCACATGAGGCCCTGGAGCATGTTCAAAGAAGGGTAACAATGCTGGTGAGGGGTCTGGAGCACAGGCCTTATGAGGAGCGGCTGAAGGAGCTGGGATTGCTCAGTCTGGAGAAGAGGAGGCTCAGGGGAGACCTTATTGCTCTCTACAACTTCCTGAAGGGAGGTTGTAGTGAGCTGGGGGTCGTTCTCTTCTCTCATGTGACTAATGATAGGACTACAGGGAATGGCTTCAAGCTGCGCCAGGGGAGATTCAGGCTGGATGTTAGGAAATACTACTGCTCTGAAAGAGTGGTCAGGCACTGAAATGGGCTGCCCAGGGAGGTGGTGGAGTCACCGACCCTGGAGATGTTCAAGGAACGTTTGGATGTTGTGTTGAGGGACATGGTTTAGTGAGAACTATTGGTGATGGGTGGATGGTTGGACTGGGTGATCTTGTGGGTCTTTTCCAACCTTGATGATTCTATGATATAAGGTGACAGTAGCTTAGGAAAAGATCATGGAACTCAGAAGAGCAAATGAGGGATATCAAGAAAATAAAACTCAATCAAAACACAGGAAAAAAAAAATTAGAAGTATCCATATAAAACTCACAGCCTGTCAACAGACAGAGCTAGAATGTCTGAAGCCAAATTTTTCTTATGAAAGGTTTTATAGTCAATAAAAATATTTATTAGTTTTAGAAGACACCCAACTGTAGAGACAAGAACTGTTCAGAATTGTACTGCAGGACTTTCTTACGCATAAATCAGTCTAACTTTGCAAAAGAACACAATCTCATTTTTGGTTAATCCGAAACAACGGTATTTAAAGGAAAGTACCCTACTGTTATATAGATACCACACAAACACACAGAAAACTAATACAGCCCTAGATCTGTCCACGTTTCATAGAATCATCAGAAAATCACAGAATGGCCTAGGTTGAAAAGGACCACAATGTTCATCTAGTTCCAACCCCCTGCTATGTGCAGGGTCTCCAACCATCAGTCCAGGCTGCCCAGAGCCACATCCAGCCTGGCCTTGAATGCCTCCAGGGATGGGGCATCCACAGCCTCCTTGGGCAACCTGTTCCAGTGCGTCACCACCCTCTGGGTGAAAAACTTCCTCCTAATATCCAACCTAAACCTCCCGTCTCAGTTTAAAACCATTCCTCCTTGTCCTATCACTATCCACCCTCGTAAACAGACGTACCCCCTCCCAGCTGAATATGTTTATAAGAAAAAGGCCTGTAATTTAAGATCAACGTCTGTTTAATAGAGGCACTATGGAACATGCATTTTGCATCTTTACATAAAATTGGCTTTACTCCATCACATTCATCATAGGAAAACTCACTGGGAGTTTATAAGGGGGTTAAGGTAAATAAAAGCCTTCAAAGCAACAAATACCAATGGTCTCTGGCAGCTGAGGAATGAAAACACTCTACGTGAGGAAGAAAGTACGGGAAAATTTCATGCAGAAAAAATGAGCTCGTTGTAATTCAGCAAGCAAGATCCAAGGCCGAGAGGCGGAGTTCTATACTGACCGATCAGTAAATCTCCAACAGTTCAGTTAAAATGCAGGTTTAGTACAATGAAGACAAAAATCAGTAGTATCATTACTAATAATTTCAGATGAAATGAAACAACTCATTTTACTTGAGCTCAAAGTACCTTCAAAAAGGAAAGAAGCAAATTTTGTAATGATACATAGTATGTAATTCTAAAATAATGGAACCTTTGTTTTGAAAGATTTGAAATAGTACTTTTTGTGTCTTAAGGGAAAGCATTTTCTTTCTACTCAGACTAGATTAAACTGATTCAGACTTAGACTTGATTGCATCTATCTAAAATCGAAAAAAAATTGTGGTAGACAGAAGAAAACAATTTGGAATGCAGAAGTTGAGCTGTCTCCAAATGTTAGAGATCACAAACCATCAGCATTTCATTCAAGAGGTTATAATGAACATGTAGTTAACTTGGGTACGTTTAAAAACGAAAGTGGAGGACTGCCAGAGTGCAAGCGGTCACAGCAGAAGCCATCTGCAGACTGGCTGGCTAGGGGAGAATATTTCATAGTGCATCTCCAGAATTTCCCTCTCTCTGAGGGAGAGTAATTTTCTGGTAATCGTTGCAGACACCGAGCAGTAGGTGGCCCAGGAAAACCAGCTGATATTTTAATCCTATACTTGCTGCAAATGACATAATAACCTAAATAAAAACTTGATCCGCAAGGAGCAATTTTGAAGACTGCTCTGGCAGTACTAATAGCAAGGACAGGTGCAGTCTGCCAAGGCTGTAATCTAAATGTTGTCATAACAGCCCACAACAGACTGGGAGGAGCAGCAATAAAGCAGTGTGCTGTCTTCTGCTTCCAGATTAAAGAGTCCCTAAAATACATTCTGTTCTTCTATTGCTTTCCACGTCCTCTTTCAACGTCTGCTTTTAATCCAGCAAAATAAACACTTCACTTGCAAAACACTTGTTCTTCATGCTTCCAGGAGGAGCAGCACATCCAGATGTTTAAAAGGAGTGTTCCTGTGCTGAGCCCACACACCCCAGGGCAGGAATCACCTCTTTGCAAGGCATCCTTCCTTCATGGCTGTTGTAATTTGCTTTTGCCACAAGCTCCTAACAATTTGAGCTGCTCATTTCTGTATGTCCTTTCTTAAATTCTCCCCTTTTTCATAGGATCACAGAATCACTCAGGTTGGAAACAACCTCCAAGATCCCCAAGCCCAACCCCAGTCCACCCCACCATGCCCACTGCCCACATCCCTCAGTGCCACATCTCCATGGCTCTTGGACACCTCCAGGGACGGTGACCCTGCCCCAGTCTTGAGTGGTACTTAGGTATGTGCAAACAGTGTCACTCCTACCAGTTCAGCTAGGATTTTCACAGCATGCTCTAGGAGATGCAAGTTGTTGACTTCCATATCAGCTTTCCTTCATGAAAGGCATGTCTCCCAGCCAGATATACACCAACAAAGAACTACTTGAAAAAATGGAAACCTAAGCATTTCCTCAGCCACCTGAAAAATGCTGCCTGAAATAGCTCGTTACTGAAAAGGCCGCCTTTGCTGTTAACTTGGTGAGAAGGAACTGGCAAGGGAGTTAATTCAGAAGCAATGTGTAACGACCTTTGGAGCTGCCTTTGAATCACTTGAAGGATGGGTGAGCAGGGGGAAATCAGTGATCTTCCAGCATGCTGTCAGCCTGTTCACATCTCAGAAATACTTTCTGGCACACCCAGAAAAATAAACCAGGTTTCTGGCAGTGCAGCACTCTCTGCTGCATACTCAGACACAATAAAGCACTGTTAGAAGTGCCCAGTACAACTTGAAAAGCTTTACATCCTGATTTGGATGCAGCCTTCCGGCAGCCGGTCGCTAATCTCTTTTCAATACTTTGAGAATGTTTCAGGGTATAGCTGAGCCACAAACGACGCATCCTTAAGGGTGATAAAGTGCCTCTTGTGCATTACAGCTTAATATCAACAATACAATATTGGAGATTTATTTTGATCTGAGGACTAGTGGATGCACTCCTTTATCAAGCTCAATGCTATACTAGCTGCTCACCTTCTAGCAGTTCACTAAACAACGGGATTGATTATTTTCATATTCCTTCCCCAAAGACACGAGCAGTAGAAGTGTCGTGTTTTATTTCAGAAGAATATTTCAATGATCCGGGCCACTGCGCCTTTGCAAATGAGAAGCAAGTCACTAAAGCAGACTTCTCGTTCTGCAGAAAGTAGGAAGTGCAGTCATGAGGCATGCTCCAGGCACTGGGAGCCCAGCCAGCAAGCACGGCTGGGCATCCCTCTTCCTAAATTAACACAGACTGAAAGCACTGCCTCCAGAAGCACGGAGCATGAGAAACTTGTAACGAATTCAGCATGGAATTCAAAGCACACAAAAACTGTCTAAGATTTCACTGATTTGCGGCATGCAGCTTCCAACAGGAGTATCAAATAGACTGAATACTTCCTGTTGGAGGATTTCTTTATCTGTGAGCTCAAGCATCCCCTGTAGGATGCGGATGTACTATAAAACAGACAGGTTGCACCAGCCCTATGTTGCTGACACTCAAGCCAGTTCACTTCAAGGCTACACCAATGAAGAACTACACCAGACAGGGAGAACTGTAGCAAAACAGAGGCAAAATGACCCAGAGTACCAATACAGCTTCTCACTAAATATGATTAGGTACCTCCTTCCGGAGATACCTGACTTTCTTGAGAGTATTTTCCTTGACCATGGTGCTTTAAGCCATGAAAGACAGCCAGACTATATTGTTCTGGGGAATCAAGAATTAATTTTGGCCCTCTTTGTGATCACAAAACATAATTAGTCAGCAATTTCCCTCATCAAAAGTTATGGTGTTGTCCAGACAAAACTGCATTAGTGTTATCAAGCATCATCTAGATGTACAGTTGGACTGCGTAAGCACAAAGATCTTTGGAGAGCTCCCTCTGAAAGACATTGTGAATGGCAGCTGTCTCAAACACAACATATTGAAGCAGCTTCTATACCAGTAAGAAAGCTTAATATTTCAGCGACAACTGGAGGACAATGAATCTATTTAGTCATGAAAGTATTTTGGTAGTTCTTGTTCCAAGGGGAAACATGTGCATGGGTTTCACAAGCTTTGCCTCAACTCTCCAGATGTCAGAACTAACTGAGCAAATGTGTGCACTATGGGGACACAGAACATAGCCTGTGTCTCTATAAGATAGAGATAATCTCTTTAAGATTCAACCTGTGCATTTTCTACTGCAGTAAGATAATTGCTTCTTGTGCTGTGTGAGGGTTTTAATGTTTTGTGTTTTTTTCCCCTCCAAGTCCCACCACTGAGGATCAATGAAGTGCTTAGAAGCTGGGGAGCTCCCTAGCTTCAGTAGCAGCTGAACAGAAAAGTGCCTAGATCTGTGATATTAAACATGAACCTAAATATGTGCCTGCATCACCCTGGTTTTCTTTACTGTCATTCATGTTTCCATCTCTTTGATTTAATCATATGTAGACTGCAGTACCACTGCAATAGCTGTAGGAACATGGGAAGGGGCCTGTAAATCAATGACTGCAGTTCTCAGCTACTACCATACTACAGAACCAGTTCTATGCATTTACCATAGTCCTTCTTAAACCTAGTCAGTTTTTGGTCCCACAAACATTATCTGGGTATGCGTTTCCTGGTTCTGTCTCAAAGTTAAATCTGGCTTTCTATACATAGCCTCGAAGATCAGCAGCTAAGCAGCATTGTTCTGGTGTGCAGAGAGCATCAGCTGCCTCTGGGTCAAACCCACCTATATGCCCTTTTCCCTAGGCTAAGTTTGTCTGGAACCAATTTCACTTGGCTCATATCTCTTGTGACGGAGAACTGATTAAAACTGGTGGCAGACTCATCCAAAAATCAGAAGTGTTGGTGCCTATGGAACTTGTTCTGTACGTTTTTCCATGGCTCCCTGACTTTGCTTACCTCAACTTTACATGGTGATGAGGATCTGAAGAGAAAGGTACACGGTTAACAAACCAAGATACCATTTCATCATGAAGTTGTCACTAAGAGGGGAGGGAGCTAATAGAAGATGGAAGCCCTTTCCTGCCACAAGGCCTTAATGGGGCTCAAAGACGAAGAGGCAGAAATTTTAACTTGCATCATTATGAACATCCTATCAACACACAAACAACCAAATGACAACAACCTGATCCCCTTTTAGTTAGTCTGGCTTTGAATAGAGCATTGAATTAGAGACATCTAGAGGTACCTTATAATCAAAATGTTTCTGTGGTTCTGCAGAAGATGAAATAATATGTGTATATATACATGTATATATATGTATATAAAAGGTACTGAAATGAAAATGCACACATCAATGAGATTAGAAAAAAAGAGTGGGGAAACGCATGTGAAATACATGGCTGTGCATAACAGCACAATTCACTCTATGTCTGCTATGAACTTCTAAAAGATGTTTTTCAATTCAATACTTGGAACCATGGAGAAAACTTGTTATGAAAAAGTTACTTGTCTGTAAAAGTCAGGCAAACTTCATATCTGTAGGTTATCACTGAATCATCATAGAATCATAGAATGGCTTGGCTTGGAAGGGACCTCAAGGATCATCAAGATCCAACCCCCCTGCCACAGGCAGGGCTGCCAACCTCCACATTTAATACTAGACCAGGCTGCCCAGGGCCCCATCCAACCTGGCCTTGAACACTTCCAGAGACAGGGCATCCACAGCCTCTCAGGTTATGTCACACTCCAACAAACTGCTCAGGAGAGGAGGTGTCCCTTTGGTCTACACAAACGCCAACACGTACCCCCAACTTTTGGTTACTTTTACACAATATTTATCATATGACATTATGAATACATCTCTACACTGCAATTCTTCCTGCAATTGTGAAATCAGACTATATGTTTTGAGCAGTATTTCCCTATTTGTATATTTTACCACCAAGACTCTCACTTCTACAAAATGAAACTAAGGGCACCAGACTTGACCTGCAGAAACAGTGCATTGGGTCACTACTTTTAAGGCAGAGAAAACAGATATTTAAGGTACCCAACAGGCTTTGATTACATGCACTTTTCTGGCCAGTTTGATGACACTTCACAAGACTGATTTTATTGTGTGTGATGACCCCTTTCCCTCTGTCTAATAACAAAGCTTTCATTGCCTTTTGAATTCAGAGCTAAGCGAGAGGGAAACTGCCAACATCTCCATTCCATCTGCAAGGAGCTGCTGAATCCTCTCCTCTCTTCTCAAGTCTATCTCCCCTGGCAAGCCAATCAAGCAGGCAACGTTTTGGTGGCCATTTCATTTTCCTGGAGACCCGTGGCTCCTTCTTTTTGTGTTTTCAATTGCAAGCATTTCAAACAGATGGGGATATTGGATTTCTTTAATGTCCCCAAGGTTCAACTGCAGTTTTCAGCACAGCATTTCCCCAGCCTCGAAGCACAGTATACCTCCTGCATTGATGAGCAATTCACAGAAGAAAGCAACAGTGCTGAGCCTCTGAAAAGAGAGCTGTCAACAGATTATGCAGTTTTTTAAATAAATAATGCTGACAATGCAAATGGTGACAAGATTCAAGAAATGCTTTTTTATTTTACAGACGTCCCTAGTATTCTGCCATATGATCTCACCAGCCTCAGCAAATTACCTATTTGTGCTTCATTTTAGCATTTTTTTCTCCATCATTACCAGTATTAATAATTTCATCCTTCTTCTCCACCATCCAATTCTCATAAATTTCTGAGTTACTCCAAGTAATTACATTATGTATTTAGACCTCTTAAGTCTAAGACAGCTTTTGGTTTTCTAATATGACCCATATGCTCGAAATGTATTGATTCTTTTTACTGGACTTCACACAGCTTCTGTGTTTGTGGTGGTTTTTAATTTGTTTCTTCTTTGTCCACTAAGGACTTTATTTTGTACATTCCCAACAAAGACAGCATATAACTTTAAAGGGGAAAAAAATAAAGACAGGAAGACATGCAATTCGTACCATACACAGACAAAATACAGAGCTCGTACTTCCATTTGAATTTCCAGCAAGTGGAGCATGGCATATTGGCACATTGGCACAACCCATTACATGAGGTACTCCAAATGCTGCTGATATCATCAAATAAGACTTGGAAGAGGGGTCAGACAGTGAGCTTATAAGGTTGCAGGGAATTTATTCAAGACAATAAAATTATTCTTGTTTGTGAAGTGGGTGAAATTCAGAATCTGTCAATACAAAAAAAGCATATGAGAAGTGAAAGTCAAACTTTTGCACAAAACAATAGGTATTAAATTAGCCATTTCTGCAGGAAAGAGGCTACAGTAGCATTTTAGAAAGTTGTTCAAAAACATCTGCTCAAAACCCAGCAGCATGCACAAATCAGCTACAATATCAATCCCATCATCTGTGCCACTCACAAAGATGAGAGAGTACCAGACCCAAGCCACATGCCTGAGAGACACTGCTCATCACCAGCCTCCACCTGGACATGAAGCCACTGACTACAACCTTCTGGCTGTGACCTTCCAACAGATTTCTTATCCACCAAATAGTCCACTCTTCAAATCTATATCTCTCCAACTTAGAGATAAGGATGTACTGTGGGTCCATGTCAAAGTCCTTGCAGAAGTCCAGGCAGATGACATCAGTCACCTTCCCTTTATCCACTGATGCCTTTACTCCAACACAGGAGGCCACCAGGTGGGTCAGGAACGACCTACCCTTGGTGAAGCCATGCTGGCTGTCTTGGATCAGCTGCTCATCCCTCACATGCCTAAAAATGTCTTCTAGGAGGATCTGCTCCATGATCTTCCCATGCAGAGAGGTGAGGCTCACTGGCCTGTAGTTCCCTTGGTCCTCCTTCCTCTCTTTCCTATAAATGGGAGAGATACTTCCCTTTTTATAAATGGGAGAGATGTTTCCCTTTTCCCAGTCACCAAGTTCTGCATCGTTCTTGTTTCCTCCAGTTCTGTGATCACATTTGTTCTGAATCTGTTTAGCAACGAGATTCACAGCTATAGCAATAATTCAGATTGGCTCTGTCCTACCTAACTACCATAACTGCGAAATATTCTGTGCAAAAAAAAAAGTAAGCCTTGAGCATCTACAGGCTGTAAACTTTATTCTTAACTTTCACATCCATTGACACGTTAATTGATTTACACTTCCAAAAATCAGCAAGCCACAGCACGGATACCCTCTCCTTTCTCTCTCCATTCATTCTTGCTTTCATCCTCAGCAGCATTTTTTCATCTCTCCATTGCATTGCATGACAAAAGATGACAAAATTAGCTATGTCACTGACTGGTACCCAGACACTAATTTTAAGTGCCATGGTAGGACACAGACATTAGGCAATTAGCAGAGTTTATTTTAACCCACTGTAAATAATTCTAAACTAAAATATTGGATTATGCCACAGGAAACCACTGCTGATATTAATTGGGGCCCAAGCATGGCATGCAGCAGGAATAGCCACACATCAAAGAAGCAACAGTAAGAATTTTACATTCATAATAGAATTTTTTCCAGCACTGTAATACTTAATATAGATTTTTAATTTATTGTAAATAAATGACACGTGAAATACTTTTTATGCCTGAAGCACGAGATGTAAAATTGCACGGGTAAAAAATAATCTAATTTTGCTTTTATAGATTCTAAATATTTTAAATCCTCCGTGCATCATTAAGCAACATCAATGATACCTCTCACATTCTCCAATTAATGGCTCTTAGAGGAGAATTTCTTCTCCCACGCAGCGCCATGCAGCGCCCCGTTATCTAATATAGACACAGCCAGGCTCTGCTGCTGTATGTAGCCTCGTGTAGAAACTAGATTGTAAATAATCTGACACTGACTTGTCACAGCAGGTCCCTGCTAATGGCATTGCACAACATAAGCCTAAAGGCACCTACCATCCCTCCTCCTCAAAGTTTTAGTTAAAAGACACCTGGCTTGGCCGCAGAGTCCCCAATGGCCACTGCAAAGACCAAAGTGTGGCCATAGTCCAGGACTGAGGGACATTTGTTGTCACGGTTTAAATTTCAGCATAATTAACAAAAGGCAACAGGCTTACACATCCCTCACCAGGCACTGGTACTGACTGCACCGTAGGTCTGGGAATCTCATCCAGAGAGACCACAAGATGCTACAGACACAGAATGCTCTGGCATTTACTTACAAGTGCAGAGACTTCATTCTTAATGCAAGTCAAACAGCAAGGTTGGTGGATTTGCCCTTTGTGACCAGCTGAGGCATCTAGAGTCACTGTAAAGCTTTCAAATTGGTTTTTAAAACCAGAGTTTCTTCTCCATTAACTTTTAAAACATAGGCAGATTGTGGGATAATTGCTGCATGCTGTAAATCGTGACTAACATGAGTAATTCACCTTGGCAGCAGACAGACGACAGACAGAGGGCTCAGGTCAGGGGTTTCTCTAGGAGGAAATTCATGAGACAGAGCACCATGACACGGCCTGGCCCAGCTCAGCTCATCCTCCCCTATTCCAGAGGGATACAAACTCTTCATGAGGACAAAAACCACAAAAAGCCAAAGCCAGAGTCCATCCAGCTGAGCCCAGTCTCCAACAGAGGCCATAAGAGATACCATCAGACATTTCTTGCTCTCAATCTCTGGAACATGAATTAATTTAAGCCCTTTCAGACTCGTGCTTAGGAATGACAAGACCCACAAACCTCCCTACGTTCCTGTCCACACCAATTCCCATGCTGACTCGCCAGTATTACTAACAGCTTCCCCATCCCTTCAAGAGATGCTCTTCAGATCTTTTTCTTGGCCACCCAAATTCCCTTTTATATTCGACCTCATAGACTTTTCAGCTCTCTGAAATTCTGACAGGAGACAATTCACAGACTTTCAAGATCAAAACTCATTTCTCTGCCATTTCCCAAAATTTTGCAATGGCATAAATCTGCCAAGAAAACAGAAGTGGCATAAACAGAAGAAAAGCCTAAGTGCAAGACATATGTTTCCTCTTAGTGTCATTATTCATTATTCTCGTTTATAAAGAAAACTTGCCCATCTTTTTGTCTGCAGCCAGCATAGCACATGCCTGGAGAGCAGAGACCACTTCAGAGTTTATTACTAAGACATCAGTTCTATTTCCATGGGCTTGGTATGGCAGGCCTGTGTAATTCCTTCCACACGAGCCAACATTTGGGTTCTACAGTAACTCACTGTAGAGATGTCACTCCTGCTTTGAGAAAGATGTGCTCACCGTTTCCAACAAGAAATCACCTTAAAACATATCGGGTCCATCATTTCATTCTTATGGTTACAGGAAATGCTGCCCATCATTAGACTTCCAATACAGACTGACTACTTTAAGGCATTTGTAACTTGACTGAAGCAAACCTATCTACCTGACTACAAAAAAAATCTGGGTAGTGTCCATGCAAGAGAAGGAGCTTATATAAGGAAGAATCAATGCCACTTTGAAAGTGTTAGAATGAAGTATTGATATTTTAAGTCTACATTAACACTAATGGCAAAACTATAAATCATGGACAGGCTTAATAAAAAGAATCCTGTCTTGTGACTGCTCAGAAGAGGTCTTGGATTGATTTTTGGCATCAGTCAGGTAATTCTGAGATCAATAGGACACAAAATCCACCTATTTGCTTGTTAGTAGTAGAATTAGATTTTGTCACACAGAAAGACTCACTGCTTACAGAGCCTGTTTCATGTGAAAAGAATGCACATCTTCTAGCTATGAAATTGAATTTAATACAATTTAATATAGAATTATGTTTAAATTACAACCCCCTTAAACTTCTTTATGCTTAAACTACAACTCAACCCAATGGATAATCAGTAAAAGAATGCAAACAAAAAGGCAAGGGTTTTAAAATGAATGCATAACTATAGTGTAGCTCCCAAATACAGTGGTAGACTTGCACAAAACAAGCAGTCCCTGCTAGGTAAGGTTGCTCTGATATTGATTACTGACTTTTACAAAAAAAATTAAAAAAAAAAAAAAAAAAGCCATGTTTATTTGTGAATCGACTAAACTGTGGAGTAATAAGCACAAAACCCAACCACTGTGATTTCTGGTCAGCAGTGGTCTTCTCCGTCCTCAGGAGAGGAGGACCACTAAGATGATCAGAGGGCTGGAGCACCTCTCCTATGAGGAATGGTTGAGGGAACTGGGCTTGTTTAGCTTGGAGAAGAGAAGGCTCCAGGGAGACCTCATTGCGGCCTTCCAGTACTTGAAGGGAGCGTATAAACAGGAGGGGGAACGGCTGTTTGTGAGGGTGGATAATGATAGGACAAGTGGGAATGGTTTTAAACTGAGACAGGGGAGGTTTAGGTTAGATATTAGGAGGAAGTTTTTCACCCAGAGGGTGGTGACGCACTGGAACAGGTTGCCCAAGGAGGCTGTGGATGCCCCATCCCTGGAGGCATTCAAGGCCAGGCTGGATGTAGCTCTGGGCAGCCTGGTCTGCTGGTTGGCGACCCTGCACATAGCAGGGGGTTGAAACTAGATGAGCATTGTGGTCCTTTTCAACCCAGGCCAATCTAGGATTCTGGGAACTTGAGACTTTGACAGACACAGGTTACTGCTGTGGGATTCAGCTGAGTAAAATGGAGATATCAGTTATTGCAGGTATGCCCCACCTGAGTGGCCCGGCCTGGCCCTGGGCACACACCCATCACTCCCAACAACCACACAATGGAGTGCAGTGGGCACTCACAGGTTTTATCCTGTCTCTTTACCAGACTTCTCTCAGCCTTCTCTTTCCAGACTAAGACAACCCTCGCTTCACAATCACACCTTATTCACATCATCACCCTCTGGCAGTAAGTACCTGTTCTCATGGATGAAGCACAGGAAGAATAAAATCTCATCAAAAATCTCTGACAATCACCATGAGAACTCAGTAAGAATTGCAGCTGCTGCCATCGAGCCAGCCTGATGTGTTAGTTTCATAAAAACACAGTCATATATCCCACTGGTTTTATGGTTTGTTAACCTCTTTTTTTTTCAGGAGGGCATTGTTTTTGGCACAACTGATGTATACGCAGCCCAAGCCAAGTCCTCTTCACTCAGTGCAGGCCAGACAAGCCAACAGGTTGGGCACCCATGGGTTACTGCAAGCACATTTCTGCCAAAGGAGCACAAGATGGCACCTACCAATCACACATCAAACCTGTTCTCACTCCTCTCTCTGACAGAGCCCACGGAGATGAGATTTCTTCCTAACACTTGGTATTCAGAGCCTGCACCTTCTCAATGAAGTTAGGACACGCTTTTGCATACAGATTAATAACTCTTGCTTATACATAGAGACAAAACAAAGCAAAATTTAACATATAGAAACACACTAAGAAAGCATTATAATAGCATTAAGTTATCAAAATTCCATCCCTGTCTGTATCTATGTGACCTGGCTATGACTGAGATATGGAAAGTGTTCATAACATTGCTGGGAGCAGAGAAATTCTGAAAGCGAAGAGTGTTCTATGGTGGTAAAGCACAACCACTTGGTGGTGGGAGTTTCATAACTAACTCCATACATTGGTACACGCTGTTCAGGTGAGCTCTGTCTAATGACTCCAGCCACTACTTTTACTCTGAAAGGATAGGAAAATGGACAATTCCCAAAGTACAATAAATTCTTTGTCACACAGACACTGTCTTATTTTTTCTTGCATGCCACACACACACACGAATCCCTCATGCCCTCATTTTTGCCAGATTTATGCAACCCATCTGTTCTGCTAAACTGTTTCTAGCTTTTAAAGCCAAAGTAATTGCTTTTTTTTTTCCTCCATGCGCTTTATGCATATTTATGATAATTTTCCCCTTTCTAGCCAAATACCCTCTTTTCTACAGAACCAATCATTACTGATCAGAACAGCCAAATTGCATGAAGTAGCCAGAATACCTCCAATGGGTGGAGCATCTCTCCTTTCAAGCAAGCTGCCGTGCAGAAGGCAAAAGGATAAATCAAAATCCCAAGCATCTGAGAACTGGATGTCCCTTATGGAATAGGTAGAGTTGGGCATGAGCAGAGCTGGTGAAGAACTCAGCACAAGTGTTCACCATGGCCTAGTTACTCTCATTCTCAATGCAGAGGAAGAACTGGAGAAGCTGGAAAGGATATAGCAGTAGGACATGCTGCAAGTGAGACACAGTGGTGTCTCCAGGGTAAGTTCAGATGAAAATGAAGGTGTTGCTCGTATCTGCAGAAATCTAAGGAGACCCACTGATGTACTGAGGAAGAAGAGAGACTTCTTTTCTTTTTTTCCCCTGGGAAATCCAGCCTCCAGTCCTCTGTTTGCAATGATGCCCCTTGGATGTGAGGTGGGCAATGAATTCCACTCCTCTCCAGCAGTGCCAAAGTGCAGCCTTTAAAATGCCAGTGAGGAGAATCTGTTTTTGTTTCCTCTCCTGGCAACATAAACCAACCTCTAGAAGGAGATGAATTTTATATTAGTGACCTTTCATGGAAAGACATAGATTATAGCACGTAGTTCAAACTCGTTTCAAGATAATTGTGACTGGCGAACCGATAGCACACAGAAGAAATCTATAAATTATGGTTCTGAGGTAGTGATCAAGGAACCCATGATAAGACTTTTTCCAGGAGAAACTGTGGCTACATTGCCACCAAATAACACAATGCCTGAAGCCTTCTTTTACAACAGTATTTTAGCAAGCATCTATCTTTTCCTTGGTCTTCAAGATATTCCCATCCTGCGTAAAAGAAAAAAAAGCTCTGTTAAATCCATGAGAAAGCCACAGAGAGCATTTTGGGAGAGTCAAGGAATCTATTAACCGTATCCAAAGTTTACTGACATTTCCAACTGCACAAGTATTTCAGCAAATATCAAGACACAACTTTGGGGATTCTGCTGCAGCACCGTGGCAATAAAGAGAGGCATTTTGAGTTAGATTCTCACCCTCAAAGGAAGAAGCTATTAAATAAGTGTTCAGACAAGCTCCCAGAAGTTTCCTAGCATTTTGATGTTTCAATAATTGCCTCCCATTAGCACCATTCCTGAACGATCAGCATCTAGACAAGGCACTGCCTGAAGGCAGGCTGCTCTCAGAATAAGCAATCCGAACCCAGTTGGAGAACATACATCATGAAGCAGCAGCTGAACCCTAGGCTTTCCTAGAGACTCGGATTATTACAGTGGGAAAGCATTTGTGCTGCTCTGACTGCTATGCTAGTTGCAGTAGGAAAATACAGCTAATTAAAGTAGCAACTACTGCAAATCACTTGCAAGTTTATGAGAAGTGCTTGGCCTACTGCTTGCTGCCCTTTCGCTGGGCAGCCAAAGAAGGCCCATTACCCACTGTTGTCCTCTCACTCTTGATGGAGTGCCATGTTCCAGAGCAGCTCAGTCTGTCACACAGATGTGAAAAAAAGCTGGTGACTGCGTATGATGATAATAGTGGCATGGCTAATCCAATAACATGGATTATAAAACATTTTCAATGCACTGCCTATGAACGTATGCATAGCAGTGACTGAAAGTGTGCTCCTATTCCTTTGCATGTTGAGCTTCTTTAAAAATCCTTAACTACAGAAAAAGTGATAAACACATTCTGAAATGTTGGTTTCTGAAATGTTACAGGACACCATTTACAGCGAGCAGAAGAATAGGTGAAAACTACATTAAACAGTATTACGGGAAATGTGTTCCTAGATTTTAAACATTACAGCTCAAATTGGAGAGATCCTCAGAAAGCATCATCTGGTACGTGAGTTACAGGAAAAGTGACTTAGGGCTGTCATTAAATTAAAAGCCTGTCCTCCACAGTCACTATGATTTATAGTTGCACAACCCTGCCACAAACTGGGAAAGAAAAATAGCATGGGTTTCCTGCTTCATTTATAAAGAATATATATAAGGGACACACTTCCAAGAGCACGAGGGCATGCAGTGACCATCTAAATACCAGGAGGAGCTTCCAGCCTATTGAAATCGAAGTCAATCAGCTTAGGAACAAGGAACACATACATTTGAATTTTAAATGGTTCATCACTGAATGCAGCAGCAGCCCTTCCAGCAAGAGGCTGCTCGGGTTCCCCAACACCACGCAGCTTGGGCACTGCTCCAGGAAGAGCCCACCTGAGAAGTGCCAGCTTTGGGCTCTCACAGCTCAGCTTCTAAGGCACTGTGGGAGAAAACTAGAACAGTACGGCCTGGTTTAAGTCATAAGATGTGGGCAAAGAAAACTCTGTTATCATCAGAAAGAGAAGCTTGCACTCATTTTGTTGGTTCTTTCTTCTTCGTGTTGACCTGTTGTCTGTTTCCAAAAACTTGGGAAAAGCCAAGCACTGCACTTCAACTTTCAAGTTGTTCTAGAAAAACCTCTCCAAGATAAAGCTACAGGAATATCATGCTGTCCAGGCTTGCTCCCTGCAAGGGGACACACAGACTGCAATCGTGTTTCCTCCTAAAATCTCTGCTGTGGTAAATTGCCCACCAACACCATAACTAAAATACTGTCAGAAGAAAGAAGGTCAAAGAAAAGTCATGGATCAGAATTTCAAAATATCTTGAAATTAAATTAAGGAAAGGAATTATTCAGACTACCACTTGATGTGGAATTAATGACGTGATTGCATTAAGTCTTAATCAAGCTATTAGGAAAATATGCTTACTGAAGAGAATGAGAAGTGGAGAGAACGACAGAAGAAGCATCATTTGTTAGTGGCAAAAGGTACATCAATGTTAATACTCCAATACAGATGGCTCCAGGATGAGAAGAACCTAAGCTGATTAAGAACCCCACAGGTGGGGAATGAAAACTTCCTCACCCATCACTGAATGGTCTGGAGGTGGACATTCACCTGCTAGAAGTGTACATCAGCAGGCTGTGCTTATTATCAGTGTAGATAAAAGAGAGATGTTCTCAGAGTCATCAGTGGGACATCTTCAGTGACATCCCACAACTTAATTGCTGCACAGTTCATTATGCAATAGCTTGACTCCACCACTGCAGATGAAAGACTTCAAAGAGGCATTGGACACAGGTGGACCTACAGAATTAATGTAATTTTTTTTCCAAAAAACATCTCATAATAGGTTAATTGCTTTCTTTTTCTCCAACTAGGTTCATCTCAACAAATTACTAATCCATAAAGCATAGATAACTAGACTGATACCAATTAATGGCAAGCACCCAATCTCCAATGCAGTAAGAAAAGTAAAAATAAATACACTACTCCTCTCTACTGAGGAGTGCCTCACTGAGAGGCAGCAAGCCCTGGGTATCTGACAGCTGAGATCACCAGGGGACTCTCAGCGATCATGAGAGTCATCAGAACTCGTTGGCAGGCATTAAATGGAGCATTCTGGCTTTCCTTGCTAAGCAAAGACAAAGCACAATGTCCTCTGGGAGACCTCTAGCTATGAGGAAAAAAAAAAAAACAGCTTTATTCTTTTTCTTTGATTTTTAGCTCGTCTCAGTACATGGAGCACCAGAGACCTTTGTGCAAATGCCAGCAAGAAGGCATTGCTCTGGTTGGGCTGTGTCAGAGGTTGTTTGGTAAACTAATCAATGCTTCTGCTTCTCCTGAGCTCCTGTCTGCTATAAGATATCTAGGCAGCGGGTTGACAACACAGTTCACTGATCCTTGTGATAGCCTTACATGAAGAACCTGGAGTACCAAGAGAATACGGACAAAGTCACGCTCATTTTAGAAAACATTCAAGTAGATTTTCAAAATCTCTTTTAAGCGATGCAAAGTGCCTATCTTGGATGCCACAAAGTCTGGCTGTGTTCATTCAGCTCATCAAGCCCAGTGTACCTGGGACCAGCCTGCTTTGGGACAACATTGCTCTACGCATGTGCAGAACATGAACCCTTCTCTACACTTCAGCAATCAAAATCAATACATGAGCAATTTCTACCTTATGTCTCTCACACTTCACTAAAAAAAATCCTTTAATTAGTTTCATCTAGCAGTACATGGGTCATTAAATCCAATCCGGTCTTGTGAAGGATCCTATGCCATTAAATCCCATTTACAGGCTCACTGTATTCCATCTTACAGCCACCACAGGCTCCTCTTTCTCCCCAGTGCTCTTACTGAGAAGCTGTTCCAGGACTTTGCTTCCATGGTTGATCATAGAATCACAGAATGGCCTGGGTTGAAAAGGACCACAATGATCACCCAGTTTCAACCCCCCTGCTATGTGCAGGGTCGCCAACCACCAGACCAGGCTGCTCAGAGCCATATCCAGCCTGGCCTTGAATGCCTCCAGGGATGGGGCATCCACAACCTCCTTGGGTAACCTGTTCCAGTGCATGATCAACAATATTAAATTGTTCATGCCTAGATCTCGGTCAGAAAAAAACCTTTGAGGATTTGCTAGTCTTCCAAGGCTTTTAGTATACAAGTTATTCTAATAGCATCTCCAATCAAAGTGAATAAGAGTGAATTTCACACAGATAGTCCATAAAAATTTGAGGTCTAAAGCACACCTCAAATAATCATGATGTCCCCTCAGTTATCAACAATGCCATTTTTCAGTTTTACCACTGGAAACATATTACAAAGGTCATAAAAGAACTCCAAATATGGCACCCACAGCCAAACCAGAGGCTCTTGCCAATGCCTGCTTGGGTCTCTGGCACCTACAGGCATGTGGTCAGTTGGCCAGTGGCACCCAGGAGCAGTGGGCAGTCCTGGCCAGTCCAGAGCCAAAGTGCTGCTGCAAAAGGCTTAAAAACCCAAACCAAGCACATGGAGGAGGCTTGCAGCCCAGAAAGCAAATAAAACCAGAATGCAAAGTTACTAACAACTTTTCAAATTTCACAATGGAAAGCAATTTCATGGGTTTTTAGATCTGACTCAGGGTTTTTTAATACCTGGAGCCAGCTATACTGTAGCTGTGGAGGAATCAATATTTAAAAAGCCCTGGTCCTCCAAATTCCTCTGAGCATCAATAGATGCTGACTTTGCTCTGTAATTTATCCACACTAACAGGCTGGTCTCTGGTAATTACACATTTGCTGTGTTAACAGCTGTGCTGCCATTCAGCCTTACCTTTGCACAGCTGTTTTACCTGCACTCAGACTGACAAACTCTACTGTGGAGGCACCTGGGCTGCACATACATAGACTTTGCAGGCAGTTCCTTGCATGCTGCTCTGTGAACACCTTCAGCACCACATACAAACGTTTCTCAAAGGACAGCCACCAGAACAGGGATTTCTTTGTCTCCCAAGTAATTTTATGAGGTTTCTTCTTTTAATGAAACACCGTTTATACCCCATTTGCTACAAACAGCTCAGCAAGTTACAGATCTATATATAATTAGCACTTGAAGTCATGCAACTATATTGGGGATGAAGTGGCAGTTCATTCCTCATGTTTTTTGCATAAGGGATGTGATACTTTCTGCACTGGGAAACATTAATTAACATTAATGGGCTTTGCACTAGGGCCATAAAATCAGGAGCTGAGACTTTGGAGAGAAGGGCTGGGCAGCAGCATCTTCTAAGCATCGAAATGTGAGCACTGGAAGCTAACAAACAGGAGATGGACTCCCACGCTCAGGCTGGTAGGTTCTGAGCACCTGATGGAGCTGTGGGTGTCCGTGTTCACTGTGAGGGAGTTAGACCAGATACAACAAGAGCTGGAGGCAGATACTGGTGGGATGACAGCAGAGGTTGAACTTTCCCACCAATATTCCATGACATGTCGTTGCTGTGTGACAGAATGACATCTGACATGGAAGTGTGGATGGAGCGAAGTTGTACCACTGCACCAAAGTTGCACCCATTGACATTCATCAGCACTCGCTGAATGTTTATGGAGACAAAACAGTGGGTGTGAGCACATTGAGGGGTGAGTGATGTATTTCAGCAGTGGTGGGCAGTGGGTCACCTCCACTGGAGCAGATTTTGATGAGCACAGCATGCAGCTCTTATTCATCGCTGGTTAAAGTGCACAGCTAGTGGTGGTCCCAGTGTTGACAAACAGCAAATTCTCAGCTACAAAACACTATCAAATACTGTTATTGTGCTCTTTGTTGTATTTCCCATGGGAATAAATCAGAGGGATTACTTTCAGAGCAATCTACGTGCACACGTGTGTATGTATAAATAAAATATATAATTTATTTTACGTATATATACTTTAAGTAGCTATTCAGTGTGGTTTTATATTGCTGCTCAGCCCTTTAACTCACCAGGAAAGCTGATTTGTTCTTTCTCCAGCACTAGGGGATAGCCAAGATACTACAGTAACAGCTCTTGGCTGAAGTTTTTACAAATCTCTTCCACTGAAGACTGCCTTTGCTGTAGAGGTGAGGCTTATCTGCCCCCTCTGCCTTTCTTCTTTGGGTAGGAAGAGGAAAAAAGCAGACAGGATGTATCCAGCAGTACTTTTCAACCCCAGATGCCTCTGTGCTTGTTTTTCCCCCTAACAACATTCACAATTTTTGTGATATTTCACCAGAATGGCTTCTACCCCCTCCCCATCCTCTCACCTCCCTCGATGCCCCCCAGCCTTTGTGCACTCCCAGCCAGCTCCTCCATCCGCGATAAGGGTGCACTGAGCAGATGCGGTGCCGGGCGCAGCACGGCTTATCAGTGCAGCTGCTGAAATGTCAGGGAGTTAAAAGCACACGCAGTAGGCACACGTGCTTCCAGAGCTCCTCTTTTTGTAGCAATTCAGAGATTTGTTCTATTTTTTTTCCAACTAGATTTTAAAAAGCAATGAGGAAAAAAAGGAAAGAAAAAACCCCTCTATGCAGTCTCTGCTTCAATTCCTGTAAGAACGTACCCAGCAGCAGGTAAGGGTGTTCACAAGGTGCTACAGGAGGCCGCTTTCTGCCCTGTGCAAGGTGTGGCTCCACCTGTGGGCCCCTATCCTCATGGGAAGGGGGCTCCCCAGACTTCAGCAGACCCCTGAGCACATCCAACAAACGGATAACTGCTTATTTTCCTCCTCCACACGTGCAGTTCTGACACCGTAATACCACAGGTTTGCAGAATCCATATGGTTTGCATCACCCAATTCAAACCACCACCTGCAGCAAGCACAATTTCCCAAGGAAAGCACCAATAACCGGACAGTCACTCTTGGCTTTTCCTCCCCAAAAAAAGCACTTATCAGCACCTTCCTGTGTTCTGCAGCACCCACCATCCTGGGATGCTCAGCCAGCTGGCACTGCACAGGGTGCTCATGGGCTGCACTGCACGAGGTGACTGTGCCATCTAGCTGCAGCTGCCGTGCCACTCCTGCATGCTGCACACAGGACATCTAGAACTGCTCTGCTTTCCAGATAAAAATCTTACTTGTTTTGTCCATGCTGGATATTAATGCATGCAAAGGAGGTTAGCTTAGCCAAGAGGTACATTATTAATCAGAACCAATCAAGCATAGAGTTGATAGCAATATTTATTCTCCCTTTATTTATACTTTTCTCCTATTACAAGCTTAGCATTAAGATTGCCATCTTGCATTGCCTGTTCCCACTCTGTTTTGTGTCTATTCATTTTAACCTCCCACTCTCACCAAAATATATTACCCCCCCACCTTTGTCAGGGGGCTCTGCTCCTCCCAGCACTGCATTCCCACCCTCCATATCCCAGCAGCAGCCACAGCACCCCTGAATGCACAGCAGTTGCTTTTGCTGGACATGGGAAGCGTGATGGGGGCACAGCTCAGAACTCCAGCAGCAAACACAGCCCTCAAAATGTAAAGGCACAGACATGGGGTTTGATTCATCTGCAGCAAGGATTATTTTAATGACGCAGAAACAAACTAAATATATTCTTAATTTCATATTTTAATTTGTCAAGAGGATCTCAGTGGCTTTTAAATGAGATTTAAAGTGCATTTTATTCCGCTAGGACTAAATGCAGCGACTGGCTAAAATTAGATTAGTGGCTCCAGTGCCTAATTAGCCATCGGTTGGGAGGCTGCATTTTGGAACATTCTGGACCACATCTCATCGACCCCTCTGCTGATATATGATTTATGTAAAAGGGGGCAGGATTTGGGAACAAGCCAGGATTACAGGGGCTGCTTCCCTAGTTTATCATTGGAAACTGAGACGGGCAGCCCAGCAAAGGGCTTGGCCCACAGAGAAGCTTGGCAGCGAGGCTCTGGCCTTGCCCTGCTCCAGCTGGGGCTGCTGCATGTCCACATCCCTCTGGTTGGGAGGGCCCTCGCAGCCTACACCCCTTCCACAGGCTGGATGCCCCCCCAGTTCAGGATGCCCAAGGACCCATCCATGGCCTCAGGCACCTCCAGGGATGGGCACCCAACAGCTCCAGGCGTGCAAGGACTTGAAGGAGTACATGGGATTTTGAGAGCAGAGGACACAGAAGCTGAAGGAATCCACTGACTGGCTTAGAGTCCTTGAACCCTCAAGTCATACTCAGGGTCCAAAACTTCTCCTCCCTATGTCCAACTGTGTATGATTTCCTCAAAAACTTTGAGAAAGGACAATGACAGCATTTGCCATAACCTTCTTCTGAGGCCGCCTCTACAGTCACAGCTCCAAACTCATCAGACACCACCACCCCAGGGACACAGTCTCACGCTCTCCAGTCCTACAACAGCCACCCAACTAGAAGAACTGGCATGAAGAAGCGGGATGTCTCACTGGAAGCACAGCACCCAGCAGGAGCAATGGAATTCTTCTGAAGTCTCCTTGGGGCAACCCTATTCCAACCAAACAGCACCAGCCTCCCGAGGAAAGGACTGAAAGCCTTCAGCCCATGTGCTCCATCATCACTAGCAGCTCATTAGCAGCACAGTCAGCACATCCTACCCCCAGCATGGTAGTTCAGCATCTACGACGCATTCCCAATTAATGCTTCCAAAGAATAGTTTCCTGCCTCTGGCAAAACAGTTGTCAGGAATGCCCAAGAATATGAAAAATTGACAACAGTTGCTGGATGCTAAATACTGTTCATGCTTGATTGCTGTAATAGCACATCATAGGCTTTGAAAGACAGTTATGCATTTGTTGCCATCATTAATACGGAGTTAGTTTATCATCCAACCTCTGAGCTCCCTTTTTCATTTCCCCTTTTGTTCCCTTACTGTACAGCTATTCATTTCTCATTTACATATTTTTTAAACAGTACAATGATTTCCAAAATTAAATTCATTCAAACTTTTTACTGTCCTCATTTCCACGTATCTTTCATTGCTTTTATTACCATGACTGTACTGGCTTCGACTTGTTTTTCATCACAAAGCATTCTACAGGATCTCAGGAGCACTCTTGTTTTTTCATTTTCTTCCTGATTAATAGATACATAATTACCACACCACAGCTTGCCAAGCTCTGTTTCTTGTTGTTGTTGTTGATTTTTATTTTGCTTTTAATTAGCCAATAATAAAGAATCTATGTTTTTTTGGCAAAAGCTACCTAATGTTTTGTCTCCTGATGGCTGGGTGAACTTGGCAAGAAAAGCATAGGACCATCTGTCTTGTGGTTCCTTATCCTCTCCAGTTTATCAAACAACATTTGAGCTCAACATTTCGCCCAGTTCTAAATAAGTTTTTCCTCCTGTGTCATTTTACAAAGAAGATGCTGACTCCAGTATAGATGGGGGTTTTTTTTAGTGGTTAGGGAAGGCTAGAAAAATGAAAATACAATTATTTCAAGTAATTTAGTACTGTCTGCTGTATCTCAATATCCTATCAAGGATAGCAGTCAAACTGAGTATGGGTATAAACATGAAACTAAAAACGGGAAAAAAAAGGGGGGGGGAGGGAAAACAAGGGAAGCACTATCTCATAAGAACAAACACTTCAGGTCAAATCAAGTCCCATGAATGCAGAAGCATTTTGGATGCAGTTCAAAGGAACAGACCAGCAAACCCAGGGAGAGATGTGCTGAAACTTTCAAGAACGTTATAGTAACCAAAATGTTCAAAATAACTGATGCTTTTAAAAACACTTGAACTACCCATAAGGAGTTGAAAACACACACGAAGGTGACATCCCACCTCACCCAAGGAAAGTTTAGAACTAGTTATTCAAGACTATCCAAGCTGCTAACTTCTGTTAAAAGACTGGATGTGTACTTTGGGATCCCAAGAACTGAATTATTTGAAAATGATTTGGCATCCCAAAAGCACTGCAACATTTATCCTGTTTTCTGTGTTCTCAGTGGCTTAATTTGCACATGAGCATGAAACTAATGCAAAAGTAGTTGGACACCTTTTCAGCACCAGCAGACATTTAAGCGATGCTCCCAAGGTTGGACATCACTCAGTTAACGTAGATGGCACTGTATGGGGTTTAACTCATTAATGGTGCTGTTCACTCATGCCCAGCCTTTTTCACAGAATCCTAGAATGGCCTGGGTTGAAAAGGACTACAATGACCATCTAGTTTCAACCCCCCTGCTACGTGCAGGGTCACCAACTACCAGACCAGGCTGCCCAGAGCCACATCCAGTCTGGCCTTGAATGCCTCCAGGGATGGGGCATCCACAGCCTCCTTGGGCAACCTGTTCCAGTGTGTCACCACCCCGTGTGACTCTTCCACTCTTCCCAGGCCGTCCTCTGAAGGTATACACCATTGGCTCTCCATTCAACCACGAAGGTACTGTGAACATTCTGCTCCTTTGGTTTTATTGCAATAGGACAGAGCACAGCAGGGAATGCACAAATCTGCTCTAGCCTCAGGCAGAAGCATGGCAGTGAGGTGAGCATCCACCCTGTCTGTACCGAGAGAAAAAATAAATCAGCACAAAGTGATGAACCCTCTCTACAGTGATGGCGTAATGCATTTCTGTTGATGCAACCATGAAAACCTATAGAAAAGACCAAGTTTATATGCCTAAGTAAAAATGATATTTTTTCTTTTTAGACCAACAAGATCAATTGCAAAATGCAAGCAGAATTTCAGGAACAAATTCCCTTTGTCAAGCTACTAATCTGCTTTTCAGCTAAGCAACAAATTCATTTTGCATGAGCTTAGAAGAGGGATAAACTAGATAGTCCAACTACCATAGCTGGAGAAGGTGGACAAGCTTTCAGATGCACAAACACTGAGCTACAAGTGACAGCCCTGCCACACAAAGGTTGGGATCAATTCTTCCAGGTGTCACGTCAAGTTGTTCAAACAGAATTTGAAGGAGTGGACAACCATGGGTGATAATGTTTTCCTCCATTATCTTCTCCATATGTCAACAGAATTGCTCTCCGATTGAGGCCACAGAACATACCAAGGCTGGTAAATATTTTTCTAGACTATCTATTGACACAAACTCAATCCATCTCAGGTGTGAGTATACGGTCACAAATGTGCATATACAGTCAGAGCACAAAAATGGAGGGGTTTTGCAAAGCTCATGCTTCTGTGGTAGCTGTGAAAAAGGAGGAAAGGCAACACCTGATTCTGCATACTGCTCGTTGGCACAAAGTCAGAGCTTTCCAAAAGATTCAGAGTGGCTGTGAATTTACATGAGGCCACTGCTTTCCTCCACACAGCTGAGGTCCTCTGCATCATATAGTGCAGACACTAAGCCTGGTTTATTCCACTGTTAAACCACGGCCACAAAACAATGATTCTCAGCCCCAGGTCAACCATTACTGCATTTACAACATTCGTTCATTAATGATGAACAAACATGCCAAAAATCCTTTCCATTCTTTCCTGTCTGGTCACCAAAGGACTGGTTTTCCTGCAGACCCAGCTCTCTTCTCTCCTTCATCATCTACTGAAGGACAACCCTCTCTTATGCAGGTATCCAACACTACTGAAACTCCTGGGTTACAAATGGGATCACTGCAGGCTTAGCCCAGATTCTAGCCACTAAATTAATGACTGCAAAGCTCCCCACTCAGAAAGCTTTTAAGCCATGCAGAACCCAAGTGCCTTTAAATATACCTGATAATTCCCCTTGGAAAGCTAAAACAAGAGCCATTTCCTAATGGCTTCCTATCATTATAGCAATTTTCTTCCACAGCATTTTCCATGAGCCAACTGTAGCAGCACCGCAAGCAATTAGTTGAAAGAAAAATAAAACAAAAAAATCAAAGCAACTTTGCAAAACACAGCTTTGCTCTTCCCCAGCATCACAGTGCAGAAGGGTTGACTGCTGGCTGGGGTGAAATCAGCAGGTGATAAATGATGCTGTGCTGTACTGTGAACAGTTGGTTTATGCTTCAAATCAATCTGCATGTCCAGGAGGGATACTGCACATGCTGGAACTCAGAATTGCAGCAGCTATAACATCAGGAAAAAAAACCTTCAGGTTAATGTATATTAACACATTCCCTAAGCTCCCTTTGCTCAGCCTCCTCCCATACCCTCATCAGGTTGGATTCCAACAGCACAAAAATCAACTGCATTGCACCCTGTATTCCCACTGAAGGCATTCAAGTGCACTAGATGTCAGCTTGGCCCAAGAAACCTCATTGGTTACTACGGTGTAACCCCCACCCCTCTTGGTAGGGATCAACTTTAGAATTAAGGGAAAAAAAAAGTGTGTGGAGCCATTTATTATAAATCTTGATGTCATAGACCAAATCTGGAAGGGTCCTGCTCCTAACTCTGTTCACTAGCATTGCTTTCTAATGCACTTGTAGAGCATGTCCCAGGCCCTGCTGCCCCATGCATCCCAGCTGAACAGAACAACACACTCCACGAGAGCAGAAGATCTCTTCACCTTTTCTACCCGTTTGAGGACCCACTGGGTCAGGAAGAGCACTGATGTCATTTGTAGCTTTGAGTTACACCACCTCCGGATGGGAGCTGTGTGCAGAGCACCACTGCAAGATATTTTGGGAAGTCTATGGCTTATGGGATGTCTATAGCTCCAATTAGGTAAGAGATCCAACATGTTCTACTGAAGTCCTTTCCCTGAGCACCCTTTATAGCCTGTGGGCTGAGCCTTCTGAAGAGTGACTGCCCCAGAGGAGGTGTTTTGGAAGGTTTCCCATTACTTCGTACTAACAGACCCCCTTTTCAGCCACAAAGGGAGCCTTAGGGCAGGCATTAGACAAGCCTAAGCCACATATTAGCTGTTGGCAGCCTAAGGCCGATAAGGGAATCCCAGAAAGATCACTTTGAGAACAGCTGTATGAAAGGCTGTGCCTGAAATCACAGTGCTTCACATGACAGGCACTGCTCACTGAAGAGAGAACAGCATCTTTGCCGGCTTGCCCACCCAGAAGAGAAAGCAGAATATTCCACACCTGTGCATGACAGAGCCACATCCTCAGCTGTTTCATATTTACAGCAAGGGAATCAACTCTCATATCCCTACCTCCAGCATGCAGGAACCAAGTTTGCAAGGATATTAAGCTATACTTCTAACAACAGCTCTGTACACAGCACAGCTTAAACAGCCTTTGGATGTTTTTGTCTCTCAGGCTCTTCCCCAGCTCCTTCACATCAGGACAAAAAAATATATTGCATGTTTGAATACTGCTGTGCTGCTCAGCTGCAGCAGAAGCCCATGCTCACATTAGCAGTGTACACATTGGCAGTGTAATATACTATTTCTTTGTTCACATTAACTTTCCTTAGAGCTGCTGTACATAGCAAATGAAGATGCAGTGTTGGAGCAGAGGACCCATGAAGAAAAAGCACAGAAGCACATTAGCAAACACACACGCAGTTGACCCCAGGTGGATGTGTGAGGATGAAGAAGCCACCAGCATGGATACTGCATTCCTCTTGGCAAAGAACCCCCAGCATGAGAGAAGGCTCTGGGGAGACCTCATTGTGGCCTTCCAATACTTGAAGGGAGCGTATAAATAAGAGGGGGATCAGCTGTTTACAATGGTGGATAGAGATAGGACAAGGGGAAATGGTTTTAAACTGAGACAGGGGAGGTTTAGGTTGGATATTAGGAGGAAGTTTTTCCACACAGAGGGTGGTGATGCACTGGAACAGGTTGCCCAAGGAGGCTATGGATGCCCCATCCCTGGAGGCATTCAAGGCCAGGCTGGATGTGGCTCTGGGCAGCCTGGTCTGCTGGTTGGCAACCCTGCACATAGCAGGGGGTTGGAGCTGGTCCTTTTCAACCCAGTGGTCATTGTGGTCCTTTTCAACCCAGGCCATTCTATGAACATGGACACCCCAGGGCCAGCCCCAGTGTGAGATGGAGCAAGGGGTAGAGACAACACTTGTATAGCTGTTTAAATACACTATCATGGAAACCTTTTCTGCACAGATGTATTTCCCTTTCCATAACAAGTATCTGATGATATCTATTGACTCAAATTATACTCTTAACGACTTCAATTATGCTAACAACAAAGTTTTGGCTTCCCTCAAAATTGAGCAGGACAAGTACACAAAGGCCATTGAGAAGGGCCTTAAAAACACACAGCACTGTTCCAGTAAACTGCCTGAAGCACATAAAAGCAAAGGGTTTTGTTGTGGTTTTTTTTTGTGTGTTTTTTTTTGCAGTAATTGGTACATCCCCTTTAGCAGCTTTAAAGACTAACACACAATGAGGGACTGGATTACCAGAGCCTGGAGGGCTGATCTTTAATGATCAGGGCAACCCGGAGCCACCCTTTGCTTTCAATTTCCTAATAAAGAGTTACAAAAATGAAAGCATTTCACAGCGCTGCTGTACTGCTGGAGAAATTGAGGATTTGGAGCTCAGGAATTAATGTTTGGAGGTCAGAAGTGCCCTAATTGACTTGCATGATCTCAATAGGAGAGGAAAACCCAGCAACAGCTTGGGGACCTGGCATGCCAGCTGCCAAGGGCATTCTCCTGTCTGCGTTGTTCTTCCTTTCTGTGCTTTATTGAATACTGAAGAGATTTGATCTGGTAATTGAAAAAGACTCTTGATACACACAACCAAGAGAGAGTACAAGACAGCATAACCATCAAAGGCACGTGGCAATACTTCTGTAACTCTAAAATGCTAGGTCCTCCATTCACAGACTACATGTAAGGTGTCCAGTCCATGAAAGTTGAGAATAGCAAAAGTTCAGTTTGTTTCTGACAACCATCCAGACAACCGACATGTCTAAAAGAATATACAGTTATGAGCCCACGGTTATGAGTCCATCAGTGGAAGATGTAAGTTCATCAAAAAGAAAAATACTTCCAAACAAAAAATAAGAAATAAGTGAGCCTTCAAAAATCTGTATATACATTTACAGTAAGTAAATTAGAGGGACTGTACCCAAGTTTGCAAGTCTTATCTTATAGAGTCAGTGGTGAGCTTGCATAAGAAAGGTGGGCCTTGAGCACCAGCAAAGCCTCCACTAGCAGCACCACACTGAGAAAACTTCACTATTGACATATTGTTCTAAAAAGCATCAGTTCATTCTCAAATACAAATATGTATTTTAAAACTGTGTACATATATATGCTAATCCACATCCACTTCTACTCACCAAAAGTCCTGTAGTCTGTTTTGCTACTTTTCTCTCACCCTGTGAAGGAAATCATTGCCCCAAACAGCTTTCAAGATGAAAGAAATGTCATTACAGAACATAATTCATAGTTGACTTAAAGGGATTTAGAAGTGCAATCTCTTTAAGAGGGAAAAAGGTTCTAAGTACAGTTTATAAGAGAAGAGCCAGATAGAAATAGAATGAAGCCTCCAAGTTGTTTTCTTTGTTTATAAAACTGTTAAATTTATTTTTCATTCAATTAGTAGGTAAAAATCTGACTTAATGTAACAGACCAAAAAATAATTTGTACTAAAGATAGTATAAAAGTGCATAAAAAGAGATGCAATCTGAAAATCTGCTGTCTTCCATCCAGACAGGATTTGACAACCTGCTGGATTCTACCTGCTGATAAATAACATCTCTTACTGATCTTTTCTATTCTTTAACTTG
This sequence comes from Pavo muticus, assembly GCA_016647715.1. NCBI lineage: Eukaryota > Metazoa > Chordata > Aves > Galliformes > Phasianidae > Pavo > Pavo muticus. The sequence continues at coordinate 566,643 of JACDJE010000119.1, read as the reverse complement.
CCGTAAATGTACAGGGGAAAAAAAAGATCATATTAATATCTTAAGAGATTAATATTCATGCAGGTACTTCAGGGTGGAGATGTTACCTCCACCTTTGCAGGCTAAACTTTAATATTTTAAAAACAATTTTTAAAATAGGATGGAAATGATCAGTTACATCCCAAACTTGTATTCCCTGCCAAGAAGTATTCACTTGCAACATACCTGGTGCAAAACCCAACTGCACCCTAACAGGGGAGAGAAAGAGCAGCTGAGCCCCACGAGGCAGCCGTGACACAAATTAATACGTCCTGCAAGCATGCAAATCTGAAACACTGACTCTGGGACATCGTTCTGTAGTACACCCATCTCTGGGAAGAACCACTCAGAATGGAGATGAGGGCAATGCACAACATCCCAATTAACACCGGTAGGAGCGATCACCACTGTGAAATTAATGTTTTCCCATTAACATTGGACTGAGGGCTCAATAGGCATCTCTCTGCTGGGAAGCTGCATGTGCTGGACTGGCAGTCTACACATCACAGACTCAATAAGCTGAGCTGAACCAACGTTGCTTTGAAGGTCACAGAAAAGAAAGAGGGAAAAACCACACTAGGCCTTGGTTTCCTCCATGAGGACTTCTAACTGTTGATGAACCAGTTTGTGTTTGCGGATGGCTGAGCTAAGAGAAGGGCTGCTGATGGAGAGCACGTGCCAAGATCTTGATGACCAGGATGACTGTTAGCAGTGCATCCCCACAAGGTGAAGAGACAGTGTCCTTAGTGCCACAACCGCTGTGCCAGGGAAGAGCTGGTGGATGAAGAGCTGAAACCAAGCTGTTTTGGTGGCAGCTACGTCCCTTCACTATGCTGCCCATTGGACATAGGGCTCCCACTGCTCCAGAGTGGCTGTCACCCTCCCATTATCCAAGGGCTGCAGAATCTCAACATAGCATATGTTCAAACAAGGCACTGCTGGGAAGCGTTGCTACATGGCTATTGTAAATCAAACATGCAAAGTGACAGAAGTGAATTTAATCATAGGTGCTGTTCCTATATCTCTGCTGAGAATGCAAAGCATGAGGATTCTGAAAAGGCAATAGCTACATTTTTCATCATTTATGTACATTTTATCTAAAAATAATCAAACCGTTCCAGAATACCTTTCAGAGCAAGCTTCACTCATTTGTGAAGACACAGCACCCATTAGGCTTACATGATAGCTCTCCTGTTCTGTGCTGGTAGTGACCTAACAACATCTAACTGATCAGATAGCAATCTACTGAGTAGGCTTCTTTCCTTGCAGAGCAGCTTTTCTTTTAGAAATGCAGCTCTCGTGAACACTATTGATTATTAATTACCTGTGCAACCTATATAGATAGATATAAATCTGAGGAGGGGAAACTAGAAGATTAACTCCAAGTCCTCTTTCACACATAAATGAATTTGAAGGTGAGAATAAAGCTTGGATTTTAAAAGGTCAAGCCTGGAGAGACTGTTGATTTTTGGACAGCCACCACAACTTTCTGCTCAGCCAGGCTACAGAGGAAGGCTGCTTTGGCACCTCCTGAAGAAGTTGAATAAAGTTCACTCCCTTTTCTAAAGAGCAAAAGGATGCAGGAGTTTGCTGAAGCTTGCTGCTCTTTATACTTTATTATTGACTTCCTGACATAAAATGGTACACTCTTAGCTAATGTCAATACTCATTTTTCCTGCGTTGAACTGTCCTCTCCCTTTTTTATTTTGCCAAATTACAGCTGACTTCTTTTATCCCCCCCCACCCCAAACATTTGCAGCAGGGCCCTGCTGTAGGTTCCCACTACAACATTCAGATCTGCTCCCACCAGAACAGGTTATTTTAGATAGAAAAGTAGGATAGATTTGCATGCAGCCAAATCCCCAGACTTGTTCCCCAAGCAGCAGCAAAGGAGGAATAGTGCACTAAGTCAGAACCCCAAACCAGGCTTTATGTCCCGAATGTTTCAGTAGTTTCAGTGGGAGCCACAGAAAGATGTTGTCCAGTCCTCACTCTTTGAAGTTCGCTAAACAACCAACCTGCAGTGTTACTTGCCCTCTCCAGAGGATACAAATGGGAAACAGCTTTCAAGATGTTTACACCTTAAGACACTGATTTCAGGAGTTTTATGGAGCATTAATCACATAATTTCTGCTCTACTTAATAAGAGTTAAACAACCAACCCTCTCCTGACTCAGGTAGACCAGTCAAGGCATTTACCATCTTCCAAAAACTCTTCTTGGGTTTGAAGAAACTGTCCTTCTCCAAGTGCGTTTCATACAACTCTTACTATTCTGTTGTTTGTATCTTACGAGCTTTCTGCCCCAGCACTCCAGCAAACAGGACCGGCTTCCACAAGCTCACATCAGCCCTGCCTGCTGATGGTTGAGTCCAGAATGAGGAAAGACCTTCCCATAAACAAGGAGAAAGCAGGAAGCAGCCAGGACATGCAGAGAGCTTCCTCCGTGTGCCTGTCAATGGCTCAGTGCTTCATTTTCCTTATTCCAGGGAGGACTTAATTACAAAATACTATGTTACATAATCCACTGCAAGAGCCTGTTCTGTAACACAGAACAGTAGTAGGAATCCCATGCAATGGTTGCCCAGACAAGGAGGTGCATTGAAGCGTTATATGCTGCATGCCTTATCTTTGATTTCACACCTGCACTAGAGCCACTTAGGGCAGGAGCTGCTCTTCTCAGTGTGACAAAGCTCTAATTTGGATGCTGTTTGAGCATCTCTTCAAGGAAAGAAAAAGAAAATACACTTGAAGCCTTCGGTCACACCCCTCAGCCTGAGGCAGGAGCAATGGGACCATACCAAAGCCATGACAGTTAGTATTGTGGGAATGGAATGTTGTTTCTGCATTGGATATTGAAAAGGGAAATTGATCTAAAGAAGTCAAATATAATGTGTTTGTATTCTGTAGCTTGTCCTTAGAATTAGCTGATGTGAAAAGTAGAAATATCATATACTTATTAGTAACATATTTTAGAAATATAGTTGCTGAATTTTGTGACAAACTCTATTTCTTACAAAGCTGCAATAGATTTTAAATGTTCTAAACAATGTGGGTATAGTATTCTGAACTGGAAAACATATTGTAAGGTTGTTCCTTAGGCTAGCAAAAGTAAAACATATTTAACAAGTTTCAAAGGAGCCAAGGCCTTTACACAAAGCAGGACTGTCCCGCTCTGTGGGAAGGTCAGGATGTCACAGACAGGCTCCAAGATACTCCCTTCTATCCTCCTTCCAAGTTTATCTCTATGCAAGGACTAGCAGACTTCCAAAACAATGGCCAAGTGTGAAGCGAGTAAGTGTCAGAAGTTAATTAAATAATTAGGGTCTTATGCTTGGCCAGCAAAGATTTATGTTCACTTAGTGTTTGTGTGTCTAGTGAAGCGTCGAGAAGATTGTGAACCTGAAGTACTCAGCCAATGAGGAACTAGGGGAGAAAGAGATAAGTGTCGGGTGAAGGGCATAAAAGATGTAACGCTGTTTTCTGTGGGCTCCTGCTTGCAGGGGGCCCACCATTGCAATCGTGAATAAAATTTTGCTTTATCAGAGATACCGTCCTGGAAAATTATTTGGATATTTCCAACAGTATCAAGTAAGTATTTACAGGCATGGTTTAGTCTGAAGCCCCTGCTGCACAGCAGCCTGACACTACAGACCTGAAGTGGGCAATGCTACATCACAGAGCCAGCATGGGAGAGGTTTTACATCTCTAGGCCTGGAAAACTGCCTCCAGCCCAAAAGAGATGACTTAAGTGGAGAGAGCAAATGCAATCCTTGAAGTGATTTCCATGCATAGAGACTCTGGATTTTCCCAGAGACAGTCATCCCCAGTCACCTTCAGCTTTCCTCTGCTGTCCTCTATTTCCCCATGTGTTGGAACACTTAGTGTTCTGCTGTACAACTTCCACCAAGATTTCTTGCTATTATTTATTCAAATTGTTGGGGACCACAGGCAGTATCAGGATGAAACAGGTGATCTTCATCAGAACCCATCACAGCTTCCCAGTGCTGTTACACAGCTGGTGGCACAGGGGAAGCAGCAGTCATCAATAGGTAAGGAAGCCCCAAGGTCACTCTTCAACCTTTAAACCCTTCTCTTGACACCTGGTAAATCAGCCACAAGACTCAAGTGTTCACCCTTAAGGTAATACAAACAAATCAAAATTTCTCCTGCACAAAAAGGGACGGTAAAGCTGCTTCCTTCATACCTCCTCCTTTTTTTGTCTTCTCTCCCCAGTCCAACCCCACAGCTACTTTTGGAAACTGGTTTCCTTCCTGAGCCTGCATTGCCTCTACCCAGAGCCAAGGGCTTTTGGAGAGGCAGGACAGCTTCCCAACACTCTCTGTTGTTAACAGAGCAGGGAAATAGATTTCATACAACTGAGATATTTGAATGACTTGCTCCTCCTGGTAATTAAGGCATTAGCCAGCAATGATCTCTTCTTAATAGACTGCTGCTTCTAAACAGCAATGAACAGCATATGGATCAAGCAGTTAACCACACTTAATAATGCAGCCTTCAAAAAACAGAAGGAGAGAAACTCAAAGCCAGGGAACCTGGTTCCAATACTTGTTGAGACACAGGAAGATCAACTTGAGCGCTACATAAAGTTCCACCAGAAATCAAGAGACAATTTAGAGTCATGTACATTTATTTATACAGCCATACACATGCAGGCGTGCCAGGGCCATCACAATCTGGTTTGAAAGCAGATTATGAAATCCAGCAGTACTTATGGCTGTTTGAACAAAGCCCTGGATACTGTGGTTTTCCCATAACATCAGTCAACAGCACTTGAGCAAAGGTGTAAACAACTTGTGAACTTTACAGCAGGTGCAAGATGGTAACCTAAGGTCGGGAACCACTGGGAAACCTAATCAAAACTGGAAGGAGCACCAAAATACTCCGCCCAGCTGACAGCACACAGTCACACCAGCCATCACACAAGCAACAGCCACCCAACAAATGGGGCTGGGATGGGCTGGAGGCTCTCAGGTCTGAGCAGTGCGAATTTACAGTGAGAAAACAGAAGGGTTTTCAGGACACAGATCAAGTCATTCATTAATAATGTTTTCTTTTGTCATTAATTATCTGATTGAATTCCTGAATATTACAGTATTGTTAACATATTAAGAAAGGTATAACGTTGAAGGCTTCTTCCCATCAGGCAAGAATGTAATTATCCCTTATCTTTCAACACAGCCAAACCCAGTAAATACAATTACAAAAATTTATGTTCACTGAAGTGTAAAAAAAAAAAAAAAGCCACAAAATTAATATTGTATTTATCCTCTCTCTTTTAAGGGTTATTAGAATGCATCAGTCATTTCTCAACTATTCCTTTTTATGGCAAATTTTGGATTGAATTAATTTTCACTTTCATTTCCTGCTTGTTTACCAAGTTTTTCACACTCTCAGGAATGTAGCTATAACAGACAGCTTTCTATTTTCCTTGATAATAAAAGAAGCTGGAATCACTTGTTTAAAAGTTTTTTTGCTGCCAAATTCAGTGGGAAAAGCTATAATTTTCCTTCATTTTAGATCAGACTCATTCCACACCCCTGCAATCCCCCCACGTCAACGACCTGTGGTTGCTCCCCTGCCTCTTGCCACATCCCTGCCCTATAGGTTTCTCTTGCACCTTCCTGTTGTCTTTTTTCAGGCTGAAAGTTCTCCCCTCGCCAGCAGCTCACAGCTGTGCCACCCGTTTGGCTCAAGAGCACTAATTAAGGGAGTCCTCAGTCATTCAAATCTCCAAAGTTTATAAGCAGTGAAGAACCCAAGAGAGAGAAACAACTCTTGATTTCTCCCCTATGGTGTCTTTGCTGTTTGAAACCATTGCTTCTCTATTCTGGGGTTTGAGCATTATCTTTCAACCAAGGCAGAGGTCTTGAAAAGACAGTTTGAAAAGCAGAAAGCAAGAGGAGCAGAAACACAGGCAGTTTGGATAATATTGCATTGAAGGAGATTTTTTGCTATCTGCTTAATCTGTCACCTAACAAAGCATCAGCACTGCCACAGGGATGCAGTCTTTATTGCAGCTCCCTGCTCTGGATTCCTGATGGTTCTTTTTACAAAAGGAAAAATCAGCTTGTTACATGGAAATTAATAGAACTGCTGTTGGAGTACCTTGAGCTCTTCCACCTAAGAACACTTTAGATTGAAGAGGTGTGATCAGAAGGCAGAAAATGCTACAAGAGCAGCAACCCCACATGAACAGGGTACGCAAATTGTGTCACTAACATCTCCGAACTTGTTTTAGTACCTACTTATCCTGAGCTTTTCTGCTCATATCATACTATGGCTGTTTCATGGAAAAAGTGCTGATGAAAGGGACATGAACACCAAAGATAACAATCAGAAAGCCCCATATTCATTTACTTCAATTTTCTGGAGATGTTTCTCTTCACCCCTCACCTCAAAGACCCCAAGCCCTGCTGGGAACAGGACAGGGCATCATTCTCCTGACTGAACTGAGGCAAGATCTATATACTCCCAAGTTCATTTTGCTATGCATCTGCTTCAGTTGCTCCCAAATTTTTCCAGCACCACTGGATAGATAACATTGCTACCTTAGAGAAGTGAGGGACAGAGCCTCCACGACAGCCACCAGTGATCAGAGGTACCAGATGGATGGCATCAATCATAGAATGGCTTGGGTTGGAAGGGACCTCAAGGATCATCAAGCTCCAATCCCCCCGTCACAGGCAGAGCCACCAACCTCCATATTTAATACTAGACCAGGCTGCCCAGGGCCCCATCCAACCTGGTCTTGAACACCTCCAGGGATGGGACATCCAAAGCCTCTCTGGGCAGCTGTTCCAGCACCTCACCACTCTCACAGTAAAGAACTTCCCCCAATATCCAACCTAAATCTTCCCTCCTTCAACTTAAAACCATTTCCCCTTGTCCTGCTGTTATCTACCCTTTCCAAGAGTTGACTCCCCTCCTGTTTGTAGGCTCCCTTTAGGTACTGGAAGGCTGCAATGAGGTCACCCTGCAGCCTTCTCTTCTCCAGGCTGAACAAGCCCAGCTCTCTCAGCCTGTCTTTGCAGGGGAGGTGCTCCAGCCCTCTGATCTTCTTTGTGGCCTTCCTCTGGACCCAAACAGCTCCCTGGCATTCGTAACACTTCACCACATCATTTGATCATAAAAGAGATTCAGTATTACTCCCATCTCCTTATTCTATAAGAAACACCAATGAAGGTAGGGAGAAGTAAAACTTCTGGCACCAAAGTAAACATCATCAGCCCAAGGAGTGCAGCAGGAGCCAGAGTCCTTGACCCTGTCAGAGCATCACAGTTTGTGTCGGACTCAGCTAAATGCAGGCCCAGCAGATAAGAAATGACAAACGCTGATTGTTTTCTCCCTGACAGACTCATCAGTTCCCAGCAAGTCGGAGGCATGGCGAGGAACAGCCTTTCCAGCTGAAGCGTGCCGTGAGTGATGGGGCTGGCATGCATCAGCTGGTGGGGCTGCATCTGAGCTGTGCACTAAAAGCAGAGAGGCACTGAAAAAAAGAAAGGCTGGTAGAGACAGGGCTCTCCTCAAATGCCTTCCTCACAAGTCCCCCAAATCCTCCCCGTTCCCTTCTCTCCTTCTGAGAGGTGTCACCTGCTGTTCTGATTTACCAGCCACACCAACACAACACATCACTTTTGCACCACTGATACAAGCCCACCCTGCCTGAAAGAAGCCTTGCAGCCATTCTCCTTTTTCTTTTTTCAGGAAATATTACACAGAAAACATCAATGCCACCTGGAACAACAAGGTTTGAATAGCTGAGGTGCCACCTATCAGTTATTTCCGTGATGGTCACAGAAAGATAACCTCTCCATTTATTTCCCTGAAAATCTGTCCATTTTCCTCCTGCTCCCTCCAGTCCAAGGCTACACTTCTCTCATATCATCACTTATGCTTCCCCAGCTACCATGATAAACAGGTGTCCCTGTTCTTCATTCTGCTGTTAAACCTCTACTCTGCTTAATTATTATGTTATTAGTCTTATTTTCAGTTAAATTCCTGAGCAAGACATTCCTCATAAGGAAAGATGATATTAATGGTCTCTCCTTTAGACAGGCTTTTATTGTCAGCATAGATGGAAAGCAGTTATTCAAGAGCAATTGATGTACATTCTTAATTAAAAATCAGCCAAAAAGAGAACTGTACTACTGATGGAAACATGAACAGCATGCAAAAAAGCATCCGACAGTACATACATGTGAGCTTTGCAGGTGTTGGTTCCCACCTACCTACTGGAGAGAACTGGCAAGCAGAGTGGCTGTGCCTCCACAGGCAGCAGCACACAGCCCTTCCATTTGTGTCACCGACCTGCTGGCAGCATCCTGCCTAATGCAGCTCCAAGTGCAAGGAGAAGCATCTACATGGAATGCCCACAGCTGGGCAGGGCAGCCAGCACGGGATGGAAGAATGACCCAGCCTGGCATTGAGAAGTTTAAAATTATATCACCTTCCCTCCTCCTGTAATGATACCTCCCTATAAGAGCAGTATAACATCTTGCTTAACAACATCAACCTCACGCCTTGTCTTGCCCCTTCTTCAATGAAGAGATGCCATCTTCACAGCTCTTCAGTCACAGCTCTAATGCAATACTTCTGTCAAAACACTGAAACAACATATGAAATAATAATCTTCTATTGAGCTTCTTCTTGATATGCAAGTTACTTCAGAAATTTGGAGGGGATCAGGCTCTCCAGAACACAGACACCAAGCTCCTTGACCTTTTACTCTCACATCGTTATCCCTAAAGGACCAGAGATCCTTCTCTCAGTCTATCACCAGCCAAGGAAATCTATCTTATCAATCCTATCTGATTCACCACAAACATTGTGCACACTGCCTTGGTGATAGACTAGAAGTGATCTTAACCAATAAAGGTAAACACATGACTTACCCAAAGTACTTTTTAAAAAAGTCATTTTCAAGCTGAACACAACCCAGCGATGTTCTAAATAAAACAAAGCACCTCACTGCATGGAGTAATCTCCCCCTCACGTAGCTCATCCTTCTGAAGCTTTGAGTTTCATGAGGTTTTAACAGAAGCTGAATTTGCTCAAACACTCCTATCTGCTGCTTTAAAGGCTTTTTGCTCTGAAACAGTTTGTTTTCACTAACAATTCTGAAAGAGCCTTTAAACTTTAGCAAACCTCAAAGAGGAAGTAGTCTCTTCATTTCAGTCATCCTTAGAGAGGCCGTTCTTCTCTTTGAGTTTCACAGAACTTGTTTGAGCATTGTTAGATAAGCAATTAATTTCCCAATTAATAGAAATATTTCATATGCAACTGGTTTCTCATTTGGATAAGCAATTATATTGAGGTTCTTTGATTCCAAAACCCATCCTGGCACAGGGAAATCAGTCCAGCAGTGCGTTAGATGTAAGCTATCTGCTCGTGCATAAGAGGAACACTCATTCATGCCACAGAACTTGTAGGAGCAATTAGCATGCTTCGAGAATGCCCTGTACAGATTTTCAATGGATGCTTCTGAAGCCTTCAAGGGAAGGGAGAAGGAAGTGCCCACCTTTGTGAGACTGTGCACATGAAGGGCCCCACACCTTGGGGTAGCAGCCCTGTGCACGCAGGCACTGCCATCCAAGCACATCCCCAGCACTCAACTCATTCTCCACATCTCAGGAAGCCTTCCTTGGCCTCTTTATGACACCACTGCATTTATCTCACAGCAGCTGACTACTGATGCCAGCTGCCACATCTGGGCTACATCAGCTGGGCTAAATGCAGGACACAGTCACAGGCTTTCAATCACTTTCACACAGGGCCAACACATCCCCGCCAGCTGCACCCCTCCTCCAGCAGCACTGCCCCTCTAACCCTTGGAATTGCCCATGGCTCTGCATTCAATTTAAAGCTACTGCCCACCAGCATCTCCAAAAGGAGGAAAAAAAAGAACAAAAAGCCATGACTGCTGATATCAGATCTCTCTATTTATCACACAGGAAGAGAGGATGCAGGCTGAGCTGCAGCCAGGCACATGCACACTTACAGGCACCAGGGTTTGGGGCACACCCTTGAGCATTTAAGCACGAGGTTACTCATCACCATCACTTTTCTCATGCCCAAGCTGTCCAACCAAATCTCTTGAAGTAACACATGTGGAAGAAGGGAAGAGCAGCTCTGCTAAGGGGACAGAAGGCATCCAGCACCCTCTCCAGGCCTGAGCTTCCCACTCCCACCCTGCAACGCAAAGTAGAAAGGGGATGAGTTTACTTGTTACAACACATCCCATTTGAGTCACATCAGGATCACACCTCTACGCAATTGAGATGTATAACATCAGTGAGCTCACCTAGAGAACCAGACACCCGAAACAAGGTACCAGACCTCTTGTTAGAGGTCAGGTCAGGAAAATGGAAGAGAACAGCCCAAACATGCACTGCTGGCCTGCTGTAACCGCTCAGCAAATAGATTGGTTTGTTGGTGCTGCTTTCTGTATCAGAAAGCAAGATTATGAGCTGCCAAGACTGAAAAACTATTACTGTTTTCAACCTTTAAAGCACAGAAGGGCCACGGGGATGTAACTGCAACCAGAAAGGATCACATTTCAAAAGAAATCTTTTTTCTGTACTGAAAATAATCAGCAAAACTGTTGGTCATGGTAGGAATTAAAGAGTACAATTACTTTTCACCCAAACTGACATCAGATTTTGTTTATATCCACACACAAACCCAAAGTCTAGATGTGACAAACACATTCCAACCTCTGTGGGTCTCATTCTGTCGTGCAGGAGCTGCAGAGATCAGCCCATTTCGTTGTGCTACAAAAAGCAATAGTGCACCCCAGGCACATCCCCTCGCCAGTGCTGCTGAAGCAGTCAGGACTGAGCTCCACTGTGCATCTTTGGTATGTGCTGTGGTGGTGATTGTGCACATAAGGTAAAGCCGTTCCACAGGAAAATACGACTACAATGCAAGGATTTCAAACTTAGAAACAGCTGGTACCCACTGGTAGAGCCCAACTGTTTATTAGCATTTGTCTAAGTGGAAAGCACTGAAAGAATTCTTGGCTCCGTCAAAAAGCCAAAGCCACCTACAAGTACGTTATGCTACAAGTCGATGGCTGATGCCAGGACACAGACCTTTGGCCAGAGCTTCACATGCTGCTGGGTTGGGAAGATGCCTTGATTCATATGGGACACGAGAGGCTCCATCTCCTGAATAGCTGATCTTCACCTTCACAGCTGGAAATCATAGAATGGCCTGGGTGGAAAAGGACCACAATGATCATCCAGTTTCAACCCCCCTGCTATGTGCAGGGTCGCCAACCACCGGACCAGGCTGCCCAGAGCCACATCCAGCCTGGCCTTGAATGCCTCCAGGGATGGGGCATCCACAGCCTCCTTGGACAAACTCTTCCAGAGCGTAAATCCCCACCATACAGTTACCAGCTACGTAACATTTAACTGTCAGCCCTTCTTTAAGCTTAAAGACAAGTGAAAATAAGGACAGAAATCCTAAACACTTCTCAGTACCATATGGCTCCCACAGCTAGGAACTACAATGATGTGCTGGGCACGTGGACACCTTTAGGGACCTGGAGACAGACCTCCTGGGTACAGCCAGCATCCATCTGGCTCCAGCAGTGGCCAGAAGCAGATACCCAGGGCAGAACAAGCACAGACAGCACTTCTCCCTGTCAGTTTTCTACCATCCAATCATATGGATAGTAAGGAACTGCTCTGCTGTGCTGCTGGCACCACAAAAGCTTTTCATGGATCCATTATGGCAAATTACTCCCCAGAGGACAGGCAAGCAACTGCTACCCTCATTTAACTAAAAAACACACCTCACCTACTGCAACTTGGTTTGCAAGAAGAAAGTATTCTCTTAAATTATACTTATAAGTAGCAAAATTACCATCTCATCCAAGCTCAAGTGCACAAGCAGTTGGCCAGCTCATTGCCTTCTGCACAACCCCAGCAACCAGGAAACCCCCAGCTGCAAGCTCAAGGCAATTAGCCACACAGCAAGATGACTGCTGCTCCTTCCAAACACTCAGTGTCGTTTCCTTCTAGTAGACTGGAAAGGAAAAAAAAAAGGCTTCCCTCCCCCCATCTTAACACCACACTTTCCTCCTGAATTATTAAATGATAATACATTTCCACTTTGCTGAAGTTATTATTAGAAGGAGACTTATCTCATGAAGCGAGCAGCCAGTCCCAGGGCTGCTGTATGCTATAGGCTCATCTGATTAACATTTTGAGATCTTACATTAAAAAAAGAAAGCACTGAATATAATGTTTCTGGATGCCTCTCTTTAATTCCAGAGAAAGAGAACAGCAATACCCAAATGGCATTTAATCTAGCACTAAAAACTTCAACGCGGAATACCCGCAACAGTAAGAAGTATGTTCTGGGGAAGCTCAGCCTCCTCTCATTAAATCCAGCTATCGCTTTACCCAAGCACATAAACACACAGGGAAAGCCAAAACGCCAGGCAAAAAGCAGTGAAAATTAAACCAGAAACCAAAAAAGAAACACAAACAGCACAGCACTTACCAGCTCCCACAGCCTCAGAACGGGGATGGACACACACACACACACACACCTTGACCCCACCCCCATGACTATAAGCATTCCTTGATGACAACTGAGAACACCTGTGGTCAATGTGCAGCCACACTGCTTTGGTGCACTGCAGCTGTTGGGTGCTGCCCCATCTCCTCTGAGACACAGAGCACAGCTCCAAATACTTGAATGGTTTTGCATACACCCACTGTAGGGGGCTCTTGGTACCTTTGTTCCCCTTGCTTAGAGGCAAGTCTTAATTCACAGTCAAAGAGAAGACTGCTAATAAAAGCAGGGCACAGCAATTTAGTGGCTAGGAAAATAAAGCTACCAAGAAGATAATCCTCGCTCACAGGGCTTTGTGTTTGACAGGATGGGTGGAATAAAACACCAGTGCCTCTAAGATCCATGCAGTCATTCTGGTTGGAAAAGACCTCCACAATCCCCAACCTCAGCCCACCCCACCATGCCCACTGCCCACATCCCTCAGTGCCACATCTCCACCATTCTGGAACACCTCCAGGGGCAGCAAACCCTCAACTGCTGGGCAGCTGTGCCACTGCAGCACTGCTCTTGGAGAAGAAATCTTTCCTAACATCCAACCTGACCCTCCCCTGGAGTATCTTGAGGCCATCCATCACCCCTCCTGTCCTGTAGGAAGGTGCTGACCCCACTGGGGAAGGCAGAAAACACCCAGGGGCTGTACCTGTTTCTGCACACAGGTATAGGGATGTAACCCCACTCATGCATTTACTTTTAGAAATAAGAGGGCTCCCTAGCCAAAGCAAAGACACTGCTTCTGCTTTTTAAATGTCTCAATTTGCATAAAACTGTCTGCAAACAATTAAAGTTAATTAAGATAATTTATCACTTGAAAGCAAAGCATCTTATCAGCAGGTATCAGCCTGTAAAGAAAACACAGAATTCACTGTAGGAAAACAGTGGGGTCCTTGTTACCACGTTAGACATAAGTGACAAAAATTATTTCTTTATGATACTTTGGACTGCGTGCTATGCTTTCAAAGTCATTAACAGCAATTAGCTAATTATCCTCTATAGTAACTTCATTTGTGACTGCACGCTGCAGCATTGACTCATTTACACTTTGGCAGCCCTCCCGCATATAAAAAGTGATCAAAACTTCTGGTAGCAGCCCAAAGTTCTCTGTGAGCAGAAATGGATGGGGAAAGAGCCTGGAATGTGTGCACAGAGGTATGGGTTCTGTCCTAAGAAAATGGAAAGGAAAAAGCCATGTATTTTAACCTACAGCATGGCCAGGCTGTGTTCTGCCGTCTTCGGGATGGGAACTTAATGCAATTATAATCATCATCATAATAGAGATCTTACTGAGTTTTCCACTTCTGAGATGAGTTACACATCAGCACTCACAAAGGCATTAACTCGTCAGCATAAACCAACTTAACGCTGCACAAGAACTGCTAAAAGGCAACCAGGAGCAGTAGCTTTAAAAATTTATTAAACGCAATTCCTGGAAGCGCCACGGGAAAGGGGAAGTCATTAAGTGGCCCCATTGACATTTGCAGCAGCTGCCACAGTACTGCACACCGTGTGCCTACACTGAGAGCAGCCCATCAGTTCTTGGAGGGTGCTCCTGGGCCAGAGGTTGCAGTGAGCTGCCTATTTTTGCTCGGCTGAACACAAATGAAACCTGCAAAATGATATGAAACTGAAGGTGGTGACAAAGCTAGAAATGACCCATCCATTGGGCCAGGCATGTGAAGAAGGCGTGTTTAATTAAACAGTGCCCTGGTGGGTGCATACTGGGTGCTCCCCCCAAGCCAGCCCTGCAAAGCCAGCAGTGCATCCACGAGATGTGCACAGGAGGGGATGGGGCTTTCCAGGCAGCAAAGCGAGATCCTGACTTCAACACACAGGTACAGACAAAAAGACTTTAACATGCCGCTTTCAGGCACTCAGAGACACTGCTTCTGTCTCCTGACTTAGCTGGGCTGCTAATGCAGCTGAGCCCCGCGTCTTCTGCTGTGCCTTACGGTTTCCCACTCAGCTGTTTTGAATCATAATTGTGAAATGCACACACCACCCCCATTTCCAATTTAATTTGAAAGCAGACAACATTAAAGCCTCAGGTCTTATTTTTAAAGGCAGCCTGCAGTTCAATCTATTGAGGAACGCTGTTGTTTTGTTTACTTCTTAACCGGGGTCATCACCTCCTCTGCCGTTGTTTCAAGGTTGACAGTGATTTAAGCTTGGTGTATTTTTACAACCCGCACCCGACCCAGGGTATAAATCATCCTGAAGGACATTTATTTCTGCCTGTCATTTCACAGGAGATGCTATTAAAACTGAGCTCAGTACAATGTGCAATTCAAAAATTTGTTGCTGATGACTTCAACACACATTACATTTTCATTAGCTACAGAGGGAGGCGGCGGCGGGGGGAACACCAGCCGATTCATCCGAGTAAACGATAATTGCTTTCCCATCATTTAAGAGCGTGTCACTGCTTTTTCTTCATCAATAAAAGGACATCTGCATTTTAGCAGCACCCCATGCTTTTAATAGAGACCCAGTCTCCTGGGCTCACCGGGTGCTATGTAGGGCATGCAGAGATCCAGGCTGGATGTGGCTCTGGGAAGCCTGGTCTGGTGGCTGGCCACCCTTCCCATGGCAGGGGGGTTGAAACTAGATGATCATTGTGGCCCTTTTCAACCCAGGCCATTCTATGATTCTATGATCCTGCTCCACTTCCCATGAGTACCTTCATTCACTCCCGTGGTTTCAGAGAGCAGGTGAGCACAGCAATGACTGAGGTGGGGTGCCTGCACCTATAGGCATGCATGGCACACAGCACTGCTGGCTGACACCGGGCCCCAGCTCGCCCTGGAACAGAACATCCCAAGGACCAACTCATCTGTTTTCAACTGCTCCTCCAACTGCTTGGAGAACCCTGCTTTAAGCACAGCCCTGGCCCACAGGTGCTGCATGGGGGTCTGTGGGCACAATGGCATGAGCCCAGGGAGCTGTTTGAAAGGGTCCAGAGGAGGGCCACAAAGATGATCAGAGGGCTGGAGCACCTCCCCTGCAAAGACAGGCTGAGGGAGCTGGGCTTGTTCAGCTTGGAGAAAAGAAGGCTGCAGGGTGACCTCATTGCAGCCTTCCAGTACCTAAAGGGAGCCTATAAACAGGAGGGGAGTCAACTCTTTGAAAGGGTAGTTAACATCAGGACAAGGGGAAATGGTTTTAAGTTGAAGGAGGGAGGATTGAGGTTGGATATCAGGGGGAAGTTCTTTACTGTGAGAGTGGTGAGGTGCTGGAACAGCTGCCCAGAGAGGCTGTAGATGCCCCTTCCCTGGAGGTGTTCAAGGCCAGGTTGGATGGGGCCCTGGGCAGCCTGGTCTAGTATTGAATGTGGAGGTTGGTGGCCCTGCCTGCAATAGGGGGGTTGAAGCTTGATGATCCTTGAGGTCCCTTCCAACCCAAGCCATTCTATGATTCTTTGATTCTATGAACCAACAGCACCCAAGCCACACTTGCTTTTAGGGTGTACACAAAGAAAGCATTTCCTCCTGCGAGGTACAGAAACCCACAGCTGCAATATTTTCCTAGCTGGTTCATTAAATAGCCTGTAATCACACTTAACAAAAACATGGCACAGTACAGGCAAGCAGTGCAGGAGTGAGGCCCCTCGGTGCCCAATCTCTGACAGAGATGGGGAGGGAATGGATGCAGTGGGAATCTTTGCATCCTTGAGACATCACAAAAAGAGCAGGAAGGCCATGGCAGACATGGGAGAGTATCACCATCTGGGCATCACCTTCACACGGTGATGAGGAATGCAGCTCAGCCACTGATTCCGTTATCACCTGTTACATCTTTGTGAGCTCAGCAGTGGAGATATTCTCCAGGGGATAATGATGATAATAGTAACAGAGTCAAAGCAAGCAAAAGGCAATCATTTTAGTTAATTAGCAGGCTGCTGTTCAATTTGCCAAGTGCAGTGCAGCCCTCACTCTGCAGACTCATCACGCACAGGGCAAGCCTTAATGCAACGCCCGACAGCTACATCTTGACAAGGCTGAATTGGTGAAATGAAATGCCAATGGCAGGATCTTATATTATTTCTAAGAGCACGAAGCAAGAGCTCCTTCTACAAATCCCATTAATAACTGCTTTGAAACTGTAGCCTGCAAAGCCTATTAAATCCAGAAAGATATATTTAAAAGAAAAAATACAAAGTATTCGAACTTTGCAGTGTCTAGGAGGCCACTTTAATTGAATGGCAAACAGAGCATTTCTAATCCATCCCAGATGAGAGAAGTGAGAGCAGAAAGGACACGCGCTGAAAAGAGAAGGAAAACAAATAGCAGGAAAGCGCTCAGTGCTGCTTGAGCAGACCTTGCAGCTGCTTCAGAATGGGCATCTAGACTTTTCGAGGTCTCTGTGGGCAACAACATGGCCCTTGCGCCATGGCCAGCAAGCAGGGAGCAGAAGTAGGCCGTGCACACTCCCACAGCATCCCCACACGCTGCCCAGGAGCCAGCCTGGCTGCCCAGGGGCCCCAGTTAACCCTGATGTGTGGCAGCAGGAGGTGGCCGGCACCACAGCCATCCCCAATTGCTGGGCTGTGGCAGAGCTCCCCATCCCCCCCCAAGCCTCCCTGTGGGTGCTGTGGGGCTCTGGCAGCCTCCTGGCTACTTCAGCTAATGGACTTTCTGTGAAAATAATGGTTCATTTTCTTCTTGCAATTCTGCAACCACTTAATACAGTTACAGTGGGTTACAAGCTGAGTGAGAGGAGAACCAGAGCATGATAACTGCTCCATCTGAAGAGGAAAAGTGCATACACTTAGGGCAGGCTGCAGAGCACAGGTGAGAAACAATACTTTCACGTGTCTCTGTTACACACTGGCTCAGAATGGTAGTGTTTTATAAGCAGAATGCATAGCTCCTCAGCACTAATGCTGTAATGAACACATCTACACTGACAACATACACATGAACCCCAAGGTTGCCTCTTCAGATAGGTGGTGTCATCAGAGCAGCACTTCACAGCCAATTCCCAATATCCTCCTTGGCTGTATCATGCTGCCAACTCGAGGCAAGAAAAGAGCTGGTGCCTGCACCCTCAGGCATGTAGGGAGGGGAAATGTAGAGACAGTCCTCACCCTTCACTGGGATAAGCTCCCCAGGAAGAAAATAAGGTCATGTCCTTAAGGGGAAAAGCAAGTGCAACAATGGCTGTTCCCTGGACAGGAGCGTTCCGCAGAGATTCAGGACTTCCTGCAGGAAGTATTGTGAATAATGGCCTCTTCTTCCAGTATAGAATTTTCTGCTAGAGCAGCAAAATAAAACCAAATAAAGAGATTAGGCAATATCTAAACACTAATTAAGGAATATCCTCATGCTATCGCTCCAGTGAGACTACAACAGAGGACCTCAGGGTCTGCCTTCATTCGAGTGATGCTGCTGAGCTGAATTTATTGATGCTATTTTTTTATATTTTCCAGATGAGGAAATGAGGTCTCCAGGGAGACCTCACTGTGGCCTTCCAATTCTTGAAGGGAGCGTATAAACAGGAGGGGGAATGGCTGTTTGTGAGGGTGGATGGTGATAGGACAAGGGGGAATGGTTTTAGACTGAGACAGGGAAGGTTTAGGTTGGATATTAGGAGGAAGTTTTTCACACAGAGGGTGGTGACGCACTGGAACAGGTTGCCCAAGGAGGCTGTGGATGCCCCATCCCTGGAGGCATTCAAGGCCAGGCTGGATGTGGCTCTGGGCAGCCTGGTCTGGTGGTTGGCGACCCTGCACATAGCAGGGGGTTGGAACTGGATGAGCATTGTGGTCCTTTTCAACTCAGGCCATGCTATGATTCTATGAGGGGCAAAAAATTTGGAAAATCTATTCTCAAATCCCCCCACTGGTGCTTGCAATGGCAGCACCTTAAGATTTTCTGTGGAACCCATGTTATGCTTTGCACACAATACAGTCCATCAGCTGGTAGCCTGGACAGCCTATGAACTTCTGTTCTCATTGGAAAAGCGTGGCTGCAAAATGCAAAACCAGGGGTCCAGCCCACTCCAGGTCTGCCTTGGCATTACCAGTGGCACTTCAGAGCATAAACCATGCCATTATTGCTCACAATGAAAAAAATAACTTCCCCATTCAGCAGCTCCGTTGTGTTCACTCTATTTGGTGCTTTGCCATCCCCCAGCATCACTGATGAGTTCTTTATGCATTCCATTTACAAAACATAATTATTTCAAGAGCTGATAGTGAAGCTATCCATCAAACCGTTAATGCTGCTCTGCTCTCTAACGAATCCTTGAAATCCACATGCTTCACTCCTTATGTAATTTGAAGTCAGGGCTATACTGAACTTTCACATTATTAAATGCAGTACGGAGACAGCTCTGGTAAGAGATCCTCTGGATAGCCCCTGAAATGCTTGCTAGATATTCCCTAATGTAAACTTTTCCTGAAGCTCTCAAAACTTTGGGGAAAATCATTAAAAAACACATTTGATTCACAGTTTCCAAAGTGGATGTCTCTCCAGTTCCCTATACCAGCAAAATCCTCTTGAGTCTACTGAATGATGACAGATGGCACGCTCTACCCAGTAGTGATAATTAAGTGCAAATGTCAGTGCATAAGAGAAAATAAAAGTGGACAAAGGAGATGAGAATTTCTTGGTGTGTGACGCCACTGAGTTTCTACAACCGTGTGTGTTAGAGATGTGGGGGTAGAGAAAGACATGGATATTCCACTGACATTCTGGAAAGTCATTTTGATGCATAGTAGAAATAAACATGCAGAGCTTCAATTATTTGTGAAATAGTAAGCATATGTTCTTGTATGTGTACGAAAGAGAAAAGTGGGAGCAATTATTATAACAATTTACCTCAATTATACTAATTACTTTGTTGTAATTAAATGTACATCAGAATGTACATCAGAAATGCTACATAGCAACAGACTTGTCCAGGAGAGGTGCTAGCTAACCTCAGTGGGATTTTCATAGAAGCACAGAATGGTTTGAGTTGGAAGGGACCCTTCAAGGCTATCTGGTCCCACTCCCCACAGTGCACAGGGACACCCACAGCTCTATCGGTGCTCAGAGCCCATCCCCTGACCTTGGGTGTCTGCAGGGATGGGGCACCACCACCTCTCTGGGCAGCCTGTGCCAGTGCCTCCCTTACTGTAAAAAACTTCTTCCTTATCTCCAATCTAAAACTCACTTCTCTTGGTTTGAAACCATTAGGTTGAAACCATTTCCCTCTGGATGCACTCTGAAAGATCCGGGTCTCGCTGTACTGAGGACTCCATGGTTGGACTGGATGATCTTTTCCAACCGCAACGATTCTAAGACTCTATTTGAATGCAGTGCTCCAAGTGAGGTCTCACAGCACAGAGCAGAGGGGCAGATCTCCTCCCTCGCCCTGCTGGCCATGCTGTGTTGAATGCAGCCCAGGGTATAGCTGGCTTTGGGCTGCGAGGGCACAGTGCTGGCTCATGTCCAGCTGCCATCCACCAGCGCTCCCAAGGGCTGTGCTCCATCCTTATGCCCCCCAACTCATACTCACTGCAGGGGTTGCTGCAATTTATATTTTTATTTAGATTTAGATCTTGATTTCTAGTGGAGGACAAGGAGTGTGATACAAAGGCTCTGTAAACAAACACTACTGAAGCTAAAATAGAGACTTTAAAAGATGCACAAACAAGCAGACAGTCAGCTGGCCTAGACCTACTAACGAAGGAATATCTCAGTTTGCTTTTGTACAACTGACCAACACAACTGATAAATGTCAGATGGGGTTGTGACTGAGGAAGAGCTGTAGCTGCTACTGCCTGAACCCCTAGAAGAGCTCAGAGCTGTGCTGTAGGTCAGCACAGAAGAGATAACACTTACCAACTGAACCCCTTGTATTTAGCCAGACTCAAATCAACACAGAGATCCAAATGGTTGGGAGTGAGCAGGATGTCAAATGAAAACTCCAGCTGCAAAGAAGCAGAGATGGAGAGGAAAGGGAGATGAAAGCTCCTATTCAACCACGTCCTCTCCATGAGGAATTCACTGAAATTTATTGAAGCAGCCATGAGTAATTTCAGCGCAGCCCATTTAAAACCAAACCACCTCAAAGCTTGTACATGAAATGCCACAAGGGAGAGAAAGGACAACAAAATAGACAAGAGGTTTCTTTGTGAGAGAAATTACTGATACACTGTCAAGCATCGCTGCATACTTCTCACTAAGAAAAAAGGGGCGCTCAGAGACCAGGTAGCAGTACAATCCAGAAGCAATGCATTATTTGTTTTCTTCTCATTCCTCCCTTTTACACCTCCTCTCCTGTGGCTGTAACAGATGTAGAGAGTTTGTCTGACAGCACCAGATGGTGTTAATTTATTGCAAAACTCTTTTCTAGAAAGACTTTGTTGATGTCCCTCACTACTTCAGTCAAGTTCAGCTGTGGATTAAAATCCTGTCCCTGGACACAAGGGCCCACCACAAGGAACTATTCATAGAATCATAAGATCACTGAATCATAGAATGGCCTGGGTTGAAAAGGACCACAATGATCATCCAGTTCCAACACCCTGCTATGTGCAGGGTCGCCAACCAGCAGACCAGGCTGCCCAGAGCCACATCCAGCCTGGCCTTGAATGCCTCCAGGGATGGGGCATCCACAGCCTCCTTGGGCAACCTGTTCCAGTGCGTCACCACCCTCTGGGTGAAATCCCTCTTCGATTCAGAAACTTTGTTTTAAGAGCAAATTATTGAACACAATCATGGGCTACATCTGCTGTGTGATCCTGAATGGTGCTGTGCAAAGCTATGGCTGCCTCCAGTTTGTCTCAGGTCCCACACAGAACTCACCATCCTTGACTGAGAGAAAATGGAAAGCTGGGCACCCTCTGGTGTCCCATCACCTGCAGAGAAAAAAAGGCACTTTGTCCACTGTCTTTTTCTGGGCAGCATCCTCTGACTTTTGCCTTTGTTTCGCAGCTTCAATGCTGAGACAGAGGAAGCACTGCCCAGCTGAGTGGGGCTCACACTCAAACAGACTTATTGGTGGTAAGACTGGGGTTGGCACAGCTTCGAATAGCCTCCACAGCACATGGCAATGCAAACAGCCTCAGAGCTTCAGAGATGGCCTGGTAGCACAGCAATGTGCAGTTGCAGATGATTTTTTGCAACTTCAGTTTCAGAATGGTAAGATATTCTTGTGCTGCACATGTAACAGGATAACACGGTGAGGACACCAACAGCAAGAAGGGGAATTAATGGTCTTATTGAACCAAACTGTAAATATCAAGAGAGATTAGCAAGGAGGTTAATAGCCATCTAGGGGAGAAATTGTAAGAAAAATGATTTGATGTTCTAGCAGCAAAAAAAAAAAAAAACCTGTTCTTTTTTCTAACCTCTTTTCACCACGTTTCATCTCAATCCGTACTTCTAATTTTAAAAGTTCGATTATTTTTAACCCAGGTGAGAGAAAGGTACATTGTGATTTCTCATCAGGAACCATTCAGGAGCCCAGGACAGACATGGCTATAGCGAGGCAGAGAAGAGTGTGGGCTGAGGAAAATCCTCAGTTGCAGATGTCTGGTAAGTTAGATTAGCAGAAATATCACCTACATTCGTTTGCATTTCTTCTCCGGGTCATCGGAGCAGCGAAGACACCGTGAGAGATGGAAATGGGAGATGAAGCAAACACAGGTGGTCTCAGCCACACCAAACGTTGCAATAGGTACACCACTGAATCACTGTTGAGTGACTGCTCTGTATTTATCTATTTCCAAATAGGCCTTGGAAGTCCAGTGTAATTTGCTCTACAGCAATATCCAAATAGTACATTTGACTCCAGAAGAGAACTCCCCTGTGACTCGAGAGCGCAGCACTGCAGGCAGCCCAAAGCAATTATCGGCTTCCTGAAATAGAAGCCAGTAAGCACAGTGCCAGCTGAGATAGCAGAAACTCTGAACTGAATCCTACCAGACCCAAATTACTCCTGTAGCAGGTTGCGAACGCTTTGAAGCCAAATGGCAGAATCCCTCTGGCTTATAAAAATTCACTGAAATCTACCCCTTGTTAATTTGTTGGCAAAATACTGCAAACTTGACAAATACCATGGGGCAAAAGTCAAATATTGCACGCCATGTGATTTTTTAAAGATATTAAATTTTCAAGAGAACAGCCTTTCCCATAACCATAGAGATTAAAAAGATGGTGAATATTTTGCTGTAATTGGTCTTATTCCTATCTGTCCTGCATTTATGAATAATATTAATTCACACAAAATTTAAGCCATATGGTGGTAAGAAAATTTAGAAGTTACAAAAAGAAAATTAGCTGTTGAGATGCTTTGTGTGTCTAGGAAATTTCCTTCTTAGGATGAATTGATTCCTTGTTGTCTTGGCATAAGAATAGCTGCTAATACCAATGCCAAGGGACAGCGCTGTGCATGGCAAAGTGCACTCGTGCAGCCATCACAGAATGGCTGAAAGCACTGAAGAAGGCCCTGGAGATGCCCTATCCAACCCCTGGCTCCAGCAGGGCCACCTAAGGCTGGATGCTCAGTGCCTGGTCCAGGCCCTGGAAAGACCCAACCAGGGTTATCATAGAATCATCACAGAATCATACAATCATAGAATGGCTTGGGTTGGAAGGGACTTCAAGGATCATCAAGGTCCAACCCCCCACCACAGGCAGGGCCACCAACCTCCACATTTAATACTAGACCAGGCTGCCCAGGGCCCCATCCAACCTGGCCTTGAACACCCCCAGGGATGGGCCATCCACAGCCTCTCTGGTTATGTCATACTCCAACAAACTGCTCTGGAGAGGAAACACTCCTTTGGTCTACATGAACATCAACACAAGTCTCATCTGGGTTTGCTTGCTCCCTACACCTCCTTAAGGGCAATTACCTTTTGCTGTTGTCATCTACTGTGTAACATTAACTGCACTCAAAAGGGCATTTTAGAAAACAGACTCAACCAAGTTTAGAGAACTCAATTCTCTTTGTGTTCCTTTAAGGTGAATTAAATGAGACTAATGTGGTTTAAAAGTTCTTAAGCCACACAATTAAAGCCATTACAACCCGGTAGTTCTGCAATATTGACTTCACAACTGAAGTACAATTGGTTTTCTCGGGACTAATGGAAGTTCCTGCATTTCTAACGGGAGACATTTAGCAAAGACATATGTTTTTTAGATGTTCTCTCTCATTTGTAAATACTCTACGGTACTTATTCCATGGGTGTAAGGCAGCTTTCACCACAGCACAGCTGGTTTTCCTGGTCCTTGTCCAGCAGTGCATCTCATGGACCCAGTTGTGCCTTTGCTGAGCTTTCTCACTGCCTGCTGCTTAAAAGCTCCAGGAGGTTTAATAATAGATAACAACTCATGTAGCATCAGCACGATTAAACACTCAGGCAAAGATTACCCAAGTTAAAATGGCCAGCTGTCCAAATTCAGAGGAGACATTTCTACTCTGACTCCCCACATTCCTGTACTGTCAGAGTCCCATTTGTCACTTTTTCATCTCAAACAGTGGGTGTACCCCCACAGTGCATTGCAAGGATAATGCAATAAATGCAAGGATAATGGCAATAAATCACAATAATGCATTGCTCTTGTTGGGAGATGTGCACTGCTGCTGGAACACAGTGTGTCCAGACAAACTGCTGTGTTACTGCAGGTGTCCTGTTGCTGTGTGTCAGACAGGGCATGGTCTTTAGGACCATAATTCATGTGTGTATCTATCTCAGGTCAGATACTGGGAAACATTTCTCAGGCACTGGCACAGCTGCCCAGGGAGCGGTGGTCACCATCTCTGGAGGGGTTGAAGAGTGGAAGAGATGTGGCACTGGAGGATGTGGTCAGTGGGCATGGTGGGAGTAGGCTGGGGTTGGGCTTGGGGATCTCCAGCCTTAATGGTTCTATATGTAATGCCTTACACATAATTAATAAACCGTGGCATTTGTCACACTTAGTGTACACAGGCAGGGCACATCTATCCATCCCCAGCTGGCTGCCTTTAAGGTGCAGGATTTTACTGCAGGAGGTCTGCTCTGTGCCCAGCATCCTTGCCCCATCCCTGGAGACACCCAAGGTCAGGGGCTGACCTTGGCTCTGAGCACCTGATGGAGTTGTGGGTGTCCTTGTTCATTGCAGGGAGTTGGATCAGATGGCCTTTGAAGGTCTATTCCAACTCAAATGATTCTGTGATTCTGTGATTCTATGATTCTATGCTGTAGCAAGGGTGAGGAGAGATGATGAGCAGGAAAGGAGCTGATTTCGGAGCCTTAGGATCAAGGTAATTAGTGCTGAGTTGTCTCCTTTTAATCCTATACCTAGGTACAAACCAGAGGATCTTTTGGTAACATGAAATATCTGCACATTCTGGATATATAACAGGAGAAGTTCTATCATGCTACATGGAATTGCTACCACACAACCCATTACAGTGGAGCTGCTTTTTTTTTGTTGTTGTTTTTAAGGGATAGGTAATTTCCAGCCTACTCACACAGAATCACAGAATGGCTTGGGTTGGAAGGGACTTCAAGGATCATGAATCTCCAACCCCTCTGCCACAGGCAGGGCCACCAACCTCCACAATTAATACTAGACCAGGCTGCCCAGGGCCCCATCCAACCTGGCCTTGAACACCTCCAGGGACAGCATCGCTTCCATTTTTTCCAGCCATCAGCCCCATGTCAGGGCAGCACTGATCACCAGCTGCAGTGAGACAGACTTCCCCCATGCCACGTAATTGTGGTTCTGGTGGCCGCAGGGAGGCCTCTGGCACAACTCATGGCTCTTGATGGAGGAGGCATTGCACAGAACAATAGAAAGCCAAAATCACAACACTAAATCACAGGAAACGAGCACAGTCACAAAGCAAATGTCAGACTGTATTCGCTCATTGCTTTGTTAATATAAATAAATCTTTCAAGGCAACGTGAGCTAATCAGATTGTTCTCCTAACAGGTGACTGCAGAGCAGCTCAATATGTGTGACCCAGAGTTTTGCATAAAAGACACAAGGAAAACCTGCTGCTTTGCATGCTGTCAGGACGAACAAAGGCAGTGCTCAGAAGCTGAGGCTGGATTTTGCTTTGCATTTTTCAATTCATTAGATGGACCGGCTGCAAACCTTTGCTGTGATGAACCCACCACCACCCACAGGCCCAGACCAGAACCATTATCACCATGAGACAGACCCAGCTCTGCCATCCTCCCATCCTACTTCATAGACCAGAAAGCATGAGCAATGAATGCGTGTTTCTTTGCTCACTCAGCAGGAATATAACAGCTCAGTACAGGTCACTCTTCTCATCAGTGACATGGACCCCAGAGACTGCTGCACTCATGTGTGTAATGCAGTGTGTTCTAGTTTATTTGCAGGACTAAGCACTCTCCCAGCCCCTGTAGGTATGTTTACACTTGAAAAACTCAACAACACCAAAACACAGCACAAGAACTGATTCTCATGCACCTGGGTTATCTCCCAATGTTGCCTCAAGATCCCTCACAGGCACCCTGGGGATGGCGGGGTGCAGGCCATGACAAGGTGACAGTCCAGTGACCAGTGCTTCCCAGTGAAGGGAGCAGAACTCCAGCAGCTGGAGATGGAAACACCGAGGCCCCAGGACTGCTAGGTCAATGCAACTGCAATTTCCTACCGGGCACAAAAGAGCTCTTTGTGAACCAACCAGACCAGGCACACCCATTGCATCTCATTGTGCACCTGCCCATTTAATGCTGGGACCACAAGGTGACTGCTTTCATATCATGGAACCACAGAATCATAGAATGGCCTGGGTCGAAAAGGACCACAAAGATCATCCAGTTTCAACCCCCCTGCTGTGTGCAGGGTCGCCAACCACCAGACCAGGCTGCCCAGAGCCACATCCAGCCTGGCCTTGAATGCCTCCAGGGATGGGACATCCACAACCCCCTTGGGCAATCTGTTCCAGTGCGTCACAACCCTCTCGATGCCTTTGTAAGTGTTCTCCCTTTCCTTCACATGCTACAGAGCTGCTTAGTTCTTTTCAACCTAAACACGAGGACTAGACTTCAAAATGGACCATGCTTATATTGCTACAATGAGAGATTTTGAGTCTTTTTGCTGCATCTCCTGTAAAGTATGGAGATCCAGCAAAGCTTTTCCATTTCAGGCTTTGCAGCCAGATAACACAAGGGTGCTTGTCCCATAGCACTCCACGGGAGGCTGAAGAGATGTGTGCTCAGTACTTGGAGATGAGAGCTTTTAGATATTGGAGTTTTCCATCAGTTTAATATCTCAGCAGGCTTTATCAAGTATTCATTTGAAAGTCGCGTATTGGGAACAAGGGAAATTACCATACCAAACTTAAGCATGCAATGCCACACTACCAGCTTGAAACATTACTGATTACTTAATTTTTTGCTCAGTAAAACTACATCCAGCAGCACAACAGTAAGTCAGATGATTCAAATTAGATGTTAAAAAATGCTGTTCTCTTAGGCAATTGAAGGCACTGGAGTGTAAAACAAGATGGTATTTGTTTGAACCGGGGAAGAGGGAATTCTCTGCTTTTCCATTATGGTGCATCTCCTCAGATGGAGCGCTGCCTGCCCCAGCCACGCACACACTTTGTCTTCCCAGTGCTCTGCTGCTGACAACTCACAATAACTCTACCAAATCCATTACTCAGATTTTCATGCATGAACTAACAGAGCTCTAAAGCATTTATTTCTCACCTGCCTGTTAGGCTACATTGCATACAAGCACAATTATAAATTGGGATTGAGATAGGTCCCCTTTACACACGCATTAACATTCATCCTTCCCATTACGTGGGTAAGCACTTGGGCTCTGCTAGGCCAGAGCCCATGCGGCCAATTGCCGATATTCCTTAGCACTCTGACAAATTAAATGACCTTGATGCTTCCTCCTATTGACTATGAATGCCATAAATCTTTTATCACACACTTGAAAATAAAAGACCAATGCCACGATGCCTTTCTTTCATATTCTGTACATCACCTGTGGTAAGAGGATTGAAAATTGAGTTATGGATCGTAGTTATTTGAAGAAAGCCCCTTTGAAGCTATTTGTGAACACAGAGGCAGTTTTTTATGTGAACTTTTCCTAACTCTTGCTGGTCAAGTGCAGCAAGGTTTCCTCCCGAACATCAATCATTTCCCATTTTTCTGTATGCTATCACTCATGCAAAAACTTCAGGCCCCCAGGTCTCCGGGGGCCCAACATTACTAAGTTCAGTGCATAGCAGAAAAATGGGAAAGCTCAATTCACTGGAAAATGCTGCAGCCCCACTCCCTCCTGTCTGCATGGATCCCAGTGCGGCCACGTCCCTGCAGCTGAGAGCCCGACAGACAGCAGGGTTTGGGGTAACAGGTGTATGAAGTGACAGAATGGGACAGAAACCCCGCTCCCACATCACACCCAAGAGATCTTGCAAGCCCTCGCTGCCTTCATATAATGCCTGGGCACCATTTTTCAAACACAGACCAAAGCTAATAATAAGTTCAGTGTGCAATTATTCCTTTCACTGAGTCTGTGATTCGTACTCTTTGAGGAATGTACTTAATGAACAGCTTCTGGGGCTTCTGTAGCTACATAAGGGCATTTGTTAACGCTCAATAACTACAAAAGTAGTCAATTAATTAAGAGTTAAAAAACTCTCATCCATGTTGGCCATAACCAATTAGCTGTATGTAAATTCAAGATCAGTAGGGAAAATATTAAAGCACTGTTTCATCCACTTTTTTCTCAAGTCCAAGACAGTCAAGGGGGGAGGAAAGTGCTATCTGTGGTGAGGACCAGAGACTTCAAAAGGGCATCACGATCTCAGTGCTCCACACATGGACCCAAAGCAGCCACTGACACCCAGCAAACCGCACCACCTTCCTCCATTTGGAATGCCCTCCTGCTCTGGAGGTCTCCAACCCTTCCTCCTGACCTCCTTCACCGCAGCTGATGCCTCTCAGCCCTGCTGCCCCTATAGCAGCTAGGCTCCATGCTTCCTGACGTCCCACCCGTGCTGCACAGCTCCAGCCTGGGGCATGCCCCAGTCCTGGGGCTGGGATCATCCTGAAGACCAAGGCAGCTCTCAGAGCTTGCTTCGCAGCCTGTTCTGGTTTGCACTTTTTTCTTTTTTTTTCCCTTTTCTAAGGGACATATGTTGAGCATTGCATGAGGAATTGGTTTACAGTTCAACCCTTTTCCTAATGCAAAATGACAAGACTGATGGATACTTATGAACTCCCTGGTGAAAGATGACACTCGACGTTGCCAGAAGCTAAGCTGAAATAAATGCACAACCACTGTGCACACTGTATAACTTCAGGGACCTCTGGATAAATGTGCAGGTCAAGTGGCTGCTAGAAGTGAATCCTCATTCTGTGCTGGTTCCTTCCTCTCTACAAACAGCAATTCTCTCTTCCGTCCTCCATGACCACTGCACTCTGCCTGTGTATAAATATTTCAGCGTGGAAGCCACTTTGGTGTAGCCTGTGCTGTGTGGTGAGGCAGCTGAGCAGCAGACAGACCGAGGGAAGCACTTTAGCAGAGAACAGCATCTCTCAGTGGGTTTGAAAAGATTGCGTTCACTTGGTGAAATAAGGAAAGCAAATTAACTGCTGGGATATGGAGGACTACTCAATGGGCTTATCCCAGATACAACTGGAGCAGCTTGGGGGGCTGTACAGAAGCTTCTCCAGGCACAGCTTTATGGCACTGGCCCTGTGGGATGCTCTGTGAGCACAGCCCTGACACTGCCTGCACGGGGCTGAAGGCATCAAAGCTGGAACTTTATGGAAACTGTCTGCTTTAGGAATGTGTGAATCATAGGATCATTCAGGTTGGAAAAGATCTTCCCCAAGTTCCCCAAGGCCTACCCCACCCCACCCCACTATGCCCACTGCCCGTGTCATAGAAACACAGAATGGCTTGAGTTGGAAGGGACCCCCAAAGGTCATCACACCCTCACCACAGGCAGGGCCACCAACCTCCACATTTAATACCAGACCAGGCTGCCCAGGGCCCCATCCAGCTGTGCCACTGCATCATCACAATTTCTGAGAATAAATTGCTCCTAATACCCAACCTGACCTTCCCCTGGCACAACATAAAACCATTATATCTCATCCTATTGCTGTTAACCAGGAGCAGAGGCCAATCCTGTAGGGGTCCCCTGTAGGGAGCTGTAGAGAGCGATGAGGTCTGCTCTGAGCCTCTTCTTCTCCAGATTGACCCACCCCAGCTCCCTCAGCTGCTCCCCAACAGACGTTCTCCAGACCCCTCACAGCCTCACTGTCCTTCTCTGGGAAAGTACAGAAGGAAACATAAACCACAGCCTATGATACAGCATGGCTTCGGATGAATCTCCACCCTCTGCGGCCCGCTGTAGCTTTGTTACACAACACGACCTCCCCTTAACGCTGCAGGAATGCATGCACACTTGCTGTGATAAAGGAGGGGAGCTTTATCTCTAAATGCAGACAACTAAAAGCACTCCGATAAGACGAAAGAATTTGTTTACTTCTAATGGATTTCTGCCACAGGAAAGAGAAATAAATGTCCTGTCAATTTAAAATATATATATACCTCCGTTATCTACGGCATTAATCTAAGGAGGAGAAAGTTGTCTAATAAGAAGCTACAGCATTTATTTAAACTTCACAACATACTCAATGACAAATAAGTATATGCATATTTACACACTGTATAGCAAGTTTAAGGGTTTTTTAATCACTTCCAATCTTCTGTTATCCTGAAACATTATTTGACACTTGTTATCTCTTTGGATAAAAACAAAAATAGAGCCTCACTGTAAATACAGTGGCTGGGTCAAAACCAACAGGGTACAGACTTCGGGGAGCTTTAACCTTGGTTAAGGGGATTCTGGGACTCCTCTCCAAGCAGTGCCCAATAGGATAAGCAGTTCTTATCTGAGAACTCGATTCGAAAAGCATTCAAATCAGCACCAAGACACCTTTAAAGATACCATTTTGCCCATTATCTGAAATACAGGTTACCTGCAGAAGGACTTGACAGGTGCTAATCTGCTACATGAAGACCTATAAGAATATTTAATATGAAAATCTATCACCTACAAAGTTACTTGGGAAAGAAACAGCTGCACTGGTACAGGGGTGGAACTGTGATTAAAAGTTGGGAAAGAACGCTGGTAATGGGTCAGAGAATGGGAGGAGAGAAGGATTGGCTGCTAGTGCTGGGAAGTCCATGGAGAGGCCTGAAATGTTCGTTCTGTGCAGCAGAGTGAATGGCCTTTCATACAGGTCAGAGAGATTTGTAAGTCAAGGTAGGCAAGGGACCAAAATTCTGCAGCTTTTATCATTGGCTATGGCTTACAGCCTAAATAAAGGTTATAGCTTCCCTTTACCCCAACCCCTGTGCTGGGTGCATGCTGCACACTAATGGTGCACGCAGTGCATCTGTTATGATGGCCACTGAGCACCTGCAATGATTTCCATGGGAATCAATAAAATAAAGGAGCCCTCAGTAGGACGGAATGGAGACCTCAATCAGAGAGGGAAACTTACAGAGCAAGCTATAAGGGAAAAAAAAAACCATGTTAAAGGGCAAAAGGATCAGCAGGAGATGAGCATGGCGATGAGGCTGAGAGCGAGAATGAGCGCTCAGCCAAGAACGACTGCAGCATGATGGATTGAACCCAAACACATCTGGATCTCAGAAACAAGCAGGGCTGGACAACTGGTTATAAGAACTGGATAAAGGGCACTCCGTTAAGCTCCGATGGAGCAAGCTCATATCTCACAGTGGAGCCAGCAGAGATGGTCTATTTATTAGGGCAGCGGGGGACAGACCAGAAAATTGCAAAGCCGTGGTAACAGCTTCTATCCCAAACGAGGATGGCAGACCATCAGCGAGATGGGGAGAGGGAGGAGATAAACCTCAGCCTGGGCTGAGGAATGGGGGGAATTGAGCACAGAACCCACCCACATGCTGAGAAATGCTTCTCTCTCACTGCGTGTGCTCCTTTGCTGGCTGCAGGCTTATAAGGGGATGAGGATAATGTGATGCACATTCTGCCTCTCTGCCCATCTGTCATCGCCCGCTTTTGAATAATTTGGACAAAACATAAAGGGGCAATGGGAAAATCAAAGGTACAAAGTCCACGCATGTTTGGTGAAAAGAACTGACTGAAGAAGAAAGAGCTCAAAAGCAGTGCCCAGATGGAGGGAAGACAGAAAAAGCCCTCTCATTACATCAGCAGCTGCCAGAAGGCCAATCAGCAGGACACAGGCCAGCTCCTCAGCACCGGGGGCTCTGTGAGGCAGCTGGGGCTGCCCAGTGCCTCAGAGGGGATGTGGGGGCACATGGGGGACTTGGGGCTGCAGCAAGTAGCACGCAGTGGGCAGGCACTGTGCTATGCAGGACCTGCCACCAACACTGAAACCTTTCATGTGCAGGCGTTGTGCATCAGGAAGCATTTCATTTTTACGTGTCACTGCCTAGCTGTGTGTTGGAAAGGATGCACAACACCAGCACTTCTGGAATGTTCTCTTGCTTCAAATACTATGGCCTCAAGTTGCACCAGGGGATGTTCATGTTGGGTATTAGGAAAGATTACTTCTCCCAAAGAGCAGTCAGCACAGGCACAGCTGCCCAGGAGTGGTGGGGTCACCATCCTGGAGGTGTTCCAGAACTGCAGGGATGTGGCACTGAGGGATGTGGGCAGTGGGCATGGTGGGGTGGGCTGAGGTTGGCTTGACGCATAGCTGAGCACCGCCATTCAATCAGATCCCTTTGAGTAAGGGGCTAGTTGGAATTTGCCAAACGAATAACAGCTCATGTGAATTTCAGGAGGTTTTCAAATCAGACCTGTGGTTCTTGACAGCTCTCGGCTGCAGCGGCTCCCGCGGGCAGCATGCGGTCCTGCTTCATCTCCCAAAGCCTTTCCCTGACATTTGCGAGCTCCCACACCTCCCTACGACACTGTTCAATGGCAACTGTCACATAAAGGGATGCTACTTAAAATTCAGCTTTAGTAATGGAGTCTTGTTGAGAAAACCTCAGGGTGCCAGTAAGATTTAAATTTGGGAAAACCGTCAGTGTCAGCCCATCAAAGTGTTTACAACAAAACCAGCCTACCTCAAATGGCAAATGAATTGTTTTACCTCCTTTGTCAGGGGCTCGCTGGATATAATTTAACATGGCAAAGCACAGCCCTGGACTTGGAGAATAATAAAAGCAGATGGAGCTCTTTCTCATTTATGTGTCCTTTTTGTTCCTTGACTTGAATCGGGCTGTAAATTAGCAGCACTAAGTAACTAGTGCTCCCCACACACACCTGCTTGCTTTCCTAAGCATAGGCAACCTTTCCTGCTTGGCTGTTTGGTTTAATGGCATCTCTCTGACATCAGACAGATGTGACTTGATGCTCACGGTGCTACGTAAACTGCGCTAATGGAACCTCAAGGCAACCTTGAACACCAAAAAGCAACCTTGAACATCAAGCAGACAAATAAAAATGAGGCGATGTCTGCTAGAATTGCAGAGGATGCCTTCAAAATGCAAGCAGAGTTACCTTGGGCAAGCCCCTTGTTTGTCTGAACTCCCCATTGACAAAAGAGTTGATGTGGGAAGAGAATGGATATGGGCAGAGTCGATGGCATGGAAGTCAACGTGATGATTGGCAGCACAGAGGATGGAGATTTGCCATTTGTCACAACCTTCAGACACCAGACCTTTGCAATGCCTTCAGGACCAAAGGGGGTGACATTTGTTTGAGACAGAGAAAAACATTTCATTTTGACAATCCTGGAACACTAATATCTTTCTCATAGCGTCACTCAGGATGAAAAATCCCTTTAAAGTCAAAACATTTGGGCACTTTCAGAGTGCACTGGGATGTTTCATTGGTCTTTGAGAACTCTCAAAACTGTTTTCATTTACAGGTAATGCATTTTCTAACATAATACTCTTCCAAACCTTCTCCCAAAGAGCTGTAGCTTTTAGTGTTATCCATTTACATAGTCAACACAAAAGCTCTACAATACTTTTATACTTCCATCCAACTGTGCAGCTCTCATTTGAAGTTTTTAAATGGATGCACTTAGGAAACTAAACTTTTCATATCTCCTTACTCATTAGCAGTGGAAGACTGATCTTTTGTCTTGGTGCAGTCTGGGTCCTTTGTGTGCGATCTGCATGAGCTGTAGGCTGGCTGGCCATGGCACCAGCTACCTCATCCAATTCCCACAATCCAATTACGACATTACGTTCCTCTTCTCCTTGCCATGGGCCTCACGTTCTTCATACAGATGAAAGACACCCCTTAAGGCTTAGCAGAAATTAGATCACGTATTAATATATTGCCTAGGTCTGCCTAGATCCCTCTGCCCTATTATTGCCTTTGTACCTTTATACTAAGGCTTCTGATGAGGGCAGAAGTAAAGCACAATGGTGGTAAGTGTGCGAATGAAATCTGAGCTATTGCCCCATTCCACCTAATGTACGGAGCATAGCCTGAGTGTTATGGATAATGAACATTCAGCACTGGGAGAAAAAGGTTTTGAAGTGGACTGAAAGGAAGAGCACTGGGGCCACCCGGCTCCAGCAGCAAGATGCCCAGATTAATGAATGAATTCCAGAGTGAACACAGCCTTATGCCCATCAGAAACCAACCTGCTGTCGCAAACCAACAACCACAGCAGCAGGAGCCCTCTTCCAGATATGCATATAAAGAAGCATGATGAAGGACTACTCGCTACAGGAATAACAATGGGAGGTGAGAGTCCTCCCCTCTGCTCCATGTCCAAAGCCACTCTTGTGATGGACCACCCAGAGGAGTTTTCTTGGGTGTACCCACAAAACGACATGAAGGGAACCATAAGACCCTCCAGAAGTGACAAGAACCCTACAGCTGGTGTCTCCTTTATGCCATCCCACCCTGTCCCTGTCTTGTGCCAAAAGCACTGAGGCTGAAGCCGTTCAGTACTAAGGGTCCATGAGTACTCCTATGAGTGCTTCAAGCCAGGAGCAGGGTACTGCTCAGTACCTGGCACTGCACAGGTGATGTCTCTTACCATGCCATGGCATCATGGTGTGAGGAGAGGGATGGGAGCTCTGTTTTACTCTGTTTTTATTTCATGATGAGTTGGCCACTGGAGAAAAGCTTGTGATGCCACAGATCTTCCTTGGGGTGCTGGTAAAGACTTAAAAGTTTATTGCAACGAGTTTTGTAAGGATACCATGAGACACAGAATTCATTGTGGGGCTGTAAAACCAAGAACTGCCTGATTAACATTGTTGATTAAAACATAATGTGATTACAGCTCCTGTATAGCACTGGAACAGCTCTGTGGAACAGTGGGAAGCCATCATCGAGCACCTGTTGATCAGGAGCAAGGTGAAAGTGATGCTGGCCCCGATCCTATGCCTACAGGAGCCCAGAGGGATGCTGCTGCTGCTCCTGTGGGTTTGGGACAAGGCTTCCATTACCTCACAGCACTGGCATTTAATCACATCCATTTCACACTGTTCTTTGTAACTGGTGCTGTGCGTTTACAGCTCTGATACTAACAGCGTGAACAATGTTCATTAATAAGAAAGCAAATGAGTTGCTGGTGCTGTAGGGATTTCAATGAATTTTAGATGTTCAAAACAATATCTCTCAGTCCATACAAATTACAGTAGAAAATCAATTTGCCCGGATTCTGGGTATCCATTTCTTTGGTTTCTTCTAATAACATGAACACCAAGAACTTATTATTCTAGAGTTTAGTTACACCACCTTTCGCATCTCAGGGATCATCAAGCTCCAACCCCCCCCCACCACAGGCAGGGCTGCCAACCACGAGGTCAAGTACCAGATCAGACTGCCCAGGGCCCATCCAACCTGGCCTTGAACACCTCCAGGGACGGGGCACCCATAACCTCTCTGGGCAAGGAATGGTCTCCATGAGCCAGCAGTGTCATATCCCAACCAAGAGAGCTCTGCTCAGTGCAGGAGGCCCTCACCCACACATGGGGGTCACTGCTGCCTATCTTATTCCTTAGTCCCCTCTTTCTTTTCATTGAGCTCTGCTATAAGTAGAAGCAAAAAATTGCAACTGTGCTTTGTGGCAGACCTACACCGGCCATCACACAACCTTATTTGGGCTCTGCTGAAATCCAGAAAATAAGAAAATAAGTAAAATTTAACCTTTTCTAGACCCACTGTTGTGGTTTTATGCACAATGGGAGCATTCCTAAATATTTCATTTTATACCCAGGTTTTAATCTGGACCTGAAAACCTTTTCTGCCAAGAAAAAAATACAGAAAAAAAAGGGTACAAAAATAAAAGGATAATAAACAATCCAAATGCATTAGAAATCTCTGTTCTAGGGAGAAAGAGAGAGATGTCCCATTTCCTTGGAGAGCTGGGCCAAAACCAACAGCAAATGAAGCAATCATTGTCAGGGAGCCTTAGCCTCTGCTTCATGCTCTGTTTTCTGCTAACAGTGATTACATGCAAGACAATCCCTAAATGTCACTGGTGTTTTCTAAAATGTGGTTGTACAACACAGCTCTGCAGCAACGACAGCATGCAGCTGGACTGCATTATTTCCTTTTAATTGGAAATTAGATTAACAAGAATTCCTTGCACGTGGCTCTTGAGGAACTCTCCCTGGGGGTGAGGCTGGCTTCAGTGCTGTGCCACAGCTCTGGGACAGACATGGGAGGCTTGGGATGGAAGGTCCAAAGACAGCACGAGGTGCTGCATGCCCTGCAGCCTTCTTCATTACAGCTGAGCCCTTTGCAAACCAGCCTCCAGCAACCAAGATCCCGGCCTCCAAATTCCCCTCTAGAAAGGAGCAAGCAAACTTGGCTGATGGAACAGTTTTTGTGCCCAGGTGTGTGTTTGTGCAATGCAGAACTTCACAAAGGTGAGCACTGGCTCTGCACAGGGTCTCGTTCCCCACTGCAGCCAACAGGAGATAGTGCTTTGGGCTGGGTTAGTGCAGTTCTAGCCAACAATCTCTGAGCTCTCACCTTGCACACCAGCAGGGAGCAGAGGCGCTGCATTTGAATTTCTTCTCAATACTCAGAAGCCTTTGCAAACCCAGCTGGAATCCAAGAGCAGCCAATGGGAAATGCGTGATGCTTCCGAACACTGGGCATGGGCTACCCTAACTGAGCACCAGCCAAATTCTTTCATAAGAAAAATTCATTTCAAAATCACAGTCTTGCTCCACATTTGCACACAGATGCCTTGAAGTGTTTGATCAGTGAAATGAATATTCAATGAAAATTTCATTTCAAAACCAGGAATCACCTGAAAGCAATCGTCCAGGTATTTCTTGAGAGCTTTTCACTTCTGAATCTGAGAAGTATTGTGAATCAATTCAGAGTCCTAAAAGGACCTCTCTGCATGACATATGAGCCTGGATACCACAGCCCAGAGCTGTTCAGGCTTGGTCATGCCCATTAACTAAAGACATATTGTTTATCTGTAATCTCAGATATTGTTGGAGTTCTGGTGACCTGTGCACAAATTACACATACTCTTGGGACCTTCACAAGGCTTTGCAGTACTATTTACTGAGGATTGAGCAGCACGTAACATGAATCAACTCCATGTTTAAGCTCTTTACCTGCACTTTCCTTTGCCAGTGACATTGACAATATATGTAATTGACAGCACCAGGTCTCCAGTTGATGTTCCCCAAGGAGGCTGTGGATGCCCCATCCCTGGAGGCATTCAAGGCCAGGCTGGATGTGGCTCTGGGCAGCCTGGTCTGCTGGTTGGCGACCCTGCACATAGCAGGGGGGTTGAAACTAGATGAGCATTGTGGTCCTTTTCAACCCAGGCCATTCTGTGATTCTATGAACCTGCTTTGCAGACACTGAAAGACAGACCACAGCACACCATCTCTTGGTATACATTTTTTCATCATACTCTTTCTTGTGGACATTTTATGATTGCTATTTTAGGCAATTCTGCCCTTAATCTATAATAAATACAGCTCTAGCTGAACGCATCTGTTTGCTCTTTGTGTAGCAAAAAGACACTAACAGACCTTAAGCCATTTTTACAATGATCCATGAAAAGCTGACTGCTCATTAAAGGCCTGAAAATACAAAGAATATGATGTAATGAATTACAGTTGCATTTCCAGGATCACTGGTTTCAAAGTTCTTTGAGGAATGGGGAAAAAATACAAATAACCTATTAGAAAAATAATCCATTTTTCTCTCTGTGGCAAGTCCCCCCCAGGCACACCACTTCCTTCACTGCCCCGTGATGCTCACTGCCTTCCAGCTGCCTGTTAGCCACAATCATTCCAAAAAGGGGAAAGCAACTCTCTGAGAAGGTTTTGATAGAACAAAATAAGCATTCTAATAAACGGTTAATTTCAGATCTTCAAGTCCATCTGGTCCAACTCCCCTGCAATGAACAGAGACACCCATCCATCAGCTCCTCCATGTACCAACATGCGGGACCAGCACTGGGCAGATCCAGGCTGCCCTCCCTGCCTGTTTGTCTGTCCATGACTATACAGCCTCTAGTATTGGTGATTTCCAGGTCTTGCAAGACAAGATGCAAAAATAACACTTTCCCCCCACATCTTCCTTCTGTTAATTCTGGTTCATCACTCGAAGTCCTGTCTGCAAGAGCCATGGCAAGCAGTGTGCTCCTTCCTTGATGGAGGCATTCTGGATGTAGCAGAGGCTCCTGCCAATGCTGAAGGCACGACAGCAGCTGCCTTGCACCCCGAGGCTGCCAGCCAGCTGTGCTATGGGTCTGTGTGAGAGCCTTGGGCAGCCCGAGCTGATGGGGTGCACCCAGCACACAGGGCTTTAAATTGCCTTCCACCCCAACCAAGCTGTGCTTCTGTGATCAGTGGGCAGCCAACCTCTGGCTTTCCTATGATGTCTCACCCAGTCCAGCAGCTCCAGCTCTGTTGGACGAGTTGGACAGGACTGTGGATGCCCATGGGCAGCTCCCAGGATACACAGCCCAGCAGAGGAAGTTTTTAAGATGTTACTGATTCCCATTTGGGTACCAATGACAGGCAAAGTGATTAGGACACACGTAAAGCGATGTAGGGCTCCACAGCAGTGATTCCCATGTCCGTCCCATTCTTAGGGCACTCTGACAGCAGGAATGTGCTGATGAACCCAAACGCAGCAATTCTGTTGTGCATTCAGCATGAGTTGCCTGCCTTGTCCCTAGGAACCCTGCCCACCTTCAGGCAACCCAGTGGTGTCCCAGCAGCTCTGCCTCCCTCCTGCTGCTCCCAGCCCAGCAGAGGGAAACCAACAGGGGAACAGCACAGGAGCAATCCCTGCTTGCTCAAAGCCACCTGAAGCCCCTGAACCTTCCCAGGTGCCTTCTGCCCCCAAACACTGCCCATAGGAAGGAGCTACTGCAGCACAGGGCTCGGATCCAGGCTGCAGGATGCGAGCCGTGTTATTCTTGGATCAGTAAAACAATTATTAATACTTGAAAACAAGCTGTAATCTATTCACATATAATTCCTAGTTTCAGTGTTAGTGAGCTAATTTAAATTTTAAAAAAGTTTGCAGCTCCCTAATTAAATTTGCTGAAAGCATTTCTCTTATCAGAAGTGTAACGACTGCCATAACTCAGCTCTGGCATTTGCCTGTGTGTAACAACCTCCCTTATGCTAAGCCAGGAGTTATGGCTCCGTAACAGCAGCATCCAATGCGTATCTCAGGGCTTTGCTAACCCACAGCTGACCCAACACGCTCCTTCACACACCTATGTACAGCCCTTCCCACTTCTTTCTTGTGGAAGTTTTATGGCTCTGCAGTAACACTGACAACCACTAAGTGAAGTCTCTGTTTTCACACAACCTCACCAAATGTTCAGTTTTTTCACTACGTTGGAGTGATGCTGAGTTATAGTAGGTCTGCCCACATCAGTGCTAGCACAGACCACGCAAAGCAGGCAATTGCTCCAGGAGCCTTAGAAAGGCCACACTGCCTGCAGGGCAGTACTTAAAGTACAGGAGACAACGTTCTCCTGTATAGCATAGCAGAAAGCCAGAAGCCTGCAGCTGCCCTGTTCCTGCCCAGCACAGGGCCAGCAGCCCAGCAGCTGTGAGGATTTGCAAATTACACCTTAGAAATTTGCCAGCAAGAGAGGAGCAAATATTTTATAAGCCGAGCCTTCATTAAGCCCAATATGCATATCACAAATCAGTTTGCAAACAGCCCTGTAAATCTGTGTCCCTCTGCGCACGGGGTGCATTTGCATGCATCCACACAGACAGATGCACTCCTTGCTTGCTCCTCAGTTGCTGCACTCAGTATCCCTGCTTGCTGTTGCTTAGATGCTAAATGAAGTCCACGTGGAAGGACGACATCAGCTCATGGCCTGGTGCCTATAGTACTATAGTTCAGATAATCAAGTTGGCAGATACATTTTTATATAGAAATACAGTTGTTTACTTGCTTTAAACAAAATGGCAGCTTGGGTTAGCGGTGCTCTGTAACACGGAATTTCAGATGGCAACTGCAGGCACGCAGCACCAGCAGGGCTGGGGATCACTAGGGCCAGCCCTGACATAGTCACAGCAGAGGTTCTGGCTCCGCACAGCCATCCCCATAAGGGGAACATTCCAAAGCAGCCTCCTGTTGCTGACACCTTACTCACAAGCAGGGCCACCAGCACCACCAGCAGGGTTCTCACCTTGATCACTGCTTGGGATCTCAGCCAGGTTGGATGGCTCCTTGCCAGGAGACCCCATTGCCCTGCCCTCTGTGTAGTGAAGCAGTGCATTAAATACATCTTGTCAGTGTCATTAAAAAAAATTCAACAGCCTAGCCATTATAAAGGACCATGGAAATTATTCCTGGCTCTCCTACCATCCCTTTGTGAAAAAGACAAACAAGAGGTTCCCAGAATGAGATCAGAGTGCACACTGCAACTCACTGCTCCCTCCCCTATCCTTCCTTTATCCCATCGCTTCTGAGCAGCAGATATGCACATTCATGGCTTTGTATAGCAACTTATGGGGAATAACAGGCTGTTTGACTGCAACAGCACAGCTGAAACATAAGCTCTGAACCTTCACAAAGTATCACAGGGTTGGAAGGAACCCCAAAGCCCCTCCAGCCCCACCCCTGGGTGCCCT
This sequence comes from Pavo muticus, assembly GCA_016647715.1. NCBI lineage: Eukaryota > Metazoa > Chordata > Aves > Galliformes > Phasianidae > Pavo > Pavo muticus. The sequence goes on along the minus strand of JACDJE010000119.1, from coordinate 525,957 downwards.
CCAGCTCACACTGCCCAGGGCCCCACCCATGGCCTCAGGCATCTCCAGGGATGGGGCACCCACAGCTCTGTTTGCGGTGGCAGGGCAAACACAATACAAACCCTGAATACAAACTGTGTCTGATGAGGTTTCCACAGCCACCCATAATTAAACAATCTAGATTTATCAGGGCTTTTCCAACCCATAGCAAACCTGGAGCCCTGAAGTACGAGGTGCTGCCTTCCACTGATGGCAATCAGTTTCACTACGAGCTTTGTTTTATCTATCTCAGCTTCCGAACTAATGGGCTTCCACCTCCTGCCTACTGGTTGCAACATCCAAATGCAGAGCCCCCAGCTTTTCTCCCCCACCTTTGGCCACCCATTCCAGTGTCCATGACTTTTAATTTCTGAAAATTCATTTTAGGTGTTACATGGAATAGGATGCACCACTTTAGACTGAACAGTGTCATTTCTCATGCAGGTTTCTATTAAACTCTATTAAAATCTATTAAAATTTGCCTCTACTTTGACATGCTCACCAAACTTTCCTCCAAAATGTTTTTCTGCTTGCAGCCATGTCAGCACTTTCCTGCTCACACCGCTGCCAGGTGACTCAGGATTTCCACCCATCATCTTCTACGACCCAAGCAATGACAGAACAGTTCACTTTTTCTCAGCGTTATGCCAACTTTGTGCTTTTCCTGCTTTTGTTTCCATCAGCCAAAGGTGCAATGAGGAGCTGCAGCCCCTTCCTGCCAAGTATGTTTCCCATGTTTTCCTCCAGCTGAGCCCCTGGCATGGGGTTGGTTCCCTCCTTGCTCCCTATCCCAAGAGAACCTCCCCATTGCTATGCCACACAGCGCTGCCCCCACCACTCCAACAGCTGCACTTTCTCTTTATTTCAGCATCACAGCCCTCCTGACATTGTCATCCAGGGCTTATTCTGCATCCTTGCACTACTTCACATTGTTATCTCCACAATGCAGTAAAATAAAGGGGGCACCGTTCTGAGAAATTCTGATGCACCTCACTAACGTAACCCTGCTATATAAAAATCATGAGATACGTGCACAGATGGCAAGGTTAATTGCATTTTACAATAGGCCTCCTCTGCAGGCACATCTCTAGAAATGTGCATGGCTGATTATGAGCAAAACAAATATTTTTCTCCAGTTCCAATTCAAAATACAGTTGGCTTATTAAATGTTTTGTAAATTCATTGATGCAGCAAGAACCTGACATTGCGTAGTGTGCTACAAGGGTTGTATTTCCTAACAAGATTATACATTGTATTGTAACTCTAGAGAGCTGTAAATCTGCAAACAAAACACGGGCATACACTCAGGGAAGATATAGAAGTGGCTGTACATCACTGAAGGCAATGGGACCTGCTTACCCTCTCACATACAGAGCCGTTGCTGCAGGCTGGTCCAATGCCGTGCTGCAGAGCTGCCTTACAGATGGTGATAGAACTGCTCTGCCACACCTTGCCCAGCCCTTTGTTAGCTCTGTCTCTATGCAAATGTGTCCCTTTCTGATGTAAGCCCTCCACCTGCACGGTGGGGAAGGTGCTGTTAAGTTGCCCTGCCTCCTTGAAACCCGGTAGGAATGAATCAGACAAACCTGGAAAGGCAGAGATGTGCAGGCGAATGCTGAGCCATGGGGATTCACCTACAGAGAAATGTGCTGGGATTCTCACCGAGCACTTCAGGTGAACCATGCAGAAAACACCAAGTGTCCCTTGCAGGGCACAGCCTGGGATTTGTCTTTCCAAGCAGACTTGACATGGAAGAACCTTTGCTGCACGGCTGGGCGCCTCACTGCCAGCAGATCCTCAGCAAGGGTTGCCCAGAGTTGTGGTGGATCCCCATTCTTGGAGACGTTCAAGGCCAGGCTGGAAGGGTCTCTGAGCACCTGAAGGAGCTGTGGGTGTCGCAGGGGAGTGGGACCAGATGGCCTTTAAGGGTTCCTTCCAACTATAAAGATTCTATGAGGAAAATCCCACTGTCTGGCAACCACCAGGTCTACAGCCAACATTGACTGTTTTGCTCCATTTCTTGTAGCTAGGGAAACACATGCTTTCTGAGCAATTACCTTCAGCTGCCACAATGCACGGATCACATCTGACCCTCTGTGATTTTCAATGCAATGACAGGCACCCAGCAACCAGCCCTAATGCCCTTTGTGGGGGTGCTGTCCAGCAATGCCCTATGGAAATGAGGAGACACAAATAAGGCAGAATTTATCAGCTGTGCTGATTGCAGAAATGCACCTTTTCTAGCAGACCTATCCATACACATCTTTTCTCTGAAACACTTGATCATAAGGACAACTGAGAAAGGGAAATTTGAGAAAAATTGTGGAAGCCAGTACAAAACAAAAAACTTATTCATAATTCATTTGTAGAAGTCTCATCTGAAGTTTCCCAACACTCTGCAAGCTGGTTGAATAATTCAAAGAGATACGAATTTATTCAAAATAACAGCAAAATTTGGGAAATCTGATCTTCCTCTGCACCCCCAGTTCTGCGTTAGCATGAGTGACAGCAGATTTGTGTCGGTGTCAATGAAAATGAATCAAAGCAAACAGACGTGGGAAACAAAACCATCCCCATAAACTACATTGAAATACAAATACACAAACCCAAAAATATGGAAAACAAAAGTACTGCACCATAAACCTTCAAAACAGCTGCAGGATCAAGCTGACTTTGCCTGAAGAGATGGAAGTGCAGCAACTCTGTTTGTGAAGTCCATGGTTCCTCTTGGCAGACTCAGCCTCCTCGCTATTGTTTACCACTATTTTCTTTATTGTCATTGTAAACGTGCAGAAGCCATATTAGCAATTCATTGCCCTAATTAAAAGAAGGAAAGTGTTTTGTAAAGGACGTCACTGACACTTCCATGATGCTATCAGTAATGCTGCAAAGCGAATGCAGACATCGCTGAAGGAATGCAGGCAACAACTGTAAGGGCAAAAAACCTGCAATTCAGTTCCCTGATCTCCAGCTAGCAAATATATTCCCTTTAACAGCAGGTGTGAAAGCTGTGTGCAGAACGAGGGTTGTAGAGGTGCCTGCTTAGATGGAAAAGTGATCCATGCTGGCAGGGAGATGCAATGGGCTCATGCTTTGGGACAGGCAGGGAAATGGAGAAACACGCAGGTTGGCTGCTGAGAGAGCCATGGATCAGCGCTGCCAAAAAACATGTGCTACCAGAGCTATCGTGGCAAACAGGCACTAAGAGCTACCAAGGTATGCACGTGCAAGCAATACGAGCGCTGTCTGAGCGCTGAATCCAGGAGCACAAGACTCAAAGTCCCCACATCTCCTATTGCTTGGGAAAAAAGGGAAAAAAAGGGAGGAAAACTTTCCTTCTGACTTCAGACTTCCTGTCTGAGCTGGGGCTGAGGTAGCCAGGAGCAGAGCAAAGCAAAGGGAACCCACGCAGAGGTCAGGTTTTGGTGCATGCCACAAGTGCTGGGGAGACTGCAGGCTGCCAGCAGTGCCACGTCCCTGCAGAGAACAGCTGGGCAGAGGCAGCACATCCTGCCTGGGAACGGATGGAGAACTGCCCTTTGCTCTGCTAGCTGGAAACAAGGCAAGCAGTCACAGTAGCACAGAATGGTTTGGGTTCCCTTTAGAAAATTCATAGCATAATTTTCCAGCATACAATTAAAATCAAACTTTTAGTAGTTGATGATGACAACTGATCCTTTGGCTCAACATTATACTTGTAGCATCTAATTGTCAAAGCTATGTGACTCATTGTGACTTCCATACACAAAGCCAGCTTCATATCCAGAAGGTGTGTGATGCCCATGTGCTACAAAAAGGCAGAACAAGGGTGTCAGTACTCAGGCCTGGCTGGAAGATGCTACCAAATGACAGAAGCAATGCAGTCTGGGTACCCTCCTGTCCCTATCTCACACACAGTTGGTGTACCCAACAGCAATTACTCCGTTGCCTATCACAGTGTGGAGTATGAACAATGAAGGCATCCTGCAAATTAAGCCCACTTCCTCAAACACCCCTTCTAGCTGTTGTGTTTTTTTTTTAAACTTTCTATTTAATTTAAAGAAAAACCATCAACACAAAACCAATGAATTTGCCTTTACCTCTGACATTTCCTCAAACAACTCCATATGCCAATTAGCTACAAAGAGTCGTGCTGGGACCATTTTGACCCAAAGCTCTTAGAAGTTTTAAAGAAGGTTGGGTTTTCATTTCTAAAACCATCACCTAGCTCTCCTGTCCTCCAGGATGGGAAAGATTTCTTTTCCATCACATTCCACTTAGTACACAAGTTGGTGGAAACCTTTGCTGTTATGCATCACAGAATCATTTTTTGATATAATTGCATTATATTTCATGGCTGGTCACTGTAAGCATCACGCTGAGAATGCCCAATTACACCAACCCACAACTAACCCACACCACAGACAAAGCCAAAGCTCTGCTGGTGCAGCTCGGCCTCAGCACTCTCAAAGGAGATGGACAGTCCCCAGAATGACTCAGTGAATCATAGAATCACAGAATGGCCTGGGTTGAAAAGGACCGCAATGCTCATCCAGTTCCAACTCCCTGCTATGTGCAGGGTCACCAACCACCAGACCAGGCTGCCCAGAGCCACATCCAGCCTGGCCTTGAATGCCTCCAGGGATGGGGCATCCACAGTCTCCTTGGGCAACCTGTTCCAGTGCCTCACCACCCTCTGGGTGAAAAACTTCCTCCTAATATCCAACCTAAACCCTGTCTCAGTTTAAGACCATTCCCCCTTGTCCTATCACTGTCCACCCTCATAAATAGTCATAAGGAAGCTGACAGTACAGTTTGCCTTTAGCATATGCTGCTGAATTATAAGATCTCTCTTCCCTTGCAGTGACATCATAACATGTTGGCTGTGCTTGCCAAGCCTAAAAAAGAAAAAAAAGAAAAAAGATAACTCAGAAATACCTGATTTCCATAAAACCCAGACTACGCTGGTGCTGCACTTAGGCAGATCAGTCCATAGGTCTACATCTGGGGGATCATCTGCACAAGCAAGTACCAGCTTCAGGACTTCTGGAGAAATTCAGAACTACAGACTGAAAAAGAGAGAGAAAAAGAGCTTTACAGTTGTGCTTGCAGCGCCCTTCCCAACATCCAAAGGGCTTTTGATTAGTTATTAGATTAATTTCCTCATTCCATTCTAACTACAATGTATGGAGATTCATTTATTAAAGGTCTCTTATTAGACAAAGAGTCCTAAACTATTGATGAAAGAAAGACTTTGAGGCCAATTCCTAATGAGAATGTGTCGTCTTTAAACTTCTACTGAACTTCCAGGTTTCCTTTGAAGAAGGAAAGTATTTTTAAAAGTTTCCTACAGTGACATAAAACTTTTAGCTTTATGCATTTTACAATAAACTCCTAAACCCATGGAGAGATGTGAAAGTATGAAGCAACAAGTCTGCCTATTAAAGCCCCTGTCTTTTGTTGGGTATTTCACTTGCATTAACTAGGAAATTGCCCAGCCCCATTGTCGATAAGATAAACGTGTTCTCCCTGGAAAATGTGACCAGATTTTAATACAGGATTCTTCCTGGTAATTTCTTGTTTCTTTCTAGATGTGTTGTAACGGTATCTGCTTTGAAGTTCTTTATCTTGCTTTATCTCTTCTTCTTTAAGGAGCAATTTCTTGCTATCTCTTGTGCTGGAACTAGTCTTTACATAGAAGTCTGGAAGCACAGAGAATAAAAGCCAGCCTTGCAGAACAGTGAGATGTGTCTAACAGAATTGTCTGCAGTTGTTCAAAAACAGCAAAACCTTATGCCTGCTTTTCAAGTCTCCTAGACTGTCGATGCATTGAGAAGCCCAGCCTTGGAATGACACCTTGGTTTTGTGTTCAGTTTCTCTGAGCACAGTCCAAGAAGGGCTGAGTATTCTTTATGTGAAGCATCTATAGCTGAAAATGTCATCCATATGGCTGCTGATCACACAGTAAAGCAGCTGCTGGAGAGGAAAAACTGGACCCAAGTGCACCGATAAGGGAAATTCCAGACATTCTTGTTTTTGGAGTAGAAATCCAAAATGTTCACTCAAGCCATTATGCTCCCATTTTTTTTAAGTGAGAAAACACTGCAAAAGGTGGGTGTCCATACCTCCCACAGGGCACCAGCAGTGGCATGGCTAGGTGCATCATCAGCCCCCACACAGAGCCAGGCTGAAGGGATTATGGCAAGAGAAGTGGATCCAGCCCTTCAGATTCCCAAAACTTTCTCCAAGCTCGCAAAACAGAGAAGAGACACACTAAGACAAAAACTGCATTAAGAAGGACATTCCAAGGCCTGCATTCTTTGGGAAGGTCACCAATGAGGCTGAGTTAGAAGCCTAATGTTCTCAGCATCCCACTTTAACAAAAGGTAAGATGCTGTGCCAGCAGCACCATCCCACTGGTGAGCATAGCATCCTCCAGAGTGACCTACTGCTCCCCACTGATGAGGAGAGGTCAGCCAAGGGGTCTTGTCCCCATCATCTTCAAATGTCAGCATCCCTTCCAAAAGCATGGTTTTACTACTTCTTCACACACTGGTTACACACAAATCTCAAACCTCACTCAGGATGCCTGACCTCGGTGGGTGCTCCCATGGCAACCAACAACAGCCTCTACCTGGGAGCACCAGCACAAGGTAACCCAGGACACAGCAACTTGAGGTCTCATGCCCTGCTCTTCAGAGTCACCCAATACCTGGGTAAAAAAGACAGCCCCTGTTGGGTTAAGACAGAGGAAGGAAGAACGCAGATACAAAGTTGGGTTATTTCAGACCTGTTTTCAGGTGAACCAGGGCTACTGCCTTGCAGCAGTACACTCAGCAGGCTGCTGCCACATCCCATAGTCCCAAAGGCGGCTTGAGCTGTTCCAGCTGTTGACACCCCATCTGAAGAGGGAAATGGCAGGTGGTTTATGCAACTGTCATGTCAGTATTAGCTACTAATATAAGTATTAAGAAAACATGACTTTTTCCCATAAAATATTTAGGACAGAACATATACATATGTATTAGTTTTAATCAAACTGAATGAGAAAGTTGTTCTGACTTCAGCTTCTGGAAGCCAAAACAAATTTGGCCTGACAGCTGCTACCTGCTTTCTTACCAGAAAGAAAACAAGAAGTGTGGGGAAGAATAAACATTCCACAGGACATCCTTTGGGAACCAGACTATGATACCAGTATCATAGTCAGTACCAGATACAGGCTCAGGATGCCAGCAGGAATAAAGTCAGCACTGCCAGGTGTGGCTGCTCACAGCCCTAGGCAGCTGACCAGTGAATGGGACCGAAGCATCACAAAGGGTCCCCTTCAACCTCAATGACTCTGTAGGAAAGGAATCAGACAACAGCTGTATACTCTGCTAGCTAATAATAGTGTGCTTTTTGTTGGTAAACATTGTATATGTGTATGTCTATCAGTATACATACTGAGTGGACTCTGACATATCTATATAAGATCATAAGAGAGACAATCATCTTTATCCCTCTATTTGTGCTATCCAGATGCCAAGTTCGGACAAGACATCTGGGAGTGGAACTCCTTTTGTACTCCCATCCCAAAATAAAACCTCAGTACCCTGCTGACACAAACTGAGGCAGGATGGGCAGCGCCTCCAGGAAAAAGCCAGGTGATAGCTGTGCCCCTGAGGGTGTCTGTGAAGCACAACCCCTACAAAATAAGACCTATGAGATTCAGGTCATGCCCTACTTACTCAGGGCTGTGCTGTGTATCATAGTCTGGTTCAACACAGCCAAGAATTTCTCACTTTTCACAGAATCCTTAGAATCACTGTGGTTGGAGACCACTGAGATCACCAAGTCCAACCATTGACCCATCACCACCACACTCACCATGCCCATTTTCGGGTCTTACAAAAATTCCCATACAGTCTTTGGGCCTCTTCATTCAGTCACCAACATATGATCCCAAGTGCTCTGCAAAACAAGGCTCAGGCTCATTACAGGGTTATTAACTCCCATGGCTAATGGGACTCCCATCAACGGCTGTATCAGAGCTGTCAGTGAGCACAGGCTGCTGGGAGCTGCTCAGTCTGGCTCCTGCACCAGGGCCCCATGCTCTGGCCCGCAGGTTGGGCTTGGCTTGTCTCTTTAATTCATCTTTTGTTTGTGTTTTCCATTAGGATCACACACTCCCCTCATTCTCCTTTTAACCCACACGGTGTATTTTATTGGAACTGTAGCATAAAACAAAGATAACAGTGACCTCCACAGAGAGCAGCAGAATTTGTACATCCTGCTGACCCTCCCGAAGGGCAAGCAGAAATGCACTCACGTTGCATGGCCGTGCAATTGCACTCTCCACAAGTAAACCAAAGTACTCATTCTTACAACTACAAAAGGTAATCCCTCTCATTTCAAACTGAGTGAAAGGATGGAAACTGGATTCCCTTTCCTAACACATTAATCAACTCCAGACTAAATTTAATGATGTTAACAGTCAACTTTGCCTTTCATAATCATTCAAAGGGCTTCTGCTGCACTTACTTGATCCTGAGCTTTTTGTTCACAATCCAGCAGTATTTTATAGTCCATAAAGACTGAGAAGCTTCATGCTCTGAACAGGGAAGGAATCACACAATTAATATTACCATTCATTACTTTTTTCAACTCAGTCAAACTTAAATTACACGCACAAAACTTCAGGATGACATCAGGCACACGAGCACCCATATTCAGTATTTTGAGCAGTCACAGAAGAAAGCAAATCACGAGCTTGTTTGTATGAGCTGCCTGGCTGCTGACAACATCTGTCAGAAATAACACCGAGAAATAACGAAGTCTGGTTCATGAATGAAGTGTGTGTCAAGGTAAGAGAGCATCCCCTTGGCATTATAAACAGCACTTTGATGCAACTTTCATCAACGGTTTAATTTTTCTCTTTTATCTTGTCTCACACATTCCTCTCCTTCAGCAGCACTTGCAGAGGAGCTGGTGGCTGTGAAAGTGCTCTCTGAAGGCAGCAGGGGGTGTCCTGCCCACCTCGTGGGAAGACAGGAGGACATCCAAGATCCCCACCTCACCATGCCCACTGACCACATCCCCACAGCAGCCTTGTCTGGCCTCACAATGTGTAAAGGAGCAGGTGGGAGATGCTTCTACTCTTGCCCTCTGTATACCATGATACATTCCAACATAAACAGTCACTGCCCTCTACTGTTACTCGTAACAAATTGTCCAGGATAAAATTACCTTCTTTTTCCCCATAAAATCATGGAATCAGAATCACCAAGGCTGGAAAAGACCTCCAAGATCATCCTGTCCAACCATCCACCTACCACCAGTACTTCCCCACTAGGCCATGTCCCTCAGTACCACATCTCCATGGTTTCTGAACACCTCCAGGAACAGCGACTCCACCACCTCTCTGAGCAGCCCGTTCCAGCCCATCACCACTCTTAAACTAACGTACTAATCCCTACTTCTAACCAAACCAACCTATATCATAACCACAGTTATTTGTTTCACAGTGTGAGTGGTATTGATACTGAAAGGCTTCAACAATTTAGTTAGCATTTAAAGAATAGACCCCTTGATGCTCCAGGCAGATAGGACCACGGGCAACTTGTTCTAGTACCAGATCTGGATGTTGGTGGCCCAGGGCTGGAATGATCCTTGGGATTCCTTCAAACCCAAGCCATTCTATGATTCTAAGATTCTTTCAGAAGTTTTTCCTAACATCCAACCTGAAATTCCTCCCTCTCCAACCACATCCTGATCAGGGAGGGCAGCGCATACCGAACCACATGCTGGTGCCTGGCTCTTGCACTCAAGCATCTCATTAAGTACCTGTTTGTGGATGTACAGTGCTGTGGGGAAAGTATTTCTTACTTACAGCTCGCAGAGAACTCTATTCTGCTATTAATTACAAATATAAATAAGTAATGCACTGCTGTGCTTCTATTTTTTTTTTTTTTTATTTGGATTTGAAACATTGAGAAATTAAAAAGTTCTACATGCAAACCTACCTGGATATTTAATCCTCTTTGCAGGCTGCTGTATAGGTTTCACACCTCGAGGCGCCGGCACGTAATTAACATGCCCTTCTGCCATCACAGCTCTCTGTTAGAAAGGATTCTGGAACTTATCAGAAAACACCTTCTCTAATTTTGGTATGCAAAATTCTGATTACAGTATGAATTTTTTATTTCTTAATTCTTTACCTTTTTTTCTTTTTTCTTTTCACCCCCCGGGTATTGAAACATAATTAATTCTGCTTTACTTTCTCTAATAGATTTATGCGTATTATCATATATATTAAATTTTCACTTCTGTAACTTTTTTCTTCCAGTTTTGTTGCTTCCCGCACTGACGGCGTTCACTTCATTAAAAACATGTAATCCCTGAGCTGCGATCAAGACATAATTGCACATTTTTGTATTCTAATAACACACACATCCCTCATATTTTATTAGTGCAATTCCTGGCTATGCCTCTACAACCTGGAGGAACCTTCCCACCTGAAATGCTTAGATAAGGGCAATTTTGTTCGATGGAAATGGAAGAAAGTAGTAGAGTCCAGGAGTTTATCCCCCTTACAGCCTTTTGATATTCTGTTCTGGGGGATAATATACCACAGAAACTGTTGTTAGCAGTTACCTCCTACTTGTAATAAGCTGTCAGAAATAACAGGGAAAAGCTGCAATAGTCACTTCAAATCCCCTGGCAAGACGTCAGCTCTCATTGAAAATCTGAGATCAAATCAGAGATGTGTCTGGTGACAGAAACAACAAAACAACAGCCCAGACAGGTGGGTGACTCCTGCCTTTGGGAAGTGAGCAGGTTTCCAGCTAAGGGATGCTGCATGCAGCTGGCTCTCCTCCTGTGCCATCCCAATAATGCACTGACGTAATAAATTCAGCCTCCTGGCCTGCAACCACTCCACATGGGATGTGTGAGACTGGAGCACACCAATAGATGTAGGGACACCTCAGGGTATCACAGAGCCATAGAATGGTTGGGTGGGAAGGGCCCTCACAGCTCACAGCCCCACTCTTGCTGTGGGCTGGGTGTCTCCAGCTCAGGCTGCCCAGGGCTTCATCCACAGCCTCGGGCACCTCCAGGGATGGAGCACCCACAGCTCTGGGCAGCAATGCCAGGGCCTCAATACCTCTGGGTAAAGAATATCCTCCTAACATCCAACCTAAATCCCCCCTCTTTTAGTTCAAAATCATTCCCCCTTGCCCTATCACTATTGATTGGACAAGAGGGAATGGCCTCAAGTTTCACCAGGGGAGGTTCAGGTTGGGCATTAGGAAAAATTTCTTCTCCAAGAGAGTGTTTAGGTGCTGGAATGACCTGTACAGGGTGGTTGAGTCACCATCCCTGGAGGTGTTCAGGAACCGTGGAGATATGGTACTAAGGGAGATGGTTTAGTGGGGAAATACTGGTGGTAGGTGGATGGTTGGACTGCATGATCTTGGAGGTCTTTTCCAACCTTGGTGATTCTATGATTCTACCTCCCTCCTACATATAAGCTCCCTTTATACGAAGGAGTGTTGACATTAAAAAAAGAAAAATAAAATAAAAAGAAGAATGTTTGTATCCCAATAGTGCACTGACAGGCTCTCTTCCGCACTCACATTCAGTGGGAAGCCTGACCACCAACTAGAAGGTTCAGAACACCGCCCCTGGAGCGGATATCTGTCCTAATGGACAACATGCCCTATGCTTTCTGAGCAGTCTGTTCCCTTTATGTGGAAAATGCTTTGCCTCTTAATCAACATTCAGAAGAAATGACACATGTATACATATTTATGTAACTCAAGCAGTTGTTATGTGATGTGCTGTACAGGCAGACAGCTCAGCACACCAAAGACAACCCACTCTACAAAGGGCTGATAGCAGCAGCACATCCCGAGCCCGTAGCACAAACCACAACTGCTGGTGGTGCTTCATTTAAAGTCAGTAATTCCAATCTGTGTTCCTGCAAAAGTGTAGATAAACACCAACGCTCTGTTAGAGCAATATTGATGGTTTGGTTGTTTGCTTAGGAAATCCCTGAAATCACAAAGTCGATTGTATAAATCAACAACCAGCAAACCAGATACCGTGTAGCACAGAGAAAAGAAACGGGGCTGTAAGCTGAAACTAGAGGAGCTCCCTGGGCTCCCCTCAGCTGCCAGAACTCCACTGTGTTTCATGATGTGAAAGAGAACAAATCATGGACACAGGGATACCTCCACACACACAGTTAGCTAGCAGAGACATCTTGGGCTGCATTCAGTAAATCTGTTTCCATCTGCTAAAGCCAACACTCCATATCTCTGGGCTGGATTCCTATGGTGTCCAGCTGCCACCTGGGTTCTGCAGCCCCATGGATGTGAGGATGGCCCCAGCTGCAGCAGTGACAAGTGCCACTTGTCTCCCCTGGAGTGGCACTGTGCCTAACAGGTATGGAGCCTTGCCCTGCTGCTGTCAGGCCCTAAATCACAGGTAAGGGACAATGTACCTCGTGGTGGGCTCCAGCTGCTGGGTGATGGCACACCAATCCCATCCCCTATTTGCTCCTATGTAAGCTGTCACTCTGTGAGGCAGTCAGGGCAACAAACCCAGGCCCCCCACCCAGGTCCCAGGTCTAGCCTGCTCCCAGCAGAAGGGCAAGGAACCATGGCTCCCTGTACCAGGATAAGTGAGGATGAAACCCTTCAGCAGAAAGAGCTCTTTATATGTGATGATTTAAACATTATTATTAAATAGAGCGCTGTGTAACTTAACTGGTCCACTGAACACATACCAACCAAGTTGTTCCCAGTAACAGCACAAAATGCCCCTATCTGCAGAGCTGGTCACTGTCAGGACAGCAGACACCTCTACTTTGTCCTTGGACACGAGTTAGCCAGTACAATGTCATCACATCTCAATGTGGGTCAGCCTCAATCCCACGCACATAAGGCAGAAGCCACAGAGGAACATGTGAGCAGCAGATGAAAGTTACACACTGTCTTTACTACAGGTTGGCTTTGTTCAGCCACAAAGCATCACTGCTGCACCCCATGGGAAGCCAACAGCTGCAGCAGGGAAGGCTCAGACATGTAGGGAAAGGTGGAAATGTAGGCATGCTTATAAATACCTTGTGAGCAGAAGAGCCAACCTTACCTTCTTCAGGTTGACAAGCAAACTAAATAAGACACAGTATTAATGTGGCACATATTGGAAGATCCCACCCAAAAGTCATCCTGCTCATTATGATGCATAGGAAAGGTGAATAGTGCCCAAGCATGGGGGCAAAGGAAAAAAGAATCCAACACCAAACCCCTGCCAGCCCTTCTTTCTGCCCCATTCCCACCTGCAGCCATCTCCGAGACAGAGCCTGTATACAAATGGCAAATTACTATCATCGGTCACAGTGAATGAGGACATGTTACGGCCTGATAACTCAAAGTGAATCCCAGCACAAGTGAAGAGAGGAGGTGGTACCTAAGTACAGCTAACACCACAAACCCCATTTTTCAACAGGATTGTTTCGTGCACTTTCATCTTTAGTTCACTGCTTTGTTGACAACAAGCAATGGACAGCTAAGTGCCGCTTCTGCAGTAATAAAAAACTGGAAGATAACAGGCAGTGTGAGCACAGGTTAAATTAAATTTACACATGAGATTCACACAGGAAAACTACAGCTGCTCAACTGGGCAGCAAGACCAGGGCATACAGACCCACGCCACGTCCCACACAGGCGCAGAAGTGCAGGAGGAGGAGAGCACCTTGCCTGGCTCCATACATAGGTGGGCTCCAAGGACACTTGAAATGCCTCTATTCCTTGTGACTTTAATTAGCCCTACGGTCACCTACAGTGACAGGGTCAGAAATTCCATCATGGGCACTAATAAGCACTGCAAAAGGGGCTGAAGCTACAGGCTCCTCCAGATTGTTTTTGCCCAGAAAGGCTAATTAAAAGCTAACAATAGTGCTGTAATTAACTGCTTAACATTTGAAATATAATTTGGGGGTTAAGTGGTTTTATTACGTTAGATCAAGATATTACCAAAAGAGATTCAAAAGCAGCATGCAGGTTTACATGGCCCTCAATCACAAAGAGAATCAGAATAGGATTATAACACAGATTTCACTGGCACACTTCCTCTCTGGGCCCACTTTTAACCTCTTGTGCTGAATATAACGCTTTAAGTGAGGGATGTGGTCAGCAGGCAGGGTGAGGATGGGTTGGGGCAGGGATCACGGAGCTCTTCTCCAACCATCTCTGATCAATGCTGGTATCATGATTTTATTTCACTATCATTACCACTGCGGTAGCAGCACTCGTGGGGCTGTCCTCCAACACTTGTGAGCTTTGCTAAACAGTGTCTGTACAGGGTGAGCTTCTCTTCTCTCAGCTTTTAGTTATGCATTCATTCTACCCAATAATAATATTCAATAATAATAATAATAAAATAGCTAGACAAGCCCATCCACCTGCCCCAGTGCACTTCTGGGCAGCTCTACTATAATGTCCTAAGTCCAATTGAAAACCCTCCAACTATTCAGATTCTTATAGATCTGCTATAAGCAGCCCCATCTAATGAACTTATGAAAAATCTAATGAACTTATGAAAAATCTAATGAACTTGTGTAAAACACAGAGCAGGTAGCTGGTTAATGAAAGCAGTGTGTATTTCACGGCGCATGGCAGGATGTTGGCTGCAGGAAACAGGACACTGAGCTCCAGGAATTAATGGAGTTTGGAGGGAGCAATCCATAACAGCTGACTGACAGACTGAGGTACACCTTATTTATTAGCAGGATCTATACAGGAAGGGAGGCTGGCACCTGATGGAGAGCTTCATTAAAACGTGGTGTCAGTCTTACATTATCTAAATTACGCCTAGATCCATACTTAATTGCATTGGATTAGCCCAAACAGGAGTCCCCTCTCAGGAAATAATGAGCTTCATACCTGACACTGAAAGATACGAGGATGAATTCGAGTGCTTTGACTCTTAATCAGGCAATTATATTTTCTTCTTGCTCCAGAATTAATTAAAAGAAGAAAACAGCTACAACACTAAGATACTTCTAGGAGAAAAACACACACTACCACTTGTAAAAAGCCAAGTGAACCATACAAAGAGACTGACAGAGAGCCCAGCCAGCTCCTCTTCCTTAGCAATGGAAGTCAGACACAGCTCATCTGTTTTAAAGAGGTGAGGCAGATAGCCTTGCAAAATTAGACATTTTTTACTTGTGATCCTTATAAAAGGAAGCTCTGCTGAGCTCACCTTGACCACAGAACCCCTTGGAGTGGGTAGATCCTGTGTGAGGTCTCCCTGTGTGGAGCTGCTGGTGGGCCAGGTCAGATCCCACCATCCCACACTGCATCCCACAGCACCAAGACGAGCTGAAGGCACAGCCCTGACAGCCCCCACCTCCTACACAACCTCCTACCTTCTCACAGAAGGACCAGGAAGGAGACCTGCAAGCACCAGCTGACTCCTAACTCCTTCCAGGCTCACTCCTAAGCAGCAGTGACACCCAGGCAATAACCCAGCCACCCAAAGGCCCTTGGCTCTTGCTGGAGGAACCCACCTTGACGAGCTACAGCTGAAGGAGGCTTTCATCTGGTGTCACAGTGCTGCCCGTGGCTGCTTTGTGGCACAGCTTTCCCCAATCACCAACTGATGAAAGAAACCTCACAGGAGTAACCCCAACAGCACTGAGATTTGTAGAGCATTTCAACTGCCCTGAGATAATTAAGAATTTGTTCACTGAAGAAAACTGGAAACCTAAAAATCACAGCAGCTGAACAAATTATTCCAAATGCTGCCTCATTTATTTCATGGTGATGTAGATTTGCAGAAAATTAACATAAGATGCAACTTCAGTAGCTTATGGTGAGCTGAGAAATGCAATAAACCCAAGAACTGTGCCATGGATCTCCTAAGGTATCTTTCCATGGACCACAGCACCTCTGCTCCTGAGGTAAGCCAACACTACACGAAATTTTGTTGGCTTTTGGCCAACCTTTTGAAAATCTACCTATGCTCAACTCATTGTAATTACAGCACAGTTTTGGTAGCAATTAGACCCAGTGCCGATTCAGTCTGCATTTGTCATTTCGAGCCCCTCTGTGATGGACCAAAGCACTTCTGGTTAAAATGTGGCTTTGGATGACAAGCTCTCTCTCTCTGAAAACATCAGGAAGCACGTATTGGTTTCCAAGAAAATCCAACCCCATTCTATAGAATCATAGAGTCACAGAATGGTTTGGGTTGGAATGGACCTTTAAGACCATCCAATTCCAAGCCCCTGCTATAGGCAGGGCCACCTTCCTCCAGAGCAGGTTGCTCACAGCCCCATCCAGCCTGGCCTTGAGTCCTTCCAGGGAGGGGCATCCACTGCTTCTCTGGGCAACCTGTTCCTGTGTCTCACTACCCTCACAGTGAATAATTTCTTCCTAATATCTAGTCCAAATAACCATTTCCAAATACCTTGTAAAAGGGGGACACCCTATTGATTGTTTAAATTAATAGTAGCTTGATTTCTTTTGTGAGGACACCTAAAAAGATTCTCCTTCTGAGCCACTGGAACTTCTACCCACATATCAGTACACAACTTTTTGTGCATGTTAAAGCATAAAACTCCCTAGAAAGGTTCAGCGAGGCATCAGACTCCTCCTCAGCCCATCCACCAGCTCCAGGCGGTTTCAAGTGCTCCTGTCATTATGCTGCTGCTGATTTCCCTCATTGCACTTTCAGGTCAAGGCACACTAGAGAGTCTATCAAAAGCAGATGTAATTAGTGCTCTGCAGAGTGCTTCAGGGTCACACACTCCCTGGCCCCTCACCCCCTCCCCACGTCGCTGTCCCACTGGGGCCCATTTTGCATGCTCACCCCGTGCTCCTCACGCTCCTTTTGACCCCAACGTGCCCGCCAGTGGGAATGCTTCCATGGTGTGCAATGGATGCTTCCCAGCACTGCACAGCCATGGCCTGTGGGAGGCAGCTGCAGCCCCACAGCCCAGCACAGGGAACGTCTGGATGTGCAGGAGAATAAGGAAGGAGCAGGAGGGGCAAAGCACACACCCAGAAGGCAGAAGCCAACTTCTTCCCAGCCAACCTCTTCTTCTTCAGGGGCAACGGCCGTTTACGACAGTGGATAGTGATAGGACAAGGGGGAATGGTTTTAAACTGAGACAGGGAAGGTTTAGGTTGGATATTAGGAGGAAGTTTTTCACCCAGAGGGTGGTGACGCACTGGAACAGGTTGCCCAAGGAGGCTGTGGATGCCCCATCCCTGTAGGCATTCAAGGCCAGGCTGGATGTGGCTCTGGGCAGCCTGGTCTGCTGGTTGGCGACCCTGCACACAGCAGGGGGTTGGAACTGGATGAGCATTGTGGTCCTTTTCAACCCAGGCCATTCTATGATTCTATGATTCCCAACAGGGCAGCGCTGGAATAATCCCACCAACAAACATGCAATCAAAAGAAGTACAGATCCACACACCTGCCCCAGGGTGCTGGGGTCCTCACAAAGCTTGCAGAGGTGATTCTCCCTGCTGTACAATTAGCTCCTTCACACACATCTCCCCTGAGTGTTTGCAAATCCTCGGATAAACCCTCAACAACACAAGCAAACAAAGAAAAAGGAGATAATGCTCCTGGTGGCCAGCTAAATCCCTACAATACTCCTGGGGAAAAGAACTGCACAATGACTGTCAGGCAGACACTTGAGCTTCTTTATTCAATGTGAGTAAATAATCTAATGAATAAATCTAGTTTCACAAAGTAAAATTCCCTGGGGTTTTCAGGCATCAATTAAACACTACAAAGAATCAAAATGACCAATCAAGTTCTTGAAGTGAAACCCTGGGAAATTCAACACCTACTGAAAGGAGCCCTGAGCGACTTGATACTGTAGAAACTGAAATTAGGCACCAAAATCCATAGTAAGTGCCTAAACGAGGGTGAGGTCATTCACTAATTTACTCATCAACATTCATCTGCAGCGCCCAGTCTGGAAAGCACAGGCTGCACAATAACTCTCTCCCATCCCTGTTCCTACCCAATTCTGGAGAAGCTTTGGGTGGTTTCCACAGACTCAGGCAGCTCTCGGGACAGAATCACAGAATCACAGAATGGTTTGGGTTGGAAGGGACCTCAAGGATCATGAAGCTCCAACTCACCCGCCACAGGCAGGGCCACCAACCTCCACATTTAATACCAGCCCAGGCTGCCCAGGGCCCCATCCAACCTGGCAGGTGATGTGCCTGGGTGTACCTATCCTCAGTAAGTGCTCCAGGAGAGCCTTTGGGATATTTTACTTATTTATTGATGAAAGAAAGTTTTCACTGTGAACCCTCCAAGGACCTCTCTAGCACATAGGGCAAGTTAGTGCTGGCACAGTGCAGCATAAAGCTGCCTTCATTTCGCTGTTTATAATCAAACACAAAGGCCTGCCAGGTAGAAGCCTTCATATTAAAAAGATGAAAACTAATTGCAGCCCTGTATTTTCATTAAAAAAACATAATCTCTGAGCAATATTCAGAGGAGAAGATGCGTTGTTTCCAGAGGAAGACAGGGCTGCTCTGACGGCAAACCAGCGCTGGCGGTTCCATAGTCATCAAAATCACAGACAGGAGCAGCAACTAACCACTCAGATGTACCCAGATTTTAAAAGCAAAATGCCAAATCCACATGTATTGGTATTCACTCACATCACGCATCAAAAATAGGTTGTGCAGGAGTACTAACTGTAAGGCTGTTTCTATAGGAACCCAAAGGAAAAATAATGCAGAGCACCAGCTCCATCTCCTTCCTTCCCTCCTCAGCCTGTTGGTGATTTTACACTGAGACTGAAGGTGTTCCCCAAAATGACTTGTCATTATTCCTTATTTGTGCAGGACTGGAGCAGTGGGGTCCTCATCCATCACTGATAGCTTACCAGCTGGCCTCCCAAAGAGCATTCACAGATTGTGGCTCCATGAGGGATTCCATGAGCATTTCTACAGCTAACTGAAGTGTAAAACGGCCACTGCTGCGGAACAAACCCAACCCAAGGCAGCAGAATTTGCAGCCTGCAACAAACCAGGTACAACGATACCAAAAATACCCACAAAAAAAACAAACAGCACAGCTGAGACGCTACAGCAAGGAGTAGTACAGCATAAACAGGTTAAAAATGAGCTTCTGATGCACCACTGAAAAGCAAGGATTAAAACTCCAAAACAAATTGGTTGTGAAGAAAGACATGTCACTGTGTCATCTGGGTGAGGGACATAAATCTGGCCGTGCTCGCATTCACTGTGTGAACATCAGGAACCTAGCTGTGATACTGAGGTTCCCAAAGCACGTCCCTCCGTTCACTTTAATCCATCAGCATCACTGTTTGGGCGATCACATTCCTCTGAGCGATGGTTTGAGGCTGCCAGAGTACACTTAAAAGAGCTGTCATTAGCACAAAGGGCCAGAAGGCACAGAGGATATGGAAACACGTTCAGACATCAAGGGCCAGAGAGCACAAGTGATGGAGCACAACGTCCATTGCTCCCCAACAGGAAAAGGCTTTTGTTGCATGGTACGTGGGATATTACTCTAGGCTGGAGAGGCATGGGGTCTGTACCTGCATGAGGAACATGCAATCGAGCAGCCCAGAGGGCACACATCCTCCCACCCCCATATTGTGTGCTCAGACCAGCTCCACCTGCATGATGGACCAGCAGTCCTTCTCTTATGGCACTGCCCATGCTTCCAAGTGCAAAACCAGCAGACATACAGAAGTCCAAGACCTGGTCTGCCTGCATGAGTGGTTCCAATAAGTAACGTACTGCAAGAGGGAAGTCTAGCAGGCTGCGATGTTTAATTTATTAACCTTGTTTCCACTGGGAGCTGATATGAAACCAGTGACTGCTTGATTCATTTTGCCTGCTCCTATCAGTCCACCAGCATGCGGCGCAGAACTCCAGGCAGTGTGAAGAGGTGATGCTAATTACTGGCACTGTGATCCTGCAGTCTGTGCCAGTGCTCTGCCTTCCCATGGGGCCCAGCCCCAGAGAGCTCATCTGCTGCCACACATCCACCACTCGTAGCCCTCGCAGGGATGTAGTGGGGATGCAGGGCAAGGGTTTGCCAGCAGCATACTGGTGCCAAGCAGTAGGGAAGCCCACTTTGAGGCTAATACTGGCATTCAGAGAGGGGTCTCTGCTCAGCCTGGAATGAGTTATAGGAGTAATCAAGCTGAATGCTCCTGTCGACTGTCCTAACAAAAAGCTCTGGGCTATCCCCCACAGCACAGCACAGCACAGCACAGTGGGTGCACAGAGCTGCAGTACAAAAGGCATCTGAAGGCCCTTCTGCAGCTGAGCAGAGCTTGCAGGACTAACTAATCTATTTCTTCTCACTTTCCTGGCCAGAATCCACAAGACACATGCACCACAGCAACAGCTTTCCTACACGTTTCTTGCCACTGAAGAAGCCTATTTATTAAGAAAGAAACTCTCAAATCATCTTTTAAAGGCAAATACTAGCAAAACAACAATTACCTGAAGTTGCTGATGCCATCTCCTATAATCTTCCCTCTCTTCACTTCAAAAGAACCATCTTCTCTCAACGACAATTAAATTCCCAGTACTTCTGCCTAGTGCAGATGTAAAGATATCTCTTAGCTCACCACTAAGCTGGCATTAATATGTCACCCTCTACACACAGCAAAATCAACCTTTAAAAAAAAACAACAACAAATTAGCCAGGCAAGAAGATGAAACATCTCAGAGCAAGATGTGGTCATCCCCAAGCAGATGAGAAATGAACAGGAGACTATTCATGCTACAGACAAGGTCACACCTTGTTTGGCGGTACCTGACTACCTCTAAATCTCATTGTCATATGACAAAATCACTCATTTCATAGAATCATAGATTCACAGAATGGCTTGGGTTGGAAGGGACCTCAAGGATCATGAAGCTCCAAACCCCCCACCAAAGGCAGGTCCACCAGCCTCTATAAGTAATACTAGACCAGGCTGCCTTGAACAGGGACCATTTGAGATACAGGCTTACAGAAAGGATGCTGTTTGCACTTCTGCTCTGCCCTGGGAGCCACTTGCTCCTCGCTCTCTGGTCACCTGGGGCCATCCACCATGCAGGTTGGGTTGGGAGCTTTCACACTGCTGGTCCTCTGTTTCTTGAGGTTCAAGGAAAGATATTTAGAGTTTTTTCTCATCCAGCTGCAATTACAGCTTAAATCTTAACTCATACAATGAAATGAAACGACTGGGACACGCAAACAGGAATTATGAAACCTAGGTTCTCCTATTTCTCTTTCACATTCTTATTAACTTATGGATATTCAGAAGTTTAGGATATAACAGAAAGACATTTATTGTGGGTTTCTTTTAAGTGCAAGATCAAAACAGAACAGAAGCTCCTTAGGTTACAAAAACACTGCGCGAGATGGGCAGATGATGCAGTAAGATGGCCCACCATCCCTTCCCAGCCTAAAAGAAGAAGAAGCAGTGAGTGATTGACAGCAAACTATACTCAAAGAAAAAAAGTCCTCATACATTATGATTCAGTTTCTCCTTTGTTGACTACAGTTCACTGTCAATCATATATGGCTTTTCTTTATTTGGGGCAGGAAGAAGGTTGCTGTCTCCTTCGCCAGCAAGCTGTCTGTTTTCTTGTGGCACCTTCTACCCGAGGTATTTAAATGTTCTCATCTTGCACTTAACAGAAATACATAATAAACCTCCCAATTACCTTCTGCCCTTTTAAATGTCAAACCAATCAAAAGGTTGAAGGGGGGAAAATTAAAGCCTATTTTCAGAAGAGCACACTTACTCATGTGTTACTGACCTTCAGGAGAAGAGTAGGATAGCACAGCTCCATGCCAGCACGCACCCTGCCTTCCATCCTGCAGGGTGCCTTCAGAAACAC
Source organism: Pavo muticus (assembly GCA_016647715.1). Lineage (NCBI taxonomy): Eukaryota > Metazoa > Chordata > Aves > Galliformes > Phasianidae > Pavo > Pavo muticus. Next base: position 504,064 of record JACDJE010000119.1, on the reverse strand, counting down.
AGGATCTGTAACAAAAACAAATCCCAAGAAATGTAATCAGATTTAATCTAGGCACCCTCCTAAAAACATGGCTGGGCTCTGGCTGCCCGAGCAAGCCACCAATGCTCTCTCAATGAGAGCAGACTGCACACTGGAAAGCGCTGCCTGAAAGGTGTGACTTTTCTTGCTGTCACTCTGCTAATATATGTTTTAACATTTATTTATGCATATTAGAACAAAAGAAAAAAACTCCCTGCATAGTGCATTCTTAAGATTGACACATACCTGTATTTTACTTTGTGCATAGGTGCTTTCATTCCATGTCTGGCAAATCCTGTGGTTGCAAGAACGTTTCCATGCAGTTTTGCAGACACAAATTTCCCCATGCACACAAGCAACAAACTGCTCACCTCAACACATTGCTGGCTGCAGCCCATCACTGCTTGCAATGCCTTTGTGCAACAACACTTCAGTATTGCCATGCAGGATCAAGGTCTGGTGGGTCCTCGTCTCCCATCAAACCTCTTTTCTTCAGATACACATTGCACATTAACCCTGCAAAGACCAAGAAAGATGCTAAAGTGTATAACTCAGCATATCAACACGGCTGCTGCAACATTAATTCTGGCACCATGGCGTTGTGCTTACTTGCCTCTCGCAGACACACAGGACACAGATGTCACCACGGGGCACTGTGCACCCATCAGTGGGCTCGGACAGCATAAGACATGCATAGCTGTTCTCTGAGTGCTGCCCATAGAGCTGCAGCCCAGGGAGATTTGTGATGCTGTGGCAGCTCCCAGCTCCAGCCTCGGAGGGCTGCTGCTCTTCACAGTGCTTTCTGCATCCATCCTCATGCTGGGAGCTGGGGACATAAGTTTGGCTTTACACATTCCTGACTTGGGAATTTGGATCCAAACTTTCAAATCTAATGTCCAGAGAAACATTTTGGGTCCAAAGCACACTGCCCCATCTCTCTCTGTTCTCCTGTACTAGACGAGGTCCTCAAATCCCTACTGGGGCATTCACGTGTGACCACAAGCATTTGGAGACAGGGGTGGACATGATGAGCACGAAAGGAGAGCACTTTTGTGTCCTTTTCCTCCCCTTTCCCGTGGCACTCACAGGTGCCAGCAGCCACAGAGGCAATCACGCGGCCCAGTAAATTTATACAAACATGAAGTGATTTTGTTTTCGTTCCTGCCCCGGCTCCTAGAATTTATTAATATGGCACTAGCTGTCCCCAAGAATACTGCCTGCCAACTCTATTCCCACTCTCTAAAGCTGTACTGTAAATCACGCACCAGGAGAACATCCTGAATGCTGATGGCTGGAAGCTATGGTGATGATGAGAGTGCCAGGAAGAATAACTGATTTCCATCCCAGTCCAAGCAGAAGGGCTCCTGCACACCACAGGAGTATGAACAAGGGCTCTGTTTATAGAAGCAGTCATCATCTCAGTGTCAGTTGTTAGCACAGTTAACGAAGGAATGGTACATTGGTCTAGCAGTGGTGATAACAAGAAAGGCCTTAGTTAAGGCAGTTTCTTCCATTAGAGCATGATAAAAATATGATTAGTTCTATAGTCAGATTAACAGAGAAAAACAATCCCCAGTTGCTATAAACCTTCTGACACCAAAGCAGCACTGCCACATCACTCACTTTTTTGCTCACTGCCCTCCAGAGCATATCTGCAGTGAGGCTGTCCTCAGAAACTGAGCTTCTTCAGCCACAGCGTAGTGACTTAAATCTGCACCAGGGTGAGCACTGGAACGGGGCACAGAGCCAAGGACTGGGGCTCACCTGGATCTCACCTGTCCCTGCTCAGTGCAGGGGAGTCAGACCTGATGACCTTTAAAGGCCTCTTCCAATTCAAACGATTCCATGAATGTATGGATGCTGTCTACCCAGTGCTGGGCAGGAAAGAGGGGAAAAGCTGTATATGGACAGATTATCCCACTTTGACTTGGGTTGTCGAATGAAATGGTTGGAGAAAATTCTAATGCATTTCTTGTGAATGAAGTCAGCCTGCAAAGACAAGAAAGCCCCCAGGCCTCACAGGAAGGAAGCCATGTGCTTCCAAACAGCACAGAGCCCTGGAGTGTGCAACCATAGCTCTGGAGCGTGGCTGCACACTGCTCTGCAGCCGGCACAGAGTGCTGGGGTGAGACAAGGCTGCCTATGGCACACGTCTTCCGGAGCCCAACACATCCAGGGAGCTAATAAGGGCTGTGCGGTGCTTTAATTGCTACGTCTGTCTTCAATGTTGTATTAATCTGATGCTTCAGGGCTTCTACACACTGCCGGAAGGGGCCTGGGACAACTTTATTTTCCTTTTCATGCGTCATTTGCATTCTTTTCATCTGAATGCAAAGCCGGGCAGCACTTAGAATCATTCAGGTTAGAAAGAGCTCCAACATCCCTAGACCCAACCCCAGCCCACCCCCACCATGCCCACTGCCCACGTCCCGCAGTGCCACATCTCCGTGGCTCTGGAACACCTCCAGGGACGGGGACGGCTCGCTCTTTGTGAGACGAATGTCTCCCAACGCCCAAGCTGACCCTGCCCGGCCGAGAGGGCTGGCTGCAATGGGCGGCGATCCCAGGTGATCCCTGGCCCGCAGCACCACCCGTGCGGCTGCGCCCGAGCGCGGAGCAGTGCCGAGCCCCGAGCTGCGCTGCTACCGGACGGCCTCGAGTGCCACCTGCAGCACGGCCCGCAGCACGGCCCGCTGCCGGCACATGGGCTGCGGTGGCACAAGGGGAAGTGTTTTTTAACGGGAGGGGAGAGTTAGACTGGAGATAAGGAAGGAGTTTTTTACTCTTAGGGCAGTGAGGCACTGCACAGGGTGCCTAGAGAGGTGGTGGGGCTCCATCCCTGCAGACAGCCAAGGTTAGGGGATGGGATGTGAGCACTGATGGAGCTGTGGGTGTCCCTGTGCATTGCAGGGAGTGGGACCAAACGGCCCTGAAGGGTCCCTTCCAACTCAAACCATTCTCTCTCAACAGTGAACCTACTCAGGCATGCAAATTCCTTGCAGGATTCTGTCTGCAGAGATTAATGTTTCCACGTTTAACAAGATCACCTCGTGTCAGTGTTACAGCTGGGAAGCATCCCAGTGTCTGTCAGTGTTTGAGATGATGCTGGCACTGGTTCCAGGCCAATAATCACAGAGTGACTGCAGCAGAACCTCAGCACACCAGTGTGCCTACAAGGGAAAGGTGCTGCAAAGGGGCAGGGCTGTGAGTTTCCTTGAAATCACAGAATCATAGAATGGCCTGGGTTGAAAAGGACCACAATGCTCATCCAGTTTCAACCCCCTGCTATGTGCAGGGTCGCCAACCAGCAGACCAGGCTGCCCAGAGCCACATCCAGCCTGGCCTTGAATGCCTCCAGGGATGGGGCATCCACAGCCTCCTTGGGCAACCTGTTCCAGTGCATCACCACCCTGTGTGAAAAACTTCCTCCTAATATCTAACCTAAACCTCCCCTGTCTCAGTTTAAAACCATTCCCATAAAATCCCATATCTCACATACTGAGATAATTGAGCTGACCAGGAGCAGCTGTAAGAGAGCTAAGGTAAAATTAGTTTGAGCTGTGAAGTGTCTCTGGTGCTTCGCAAAAAAGACTCTTCACCACTGCAGGAAAGTGCTCTCTTCTGCACACCTGTGCGTCTTCAGCATGCACCCATCCCTGCACTCTGAAGCACACAGAATGGCTTGGAAAGCCAAGCTTATCAGCAGGAGGGAGACTGACTTTTTGTAGTCTGATAGTGATAGGACAAGGGGGGACAGTTTTAAACTAAAAGAGGGGAGATTTAGGAGGAAATCTTTCACGCAGAGGGTGGTGAGGCCCTGGCACTGCCCAGAGCTGTGGGTGCCCCATCCCTGGAGGTGCCCGAGGCCATGGATGGGCCCTGGGCGGCCTGAGCTGGGGGCACCCAGCCCACAGCAGGGGTGGGGCTGTGGGGTGCCTCCCAACCACTGTGTGATTCTATCTATGATTCTATGATAAAATCTAAACTCCTTACTATTCTATGATGAAGCCAGGTCCTTGTGCCACAACTGAGGGATATGCTGCAGCCTGTGATGGAGGTGCTGGTCTGGGTGCTGTAACCTCTCTTATAGCCTTGCTCTGCTGAAAGAAACAAGAACTAATTTTGGAATAATGACCTATCTCCAAACAGTACCGTTTTGACAGATCACCATCTGCCAGTGAGTAAAGCAGTTTTCTGAAACCATTTCTGCCAGTTTTATTTAAATGTACAATAAGTGGGGGCTGCCGGAGGGCAGGCTGCAAGGTGCCTCAGTGGGGAAGCACTGCAGAATGGAACTGCCAGGTGTTTAAACCCTCTACTGCTCAACAAAGAAAAGTAGTGCAGTCCATCTCTTGTACTCTCCTGTGGAACCAAACGAGCTCCCAAGGAGCAGAACACAGTCCACAAAGCCACCGTGGCACCATGCTTCCCCCCTCTGCAACCACCATGCTAATTTCAAGTGAAGGATCTCAGCTTTATTACTATTGCATCTTACTGCTTTTTAATGATCCATTAACCTCAACAAGAACGATACAGAAATGTTACTGAAGAGTTTGTGAACTATTTAATTATCTCCTGGGGTGTGTAGCTCTTCATCTGATTGTTTCTCTTTGAGGCTTTGTCTAGATTTTTGACAACACAATACCACGTCATCCCACATAATTTTGAGATTTCCAACATTTAAAACCAACTCTTCTGACCCATTGGTTCTGCAATATCCAAATCCATCCAAAAGGACGTGGTTCTCAGCCTCAGATCTGTCAGCCTGAAGCCAAACAGCAGTGGCAACCTCTTGGTGAGACCCCGGCCCTTGGCAATCAAGTCTGTCACATGGGAGTGATGTACATCTTCAGAAATTATACAGGTAATGATATTGCCTTGGGATTTTGGGTCCAGTGCCACACTGAGTGCTGCAGGTACCCTGAAGAAGCAGCACCTTCTGCACATTCAAGAACCGTGCAGATGTGGCACTGAGAGGGATGCCATCAGTGGGCACGGTGGGGTGGGGTGGCTTGGGCATCTTGGAGGTCTTTTCCCACCTGAGTGATTCTACAATTCCTGGTCTGCGGGTGGTCGGAGAAGGTAGAGACTGGAGGAGGCGATGGGGCAGGGAGGGACCTGTTATGGAGTTGCCAATGGCAGGCACTGGCAGGGCAGGGCAGGCACCTACTGCAGTGTATGGGAAAGTCCAGAGCCCGTTCCTTGTGGGGTGGCATGCTCAAGGCCAGCACAACACCACAGGGAGCCCAGCAGAAGCTGCCCTCATGTTATAGAGAACTGGGCATCACAAGACCTCGGGTCCACATCCCATAAGCCATTCTTGGGGCAAGGAGTCCTGAGGCCATCACTCATTGCTCATCACTCAGACAGGGCAAGCTGCAGGAATATGGCATTTCCAGAACATTCTCTCTCAGGGCACCCAGCCCTGGGAACCTAGTTAGCTCTGTCTGATGAAGGGTACCAAGGGGGTTCCCAGCAGCACAGCTCTGAGGCCCAGCAGAGCTCAGGGATATATTTGTCATGCTCGTCCATCCTGTCCAAGCTAAGCTGGTGGGATGACTGCTATCTATGCAAGAAGTTCTACTGAAGTGACAGGGATTTCTAATCCACGTTGATTTGTTGTGAAGCAGGAAGCTTCTGTGGAGAAGTGGATTATTTCCCCAAATCTCTCCCACCCTTCAGTCAAATCTTTTCCTGGAGGAAAAAAAAATATCAATAAAAAGGATCACTCAGACTTCTTAAAAAATGAAAGATTTCAACGCATACAACTTCAAAGTTTTTTTTCTCCAATCCTCTTTTAATGCTGAATGGTTGACCCACCTCTTGCTATCTGCCTGGGCAGGAGAATGAAGGAGGAACCAACAACAGCATGAGCTCATGGCAGTATGGTCAGCGAGCACAAGCCTGGTAACTCCTGATCAAAGCCTGGGAGGGCCCAAGAGATCAACCAGGTTGTGGAGAAAGCATCAAACACAACTTGAACACCAGGTTTCTAATTGTATAAGCTTGACTCAAAGCCCACTACGTTTTTCCACTGATTTACGAGGATGTGTATTTCTTACCATTAACGTTTATGAGAGGTATGATTGTACATCCCAGGTACCTAAAACCAAGCCTCAAGATAATAAGGAAACCTGACATTTACTGTATGAGCAGCAAAACTGGTTATGTAGGATAAAACAAGACCACTAGGTGCTACCTGGGGTTACTCCTACCAAACGTATTTGCACATACAACAACAACATCAGCTGGGGAACCCATTATCTGGTAACATCCCAGCTTCCCCCCACTTGTGAAGGTCATGAAGAATTACATTATCTTATAAAACACAGAAGATAAATGAACATTCCTTCCAGAACTGGACACATTGCAGAAAATGATGTTCCTTAGGCCTGATCTGAAAACTAATTTCAGCTGGACCAGAATTCCTGAAGTCCAAATTCTTGCTTTCACACCGGCATCAGCCTCAAACCCATGTCCCTAAAATCAAGCAGCCTCAAACGCTTTATCCCTTCCAGCAAGGAGAAATGTGCTGACAGCGAACAAAAGAATGTGTTTGATAGGAGGTAGCGTGTAAAAAAGGCTTTGAGACTACACTGGAAGTATTTCTTTCCCCCAGTACTGAAACTGCTGAATGTTTTAGCTGAATTCCAGAGAAGAAATAACTGACGGAAGGAACTGGCACAGAAAAATTTCAATCCATGCAGTTAAAAACTTTGCAAAGAAAACAATCTCTTAGCAAAAATGTTGACAGCATTAATACAAAGCTGCCACTTGCCTTAGCTGCAGCTTCTTATACTTTGACAAAAATAAAGGTAGCGGGTTATTTTCTAAGCCCTTACTGCTCAGAATCACATGCATTTCATTTCTCTGTCTTCTTTCTCTCCAGAACTTGCTGTGTCTACTGTGATAGACAACATAAACGTGTCATATGGGCCAAGAGGAGAAATTACAAGGTGCCCAGCCATCTAGGCTATTACCATAGAATTATAGAATCACAGAATGGCCTGGGTTGGAAGGGACTTCAAGGATCATCAAGCTCCAACCCCCTTGCCATATGCAGGGTCACCAACCTCCACTTTTAATACTAGACCAGGTCTAATACTAGACCAAGATGAAACCTCTTGAGTTTACCAATAGTCTCCCAGTGACAAACAGACTCAGTGCAGGTCTTCAGATGATCTCAGTGGCTGTAACTCCATCAGTCGTTATCTGGGTCAAGAGCTCTTTACAGAGCTGCAGGCTCAGGTTAATTACTACCTCAGTGAGGCAGAGGAGGCAAAGGTCTTAAAGGCTGTGTGATTAATCATTAAAACTCATCCCACCTTGAGACGTGCTTGCAGCATTTCCCAGGCTTCCTGTGAGTGTCACAGCAGGAGCTGGGGCACACATCCACCTGCGACACAGAGGCACTGCTGACAGCCTAACACAGCTGTGTGCAGCTTGAGCAGCTCGCTGGGAGGTGTCCCTGCCCTGCAGCCAAGCAGGGATGTGTTGGGCATCATGCAGTGCACAGAGCAGTGTGAAGATGTCCTGAGAACACACATTCGTCTCAGTTCTTCAGAAGCACTGCCATCCCTATTTATTAAAGCTGCCTCTCCACTAAACCCACTTCATAGAACCACAGGATCACAGCACGGTTGGGTTGGAAGGGACCCCACAGCCCCCAGCCTCACCCCAGCTGTGGGCTGGGTGCCCCCCAGCTCAGGCTGCCCAGGGCCCCATCCATGGCCTCGGGCACCTCCAGAGATGGGGCACCCACAGCTCCAGGCTCACCACCTCTGGCTAAAGGATTTCCTCCTTCCCTGCCCTCTTACCAGGCAGCCTCCACAGACTGAAGCTGTGAGCCTGGCTTAACAGCAACAACAGCATCAGCACACTCAGGAACGCACTGCAGTTTGCTCAAGGTGTGCTCTAATCAGGTCTTTCACAGCCACCCATGAGACTTGGGTTAAATTTCCCTTCCTACTAAATTTCCACAAGCAAGGGAATTTATACCTTTGTTTTAAGCCTTTTTTTTTTTAATTTCTCCTCCATTTCTGTAGCTGCCTCAGCATGGCAGCATGACCATTAAGTGAACTATGCATTAAGTCAGAGGAGCACACTGGGTAAGCAAAGTATTGGGATGAGCATTTGTACGCTTGGCATTCATAGCAACACAAAATGAGTATGAAATATGACCATGTATGTCCTGTATTTCTAAGGGAAGGCTCCTTCCAACTTTCCAAACAAAGACTAGAGCCTAAGATGGAACCCGGTCATTCCAGGGTCCCTCAAGAACAAGTGTGACAGTGACTGCTTGGAAGTGATTCAGATCTTGGTTGGCTCTTGGCAGATCCCTGTTCCTCATGGCTTGCAGAGCGATCCAGCACATCCAGTCTCTTTTGATAGCCTGTAAGTGCCCTGAGATAAATGAGACAAGTCTGTTCATTGACATTTGTGGGTAGAAACCCGTCCACAAACACATCAGCACAGTATGGTTCAGGCTTGGGCTTGGAGGGAAGATTTAGGTTGAATATCAGGGGGAAGTTCTTTACTCTGAGAGTGGTGAGGTGCTGGAACAGCTGCCCAGAGAGGCTGTGGATGCCCCGTTCATCCCTGGAGCTGTTCAAGGCCAGGCTGGATGGGGCCCTGGGCAGCCTGGGCTGGTATGAAATGTGGAGGTTGGCGGCCCTGCCTGTGGCAGGGGGTTGGAGCTTCATGATCCTTGAGGTCCCTTCCAACCCAGGCCATTCTGTGATTCTCTGATGATTGGGCAGGGCTCAGGGTTATGAAAACAGCCTTTATAAGTCTAAATCCAGTTCATCTTTTTTGATGTCAGTGCACAATCATGATAGAAAATAATGCTGGGGATGGACTGCAAGGGGTCCCCTTGCCCACTTTCCCTGCTAAAGCGGGAGCAGCCAGACTTGAATCATCCCTCACGTGCCTTTTTGTGACCCCCTCCCAGCAGCCAGCAGCCGTGACTCCACACTGCTCCCAGGGCTCCTGCTCTGCTCTGCAGCCCTTGCTCCACCAGAACACATTAGGCCTGACAATGCAAGAAACGTTGAAAAATACAGGTTTCCAAAAAAGCAGCACAAAAGGGGCAATAATTCATGACACCAATTTGTTAAACGCCTTGGTTTACACTTCAGTGCATCCAGCAGATTATTTTTGGAGAAAGCTTCCAACAGTCAAGACCTGCAGCCACTTAAAACTTTTTATTGGCTAAACCAGTCGAGCTGCCAACATTAAGCACAAGGTATTTAACAGCATTAACCACCCCATTATCCATTTCTTCACTTATCATGTTCTCTTGCATATAGAGTTTTATTGTGCTCTTGCTTCCAGCTCCGTTAAGAGCTGGTGGGATCCATCCTGCTAAGGACAGAGGCAAGAGGAGCCCAGATTATACTGAGCTCACAAATCTGTCACTTGAAATGCCAAGGCCATTAATTTCAAGCCATGATATGTCCATCATTTTAATTTTGGGTTCATTTAAGCTACATGTACATAAAAGAAGTAATTCAGAGGCTTTCCTGCATGCTATCACAAATGCATTGCAAAACCAGGGCTGAAGGGATATTAGAGCAGGCACCCCTTCACTTAGCTGTAATGTACCAGAGCAATAATTAAACTCAATCTCGTAGCATTAACTTGCTCTATGGGATGCAAAATAAATTCTGAAAATAGCATCTCTTTAACAAAAGAATTGTAAAGCTTGAAAAGGGCTTTGGGCTTCATCAGTCCAACCAGCATTGCCCTGCCCTTACCCCGACAGAGGATGCTGCCCGGTCCATAATGGTGTAATGTCCACAACAATTCAGTAAAACCACAGCTCCAATTCTACAGAGATGCTGCACAATTCTAGGGAAAAAAAANCCATCCCTGGCAGTGTTAAAGAGGCACCTGGATGAGGAGCTACGAGATATGGTCTAGTAGCTCGTGGTACTAATAGGAATGGGAAGGCAGTTGGACTACATGATCTTGCAGGTCGTTTCCAACCTTGTGATTCTGTGTTTCTGTGATTCTGTCATGTGCCACAACACTGTGCCATCTGGTGAAGGTCAGTAGTGGAGAGGATCTAAGGTCTGCAATGTCTTGTATTGGCAGTGCTGAGAAAATGCCATACAGTTAAAATAATAATAATAATCCTTTAGGACAAGGGGGAATGGTTTTAAACTGAGACTGGGGAGGTTTAGGTTGGATATTAGGAGGAAGTTTTTCACCCAGAGGGTGGTTACGCACTGGAACAGTTTACCCATGGATGTTGTGGATGCCCCATCCCTGGAGGCATTCAAGGCCAGGCTGGATGTGGCTCTGGGCTGCCTGGTCTGGTGGTTGGCTACCCTGCACGTAGCAGGGGTTTGGATCTGGATGATCATTGTGGTCCTTTTCAACCCAGGCCATTCTTTGATTCTATGATTCTGATACACATGGCAGACTGCTGCCTGTCAACAGGTGCACCAAGTCTGTTATCAGTCATCTCACCTCTCTGCTTGCTGATCTGTCCTGTTGAGTGACACCCTGAGCCCACCTGCCGAATACTCAGATCTCTCTGTAAATGAAGGTGGATATGAAGTACCAATGTTTTAAATAAACCTACTTCATATTGTAACCATGGAATATGATATGGCTGCAGATGAAAACTCAGAACTATGTTTTCCATTTCAAACGTGTTCTGAGTAAGGAAAGAAACTCCCGTATATTTCAATAGCACAACTCTTGAAGAACTCTTATTTCCAAATATATTGCTATTAGGATGTTCAATAGCATTGGAAAGACCTGCAAGTAGACTATTTCACAAACAGCACTGCCTATGAGAGTGGAAAGATTTGGCAATGTTTAATAATCTATGTCCTGTTTTTGGGGTGTGTGTAATAAATCAAATAAGGCATTTTACATGGAGAGCAGGAGAGAGAAGCTGCAGTCTGCTCTGCACCTTCATTATTTGTCTTCAGCTTCAAAGCTGAAAGCTCCATAAGCGACATATAATGATGCCCCTTAATCAGCAGAGTAATCATGGCATAGCTGTGTTACATTACTCTCTCCAGAATGGAGAGCGAACACTGCAGACTGATGTGCAACAAGGGTTTAAAATCCTTCCAACAAGATTCCTAATCCATTACGTCTTGTGCNAAATTGATGGCTGTTGTTACAGACTGAAGCATTTCTTAATGTCATGTGCTGTCAATACCAGATGCATACTCAGCCCTGATAGATGCTGGAGGCTGCGAGCATCAATCGCTACTTACACCGAAGTGCCAGGAGCTGCTATTGAAATGAATCCTTTGATCACATTAAAACTTTTCTCCTTCTGTGGATCATTTTAAAATTAAATTTAAAATAAGATAATTGCCCACTTCAGTTGTTAAGATTCTCTGGGGGACACTTGCAATAATAACCGTGATTACCCAACGTGGGGATTGCCATATGCAGCGTTCCAGATTGATCCACAATGGGGAACATTAAAAATCAAAATCCAAGAAGAGCTTAGCTCTCCTTTGCCAATTTAACATCTTAAAATGACTATTTAGAAACTTTTAAAGGGGGTAATGAGACGTGCGTTATGGCTGGCGAATTAAAAACCAACAGAAGTTGTTGGATGGGAGGGGGAGAAAGTAACCTGGCAGCAGTGCAAGGACCAGAGGCACATCAATAGATGGACCAGATACAGGATCTCCATAATTCCTGTGTTCTGTTTGGTGCTCATGTGGCCATTCTCCAATGCTAAACATCCATACCAACAACTCCGCCTTCATTCTGAAGGGCTTCCCACTGGCTTGCTAATCACCCTCACCCATGGCCCAACACATATGAGCACATGCTCACTTTTTCTTGGCTTCCACTTGTGAAAAATCAGCGTTCGTGCCCAAAAGTGTATCTGAAAACAAGTGCTAGGTTCCTAAATGGGAGGGTTAGGTATCAGGTAGCTAACCTTGCTGTTGGGTTAGAACCAAGCACAGAAAGTCGTGTACAGTACAAGGCATTAGAAAGCACTGGGAGTAAAGGAATTTTACAACTCATTAATGATGTTCATCTTGCAAATACGAGCACTTTGCCACCAACATATGTGGAGTGCTCCAGCCAACTTGTGAATGCCATCATCCACAGAGCAGGGCAGAAACACTGCACACTGAAAGCAGCTTCCCTTGCTAACACTGTGCTGGAGGGAATTGCTTAATCAAGAAGACTTATTCTACAAACACGCACACGTTTAACCATGGTCCCACTGAAATCAATGGCAGTTCTAGGGGATATAAAACTAAATGTTTGCCTTTGTGCCTTCGGAGACCAAACACACAAATTTCACACCATCTTAATGTTGTATTAATACGAAGATCATTGCAGAAAGCACTGGGGGATATTATACTTCTATTATATCTAACATATGGAAAACATTTTATTATATGAGACGCAACACAATCGTTATAATTGAATACTATCAAATGAAAATTCCCATATGCGTCTGAAAACTGCACCGCTGTAATTACAAATAGAAGCTAAGAACATTAAAAATAAGAGGCTGGCAGAAATTATTGTTCTGCCCCGTTCTGTTAGCTTTGCAACCTGGGCAGCACTTCCTCGGCAGGATAAGTTCTTGCTGAAAAAGCAGTTAAATACTCCAGCAGGGGAGCAGGAAAAGCTCGATGTAAGGGGGAATTGTGGTTTTTTATGCTCTAGGTTATACAAGATAACAAGCGGGCCATCAAAACTTTACTCTTGAAATGAACATTTACTCTGACAGAGGCCTTAATTATTTTGTAATGAACTTACAGTCTCTTCCGTGTTCCCTCTATTCCTTCCACCAAAATGATGCCAACGGTGAGCAAGAGGCTGAAGGACACTGAAGCACACAGAATGTTCCTGAGGGAACAGCATGGAGCTGAGTCAGGAGAGGGTTTGGGGGGGTTAGGGGAAGGGTCTGCTCCAGAGAGCAGTGGGCACGGAGCAGCTCCCCAAGGCAGTGGGCATGGACAGAGATCAAGAAGCACCTGGACAACACTCTGAGTCATATGGCCTGCTTTTTGGGTGGTCCTGCTCCAGGAGATGGACTTAATGATCCTTGTGAGTCCCTTCCAACTTGGGATATTCAATGATTCTACAACATAGTCCCAGTCCCCTGCTGTTGCCCCACCAGTCTCCAGTGAAGGTCACGAGCAGGGCAGCGATGGTCCTGACAAGCTGGTCATCCCAATGGAGAGGTGTTCAGAAGGGCAATGAGCTATCCCAAGAGCATCCCCCACAGCAGTGCTTAGCTGAGTGCTCCTACCAAGCTGGTGCCCTCCCCAGCTCCTCACACAGGACACAGGCACCTCCTGCCCCAACAGAAGAGCACCTCCAGCCCAGCTGTGCCATGCAGAGGAGGTGCCCCATGCTCAGGGCACAGCTGACACACATATAAGCATGATGCCCTCTTCACCCCACCCCCCAAATAAACCACCACCAACAACAAAAATCAGTTGAGATATAAGCTACATTTCATTTCTGAGACCCCTGATTGCTGCTTGCAGGAAAACATGAATAATCAAATGAGAAAATTGTCATTCAGCCCAACTTTTACTTGGTCTAAAGTTTAAAAAAAGAAAAAAATGACCGTTTTGAAGACAAAAAATTGGCAGGCACTTAATCTTTATTCTGCACTGCTGTCTTTTCCCCTGCTTTGAGAAAATCTGCTTCCACGTGTAACCAAGCAATTATGTTTGAAGAGCATTAGCCATCCTAATGAATGGTGATTTATCAGTGGTGAGGGAACGTTATCCCAGTCTGACCCTGTAAGTGCCAGAGGATGCCACTGAGTCTGTTCGATTAACAGCAACAGTGTCAGATCCTAAAAGGTCTGCAGAACTCTCCCAGGGCTGAGCTACGTCCAGAACAACTTCAAGACCATTTTTTAAGGACACAAAAGTTTTTCCTGCTGTTGTCTTGATTGCTTTTTAAAAACTTGATGGCAAAAGGATGAAGACCCGGAGAGGATACGGAGGGTTTGAGTAAAGGAAGATCTCTTCTCCATCTCCAGTGGGTCTTTGTGAATGTACATAGAGCAGCACTGATGGGATCAAGCAGAGCACCTTCCAACCCTTCTCAGCAGTAAAGGTGAGCTCATTAACAATGAAGAAAGCTCTCCTGCAGCTTGTGAGTGTGCACGCCTGCATTCACTGCCTGTGTGTGCAATCCTACATTGGCATTACCAACAGTATGCCAGAGGACTTTTTGGGATTGCATTGCTCAGTACTGTTTGTGGGCTCTGACACAGCAGCAAGAAATCTGTCCTCAGACTTGTGAGAGCCACACAGCATAGCCTCTCCATGAAGGCTGATGGAAAATGAAAGGATGACAGAAACGCTGCTGCATTGTGTGCTCTTCTGCAGGGCACTTTGTTGCTCAAAGCAGAAGCTGCAGACTGACACAAGAAGTATTTCCAGGACTAGAGAATTAATTTGCAGACTCATATTTATCATATCTTCCTTGCAGCCAGACATACAAATAGCACACATCACGTCATTGTGGGGCTGGTGGCACTGCCAGCATCCAGGGGTCGGCATCACCCTAGAGAAACAAGGGCACGTGTCCTAGCAGAAAGGAAGAAATTCCTCCCTCAGAGGCGGTGAAGCCCTGGCACTGCCCAGAGCTGTGCATGCCCCATCCCTGGAGGTTCCCGAGACCGTGGATGGGCCCTGGGCAGCCTGAGCTGGGGGGCACCCAGCCCATGGCAGGGGTGGGGCTGGGGGATGGGAAGTCCCTCCCAACCCAACCGTGCTGTGGTTCTATGATTCAGACATGAATTTCAGATTACAAGTTAAAAGGTAATGAGTATAATGTCTGGAAGAAAGTGAAACGGTGTTTTAATAGAGACCAAACCACATACTTTAAAACAGTGTCATCTGAGGGCTGTACACCAAAGATATTTAATCCAGTATGGCATTACATTTCCTATTTGACCTGATAAATGGGCTTTCTTCACCCTCTAATCTGCAGGGGAATTAAAGTCCCAGGCTATCTGTACTACTACAAATAAATTATATGTTTATTTTAATCCCTTTGAAGTTTCCCCTCTGACAAATTGTAATGGTATAAATAATTTCAGAAGTCTTTCAGGAAGATAAAACAAGAGTTTAATAATCATAATTCACAAACCAAAACTGACACTTGTGTTTAAATGGAAACGCAGCACCGTTCTGCCAAAAGAGGGAAAGACAGAACCTGAGAAGCAGCACGTTGGCCTTCTGCTAAGCAAGTTGGGATCCGACTGGTGCCAAGGTGTGCAGCACATACCCTGAGATGTCTGCATACAACTTCCAGAGGTCCCCACACAAGATTTCCAGGC
This sequence comes from Pavo muticus, assembly GCA_016647715.1. Taxonomy (NCBI): domain Eukaryota; kingdom Metazoa; phylum Chordata; class Aves; order Galliformes; family Phasianidae; genus Pavo; species Pavo muticus. The sequence goes on along the minus strand of JACDJE010000119.1, from coordinate 488,736 downwards.
ACTGCCCCTCCAGCCACAGCCTCTGCATTTCAGCCCAAGGAGAAGAACACCGTGGACGGATCGCACAACCTCATGTCAGAGCCAGCTTGTCAAAAACCATCAGCTCACCAACACGATGGGAAGCGCTGATTCACAAGGCACCTCTCCTGGGAAATACTGCACACCACCAACAGAGACCACTCTGTCTTCTCCTCACTGATGATGCCAAAGCCTCTGCTATGAGAGAGGAACAGAAAAGCAGGGACAGCAGCTCCCTAATTGGCCTCCAGATCTGTAAGATATGAGCTACTGCTCCTTGCTGAGAGAAAGCTCTGGGAGCTGTTGGAGAGGGTCCAGAGGAGGGCCACAAAGATGCTCAGAGGGCTGGAGCACCTCCCCTACGAAGACAGGCTGAGGGAGCTGGGCTTGTTCAGCCTGGAGAAGAGAAGGCTGTGGGGTGACCTCACTGCAGCCTTCCAGTACCTAAAGGGAGCCTATAAACAGGAGGGGAGTCAACTGTTGGAAAGGGTAGATAACAGCAGGACAAGGGGAAATGGGTTTAAGTTGAAGGAGGGAAGATTTAGGTTGGATGTCAGGGGGAAGTTCTTTCCTATGAGAGTGGTGAGGTGCTGGAACAGCTGCCCAGAGAGGCTGTGGATGCCCCGTCCATCCCTGGAGGTGTTCAAGGCCAGGTTGGATGGGGCCCTGGGCAGCCTGGTCTGGTATGAAATGTGGAGGTTGGTGGCCCTGCCTGTGGTGGGGGGATTGGAGCTTCATGATCCTTGGTCCCATCCAACCCAAGTCATTCCATGGTTCTATGATTACCTGAAGGACTGACTTTTCCCAACAGTTACTCAGTCTACGACACACGGTATCACGTAACTCGGTTGCCTTTTTTTCCCTTTCTGCTTTCTGAACCATCAAGTGGCAGAAGGGGAAATGAAAACAGCAGAAAAGAAAAACTCTACAAAGGGCATAATGGTCCATTATGCAAAATTTTAAACCAACTTGTCTTTGGCTCTCTATTGCTCAAATGCAATTCTATTCCTTCCCTTCGGGCCGTTATTAACACTTTTATAATGAGTAACTGAAATAAAACTCAAGTGAATAAATATGCTCAAGGCATTTTGTTATTTCTGCAATTAGAGAAAAACTGTCACAGTAAAGCCAAAAGCATTTGGGAAATTATATTCAAGGAAACACTCACCATAACCACAATAATCCTGGGGCTGCTCTTAGCAGTTGCAATGATCACTGGGAAGAAGCTGGTGCTCCATCATTAGCCAATGGTACAGGATGGTTCGTCATCATCATTGGGCCCCTCACTACAAGAAAGACATTGAGGCCCTGGAACGAGTCCAGAGAAGGGCAATGAAACTGGTGAGGGGTCTGAAGCACAAGCCTTATGAGGAGTGGCTGAGGGAGCTGGGATTGTTCAGTCTGGAGAAGAGGAGGCTCAGAAAAGACCTCATTGCACTCTACAACTTCCTGAAGGGAGGCTGTGATGAAAAAGGGTCTGGCCTCTTCTCCCAGGCAAATAATAGGACCCGAGGAAATGGCCAGAAGTTGTACCAAAGGAGGTTTAGGTTGGACATTAGGAGAAACTTTTTCTCTCAGAGAGTGGTCAGGCACTGGAATGGCTGCCCAGGGAGGTGGTGGAGTCGCCGTCCCTGGCAGTGTTCAAGAGGCGCCTGGATGAGGAGCTACGAGATCTGGTCTAGTAGCTTGTGGTACTAATAGGAATGGGAAGGCGGTTGGACTACATGATCTTGCAGGTCGTTTCCAACCTTGTGATTCTGTGCTTCTGTGATTCTGTCATGTGCCACAACACTGTGCCATCTGGTGAAGGTCAGTAGTGGAGAGGATCTAAGGTCTGCAATGTCTTGTATTGGCAGTGCTGAGAAAATGCCATACAGTTAAAATAATAATAATAATCCTTTAGGACAAGGGGGAATGGCTTTAAACTGAGACAGGGGAGGCTTAGGTTGGATATTAGGAGGAAGTTTTTCACCCAGAGGGTGGTGACGCACTGGAACAGCTTACCCAAGGAAGTTGTGGATGCCCCATCCCTGGAGGCATTCAAGGCCAGGCTGGATGTGGCTCTGGGCAGCCTGGTCTGGTGGCTGGCAACCCTGCACGTAGCAGGGGGTTGGAGCTGGATGATCATTGTGGTCCTTTTCAACCCAGGCCATTCTGTGATTCTATGATTCTGATACACATGGCAGACTGCTGCCTGGCAACAGGTGCACCAAGTCTGTTATCAGTCATCTCACCTCTCCGCTTGCTGATCTGTCCTGTTGAGTGACACCCTGAGCCCACCTGCCGAATACTCAGATCTCTCTGTAAATGAAGGTGGATATGAAGTACCAATGTTTTAAATAAACCTACTTCAGATTGAAACCATGGAATACGATATGGCTGCAGATGAAAACTCAGAACTATGTTTTCCATTTCAAACGTGTTCTGAGTAAGGAAAGAAACTCCCGTATATTTCAATAGCACAACTCTTGAAGAACTCTTATTTCCAAATATATTGCTATTAGGATGTTCAATAGCATTGGAAAGACCTGCAAGTAGACTATTTCACAAACAGCACTGCCTATGAGAGTGGAAAGATTTGGCAATGTTTAATAATCTATGTCCTGTTTTTGGGGTGTGTGTAATAAATCAAATAAGGCATTTTACATGGAGAGCAGGAGAGAGAAGCTGCAGTCTGCTCTGCACCTTCATTATTTGTCTTCAGCTTCAAAGCTGAAAGCTCCATAAGCGACATATAATGATGCCCCTTAATCAGCAGAGTAATCATGGCATAGCTGTGTTACATTACTCTCTCCAGAATGGAGAGCGAACACTGCAGACTGATGTGCAACAAGGGTTTAAAATCCTTCCAACAAGATTCCTAATCCATTACGTCTTGTGCTGTGCTGCTCCGTTATCAAGGCTGAGAGCAGCAGAAGGAAAGCAGTCACATACAATTTGCAGGCAGTTGAGAAGCAGCACAATCAGTATCACCCCTCTGCTGCATCTCCTTTCTTCAAAGAGAATTAATGCAGAATTAAATACTGTGTTAAAAAGCAACGTGTTCTTGACCTCCAGAGGTTCAGCACGGCCCCTGGCAGAGCAGGACTGTCCTACAGCCCCCAGCACATAGAGCCTTCCCCTCCAGCATCTTGCAATGCTCTGGGCTGCAGCCAGCAGAATGCATGCCCATAGGTAAGCATTACAGATGATGAACAGCTCTGGATTTGCAGATGGGCTCAGACCATACATACGTGGCACAGTCATAGCAACCCCAGCAATCACCCCACAGCCCCAGGGCTTGGGGTTGTAGGGTGCTGTCAGAAATTAGGGCTCTGCAGGAAGCACTAATGTAGGGAGGGTGACTCCGAACACATTTCATGTCTCTGCCCTCAGTCAGGAAGCATAAACAGTGCCCAAAAGACAGCAGAGCAGATAATTGATGCACAGAGCAGATATCCACAAGCTCCTAATGAGAGACTGGTCTGGAATTTGCAGAGGTGTCACGAGACAAAGGCAGCCCTGCAGAGAGAAACAGGTGCTCTGTGACAAAGCCTGCAGGTCCAGACCTAAAGCACGACCCAGTTTGTGGTGTTCAGCTGCAGCTGGGAATGCAAAGGGAAAGCTGCTTACATTGCTTCTGTCCCTGGGTCACAACGAGTGGACTTACAAATACTCAGAGCACCAACTGCATTATCTGTATTGAAAACTTAGCTTTCACTGAGGATAACACTAACTTTAAGTCACTTTACAAGAGATACTTGTGTTTAACAACAGAAAACCACGCTGGATGCTCAGCACAAGAGCCAGAGAAGCATCTGCAATTCACTTGGCTCTGCCCAGGGCTGCTGCTGCCACACAGTCTGCAGGTACCTGTGGGCAAGGACTGGCCTTGGTGATGCAAACATGGAAACCAAGACAGACTCAAAGTCTCTGTCCTGGTCACTTTTTCTTTCAATGAAAGACTATTGAAACAAAATATTTTCAGTCACAAATGCTATTCTTGTACCCTGGCACAGCTATTCAAACACACACTAACATCACCCTCCAGTACAGCCATCCTCAAGCCAGTCTGTGTACACCGTGCTGCCTCACATGGAAAAGGATGCCACGAAATCCCAATGAGAGGGATGCATAAAGAATCATAAGATGTCAGTGCAACCCAAATCCTGCACAACGGTACCTCTAGCCTTGGCCAAATGTTTCCATTTGCCACTTTTGCTAGGAACTCCAGGTCATCCATAGGCACATCCTCCAAGTTTTGGCTGTGTTGACTTTACAGCCCGGTCTTTCATGGGATGAACACAGTAGTGTTTCTTCACTAGGTGGTAATGGCTGAGGGGGGCCATCTCTGCAGGACAGTGTCATCATATTTAGCCTGGCGAAAGCCCTGGCACATCTTTTGAGATGATAATGCACGTGAAAGAAGCAACTATTTCCACTCCTCTTGAAGGCTACATTAGTGCTGTTACCGGCATTATTCCTGCCAGCTGATGCTCAGCACTGAGCAGCACACGAAATGAAGGCTGCTCTCGCCACCTGGTGCTACTATCGGTAATTACAAGAGATGGCTTATGGGATCTTCTTAAACTTAATCTGCCTTCTCAAGGAAGTTGCACATGAAACCGGGCTATTTCAATTGCCATCAACAGAACTAGATGGCAAAAAGTTTTGGAGTCCTGTTTGGTGCCAATAGCAACACCGCAGAAATGCAGTCTTTAGAGGGGACAGAAAATAGTTGCTCTTGCCTCCATTTGCATCCTCTTTGCAAAGCCAGTGGGATGAGGTGTGGGCTTGGTGCAGATGCATCCCCTAGGCTGAGCATCCTACTTGCTTACCTTAGCACACCCGCTCGTGTGGTGGGAGCTTTGGATCTGCAGGGCTGGCAGGAAGGGCCCTGCAGCTAACTGATGCCAATTCAGCTTTTATGTTCAGATATGCTATTTATCCTCCAGAATAAATCACTTCAAAGCCCCTCAAAGCTGGCTGGAAACTTCCCACTGATACGAACGGACATCAATGCTCCAGCACTGTGATTCTGAATCCCCCTGAGACCGCAGGCCAACCTCCATCCAAAACACCCATCTCCCGTATAACACAAAAATAACTTCCCAGCATAACGCAGGTTCAGTGCAGGAGTTAGCTCTACAGCACATGCTGTTAAGCCCTGAACTGCTTTTCACTTTACCATCAAAGTGGGAGAAACTCTGACATACAGACACGATCATTTGTATTTAAGCACCCATACTCCTCCTGCCTGGGCACAGGTGAGCTCTGGCAGGAGGTCTGCAAGGTGTGAGTGCTGCAGTTTGTGCTGTTGTCCCCATGGCAGGGACACTGTGACACCCAATAGGCACAGCCACAGCCACCACCAGGAGCAGCCTGACCCCCCAGCACCAGGGCTTTGGGTATCCTCTCTGCTGTTGTGTGGGGGACCTTGGCACAATGGAACAGTGCTTTCAGGATACCCAGCTGTGGGGCCACGGGCAGAGCAAAAAGCAGCAGCCCTGAGAGGGGCACTGACCTCCCTCTGATTGTTAACACTGCTGCATTTGACAGCAAAGGAATCAGCAGCCAACCAGCAGGGCAAAAATCAGCATCTGGAGCAATTCAATTTGAGAGTAATTACATAAATTACGTAATGACAAAAGATTAGCTGAATTAGGGTTTCTATGTGAACTCAGAATGCAGATAGCATGACCACAGCCTGTGCCTTGAGCACGCTCCTGCTCTGTAGTAATGCTCCCTATTACTGCACGTGGCATCGCATTTGATGACAGAAATGCTTCGAGTTTCAAACAACCCCAAACTGAGGTCTGCAGAGTCAGCTCTTTCCCCAAGCTGAGCTGCAGAACCCGGCGGCACCTCCATGACACCGTGAGCACAGGGCAGAGCTGGAGCCTGACAGGAGTGAAGCAACATCTTGAGCTGACACAGCCATATGGGGCTGACCTTGGGTTGCTTCTGACTAAAATGAATTAGCTGGCAGAGATAATTGGGTGGAAAGCTGAAACTATCATTTTCCAAAGATATTCAAGGTAAAAAGCCTCAGGAACAATCTTTTGTCAGTTTCTGAGACTTGATTAACTGCCTTAATTTCACATGATTAATGGCTTTCAGATCTCCGCAGATCCAAGTCTCCGTACACATCTTGTTACTAGAGTGTCTTTAAAAAGCCTTTCTCCAAGAATCCTACAAGCTGCTTCGGAGCCACAGCCCCTGTTCCCCAGCAGACCTTGCCATGCTGAGCCCTCGTGCTCCCCCAGCACTGCTGGAATCACATTCAGAGGGGATGCAGAGATCCAGACAGATGGAGAGTGGCTGTCCCACCTGCTGAAACCCCAAAGGGAAATTATATCTGCTGGAAAAACATTAGGGACACCACCTTCTCTTCTGGTCTCCAGTGGAAATAGCTCAAGAGTACACATGAGGTGCTCAGAGCATGTCTGGATTTGGGTCCCTCTGAGTATCATCAGATCCCCTGTGGCCTCTGTGCTGGCACTCTAGTCCTGCTGATGGTGCTCCTCAGCACCACCAATGCTGCCCTTGGTCTCACCCTCAACACCAGTTCAAGAGCTCTATGGTGCAGGGCAGAACAGAAGGTAGAACGAAACCTTATGAAAACAATTAAGGCTGCCCAGAGAGGCTGTGGATGCCCTGTCCATCCCTGGAGCTGTTCAAGGCCAGGTTGGATGGGGCCCTGGGCAGCCTGGTCTGGTATGAAATGTGGAGGTTGTTGGCCCTGCCTGTGGTGGGGGGTTGGAGCTTCATGATCCTTGAGGTCCCTTCCAACCTGGGCCATCCTGNTGCTGATGGTGCTCCTCAGCACCACCAATGCTGCCCTTGGTCTCACCCTCAACACCAGTTCAAGAGCTCTATGGTGCAGGGCAGAACAGAAGGTAGAAAGAAACCTTATGAAAACAATTAAGGCTGCCCAGAGAGGCTGTGGATGCCCCGTCCATCCCTGGAGGTGTTCAAGGCCAGGTTGGATGGGGCCCTGGGCAGCCTGGGCTGGTATTAAATGGGGAGGTTGTTGGCCCTGCCTGTGGTGGGGGGTTGGAGCTTCATGATCCTTGAGGTCCCTTCCAACCTGGGCCATTCTGTGATTCTATGATTCTATTAAAACCCTACTGAGCATTCAGCTAAACACTGCTCATTAAGGCTGCTGTCCATGTGTGCAATAATAGAGCCAGCCAAAGCCAACTTCATTCCCTTCTGTGATCACCAGCAGATGCTCCCAAGGAGTCAGCAGCGATGGACCCAGGGAAGAGCTTTCAGTCTTGCAACCTAAAGTGTTGGCCAAAATGCAAATAGAAAGAGAAGAGCATGAAATGGGGGAATTATTGGCCTCGTCACCTCATACCATTTGGCACATCAGCATATGTTCTTGTTTCTCAGTTCATTGTAAATACAGGGAAGCTGAACGCTTGGACTTCTTATTGCAAATACGAAGTGGATAAATACACATGCACCACACAAGCCTTATACATCAGTAGAACACTGAGAGCTGAATCATTAATTACATGTCAAAGGTTAAAACAGTAGAGCCTCCTGCAAAAATGCACAATATTTTATGCAGCACAAGGTCCATAATGGATAAAAAATTCATCCCACTTCTGCCCTGGTTAATAGAATGCAAGAACTCCAGGATCTATAAATAAAATACCAAGGCTGACTTGCTTCTACTGTACTTAATGGTAGGAAATGGCATAAAAGAGTTGCTGAGGCAGTCAGTGACCTTGAAAAGTTCATGTGAAGAGAGTACTTACAGGGAGATGGTGCTGTCCTGAGGTGGGCTTCTGAGCAGGGCTATTGCATCAAACAAACAGCAGAGCTGCAATGTTCTCATTTGCATTATGGAAAGTAAGGACGTAGCTCACGTGAACTGAACTGAATTACACATGGACTGGATTATTATTTATTTGTATTAATACAGAAAATTAAAAGCAGTCTTACAAGGGTATCACCCAATGCTCTCAGCACTTACAGATGCATCCTGTCTCATTCCACAGACTTGTGTGGACCAAATTGTCATAGAAGCAGTCCCTGAATAGATACTTATCCACTGCTGGTCGTTTTTCTCCTTGAACACCTTCCCTAGGCAGAGAGGCTCAAGAGACCTTGCTGACAGAAGCAAAGAAAGCATCAATTTCTTCAGTCTCATTGCCTGCTGTCGCTGCATCACCCACCCCACTCAGCAAATGGCTCACGTGTTCCGTATTTGGACTATTGCTAATCCAGTAGTAGAAGCTCTACTTGTTGCCCTTGACATTCTTTGCAAGTCTCAAATCCAAGTGTCATTGGGCTTTCCTGATACATCCCTACATGCCCAGGCAATATTTCTAAATGTCTCCTCTGCAGCCTGTGCCTGCCTCCACCTCCAGTGCACGGAAGCTCCATCCTGACTTCCCTATGCTGCCAAACTAATTTTCTCCTTATGTGTCTACTTTTCTCACTGCTGTAGGGGTGGACAGGGTTTCTGCTTGAAGGGTGATGTATTGCAAGGCTTTGGAGTGTGGGACTGCATTCATCAGTGTCTTTAATGTTCATAAAGGAATTATCTTTAATGACATTATCACAGTGGTTTTTTTGCACAGGCCTGAGAATCCAAAGTGCTAAAACATTTAGGAGTCTATATTGTTACACTGTGCCCATCTCAAGATGTTGAGATTTGATTGTGCTAAAATGCAAACAAGAACATCACAGGGTCACAAGCCAGAATTGAAAGCGTGGACTCTGTAAGACATCACCACTGCCGTACCAATTTCCAGACATAAGAAGTGCCTTCCTCTCTGCTGGCCCTCCACACTGCCTGTGGTTTGCAGGTCAAGCTAGGCTCTTCTTGACGCACGTATTTGCAGGAAATGAGGACTGAATGTGTTCTGATTGACAAGCAGATTCACAGTAGCATCACCAGTGGAAGCTTACACAACCTCTTCTCCGTTGTCTCTCCAGAAACGTTATTTCCATGGGCCTTCTGCCCCACTATATCTTAGAAAGCTGTAACCATGAATTCTTTCTGTTGCTGCTACATTGGGAATGTCGCACATCAGCAGGGAAATGGCACTCTGCAGACATCCAGAAAAACAAAGGTGCTTTCCCCCTGGGGGCTGTTGCTGGCTGCAGCAGTGCCTGCAGGCTCCCTGAGTCACTCACAGCATCAACCCTGCTCCTGCCAGGAGACCTGGTTATCTCCCACTGATGATGGGCTCTGCCAGATTTTGGAATGTCAGCTCCAATCCAACATCTCCCTCTGAAAACAGCAAGGCAAATGTTAACCTTTGGGCTTGCTGAGTATTTTTCCCTTTGACTGGAAGTGAAATTAGAACATCCAACAGACCTTGCAATAGGCAGGAGAAGCATTTTAATGTTTTCAGGTGTAAAGTGAAGTTTCTCAAACAAGTGGAAAACAAAGACAACACTGAAAGGCTGCGAGGTGACCTGATAGTGGCCTGTCATTATCTGCAGGGGAGCTACAGGAAAGAAGGGGACAGACTCTTCAGCAGGGTCTGTGGTGACAGAACAAGGGGAAGTGGCTACAAGCCACTTGTATTTAGATTGATTTAGCTGGAATATAAGGAAAAAGTCTCTTACAGTGAGGGTGGTGAGGCACTGGAACAGGATGCCCAGTGATGTGGTTGATGCCCCATCCCTGAAGACTTTTAAGGTGAGGCTGGATCAGGCCCTGGGCAACCTGATCTAGCTGTGGTGTCCCTGTGCATTGCAGGGGAGTTGGACTAGATGGCCTTTAAAGGTCCCTTCCACCTCTAAGAATTCTATGATTCTATGGGTAAAAGTCCTCAGTAATGTTATTCATCACTAACATGGAGTGCTGGCCTCTTCTTTTAATCTTCCCAAACTGTAAAATGCTCCAGAATAAATGGCCAGGAAAGACTTTCTGTCCAGAAAAGCACAATTGTTGCTGCCAGCATTAAGTTTCTGCACTGCTCGCTCTTGCCCTTTTCTCTTCACAACTTAAGTACACACACATCTCCTATTTTCTGCTCTTTTTAAAGATGTTTCTCAGTGTCAAGGAATAAACATATTTGTGACGTTTTCCTACAGAAATCCCAAATGATCTGGGGAGAGAGTATACACTGAGATGAGAACTTAGGGAGGAAACAATATCCTTATCGTACCACATGTCGCTCAGTCAGAAAACCTTGGAAGAAAAGGTATCATTTATGCAGCTTAGGTGTGACAGCATCAGGGGAAAACACTGCAGTGAAGGTTGGTTCGCTTTGCTGAGAAAACAGTAGGAAGAGCTGACAAGAGATCTTGTGGAAATTCAAATCAGTCCCTTCATGTTTTGTAAAGAAATGGCTCCGTGTCCTCAGGAGTGGTGCACAGTCCAGAATGGTTCAGATGAGTTCAAAAGAGGCTTAGCTCTGGCAGCCAGAGTGGATAAACAAGAAGGAAGGAGCTTGTCCCATCATCATTATTTCATTCCAAAACATGTTCACTGTCATCAGTGATGAGTCAGCTGTGAGTTCTGTGGCACTGTAGGCGGTAAACATACAAAGAAAGACAGTCAACCAACAAGAGTAAGGAAAGTGTTCATGCATTCATTTCAGAGAGGACTAATGCAGAAGGTTAAGGAACCACCCAAAAGACACTTGCTTTTATGTTTTAGGTTACTGCTGCTGGTGGTGATGGGTTGACATTTGGAGTAAGAATTCCTAGTGGTTTCCAACCTTAAATGATTCTACAATTCTGCCTTAGAGAATTGCAGACGTGTAGGGCAACTCAAAACACCTCCCATGCTCACATAAAGTCCTGCCAGAATGAGAAAGTCCATGATTTGGATATCCCATAGCTGCACCAAGGTTTGTCACCTCACCTCACCTTCCAGCCACCAGCTCTCACAGGAGTGTTGTGGTAAGAGGACATCGCTGGCAGCTTCCTCTCTATGAAAGCTCTAACACAGCAGCAACATTTAGCACAGCAAACTGTAGCTTATAACGTAACAAATACCCAGCAGCCATGAAGATACCCTTAGGAGGATCAGTAACATTCACCATGGTGTTAAATCCCACTGTGAAATAGGATAAATATAGACCAAATCTGGTGGCAGCCAGCACTGCCTTGTGCAAAGCTTTCTTGCCTGCATCCTGTGTTTTGGGGCTGGTAAAGTAACAAAACAGCATGTTTCTATTTCCTCATCTCTGTTTCTACTGTTTTTCTCCTCTGTTTTAAAGGAATGTTGTGCAAGAAAGCTGAGTGAGGACACGAGAAGGTGAAATTGAGATTTCAGAGCTTTCAAAGCAATAATTTCAGAGAAAAGCACGTACCATAAAGTTGCAACGTTCTGACATCCTTCATAGTTGTGAAAGAAGGAAGCTGTTTGCCCAATTTAGCTCATAAACCCTGAGGAAGAGATCTTACAAGGGAAGCTCTCCCCTCAGTAGGAAAACAGACAGATTTTGATCTGCCAGCACCTGTATCAATCACATGAGAGCTCATGCCTTGATTCTGCCAGAAGGGATGATTCTGCATACCTGAATGGATACCAGCAGGCAAGTTGTATGTGTCTGTTATAAATAAGGTCTTCTCCTCGTTGTGAAAGACACTTCTAAAGAATAAAGCAACTTTGAGACATGACCACTCACCTCTTGCTAAAATAGAAACCTTCAGTCCTGCAGCATCTAAAGGACTAAATTTTCAGAAATACTTGTTATACATTTTTCTAGTTTTTAAAAAGAAGCCAGAGAATGATTCAGTAAATTTCTAAAGTTAGTCTAATATTCAAATTCTGCTCCTTTTTTTTCATTTTTGATTGATCTACCTACAGATGGAGCTGCAATGAGCTTGGATTTCGTTTAAAAAGAGACAGAAAGAAAGGGAAAACATTCCTCCAGAGCTTACAGGACAGTAAGCTAGCGTAACCATTATAGTGTCCAAAGGAAGACTACGAAGCTGGGGAAGGGTCTGAGAGCAAGAGATGCGAGGGGTGGCTGAGGGACCTGGGTTTGTTGGGCCCAGAGCAGAGGAGGCTGAGGGGAGGCATCATGGCGGCTGCAGCTCCTTGTCACAGAATCACAGAACTGCAGAGGTTGGAAGGGACTTCATCGAGTCCAATCCCTTTGCTAAAGCAGGTAACCTACCCTAGGTCACGTAGGTAGGTGTCCAGACAGGTCTCAAATATCTCCACAGACAGAGACTCCAAAGCCTCTTTGGGCATCCTGCTCCGGTGCTCCATCACCCTCACTGTGAAGAAGTTCTTCTGCATGGTGGTATGGAACTTCCTATGCTCAGTTTTAGGCCATTACTCCTTGTCCTATCGCTATGCACCACCAAGAAGAGCCTGGCATCATCCATTTGCCTCCCACCTCCCTTTCGATAATTGTAAACATTAATCAGTTTCTCCCTCAGTCTTCTTTTCCTCAGGCTGAACAGACCCAGGTTTCTCAGCCTTTCCTCATATGGGAGATTCTCCAGAACCTTTATCACCTTTGTTGCCCTCTGCTGGGCTCCTTCTAGGAGATTCCTGTCTTTTTTGAACTGAGGAGCTCAGAACTGGACACAGTGTTCTAAATGTGGCCTCAGCAGGGGAGAGTAGAGAGGGAAGATCACCTCCCTTGACCTGCTGGCCACACTCTTTTTAATGCACCCCAGGGTACCACTGGACTTGTTGGCCACCAAGGCACACTGCTGGCTCATGGCCAACCTGCCATCCACCAGGACCCCCACTTCCTTATCCACAGAGCTCAGCTTCAGCAGGTCAGTCCCTAACCTGTTCTGATGCATGCGGTTAGTACTCCCCAGGTGCAAGACTCTACACTTGCTCTAGTTGAAGCCCATCAGGTTCCTCTCTACCCAGCTCTCTTATAGCAGCCTTCACCTTCTCATTGCAGCCTGCAGCTCCTCACAGGGAGCAAAGGGACAGTGCTGAGCTCTGCTCTCTAGGGAACAGCCTGGAGCTGCACCAGATGAGGGTCAGGGAAAGGCTCTCCCTCTGGACCTCCTGCCTCTCTCCTCCCACTGCACTTCTGCAATACAAAGTACTTGCCAGATAAAAGTCAGCTTTGATCCACGGTCCAAACAGATTAATTTAGGGCAAAATTAGGACAAGCAGAAAACGAAAACTGACACAACTTCATCACCAGTGGGCTGATAACCTCATCAACCTATTATCAAATAGAGAGGAGCTCATTTCCATTAGACCTGAATGCCTTCTGCAATAGCTTAATGGCTTCTTTAATTGCTGTTATTGTTGGTATGTGAGGAGGAGTAGGGCAGAAGGAAGAGCAAGATAAATTTATTTCAGGTTTATAAAAATGCCCACACCCTGTCATGCCACATTTCAGTTCTGCCAGGAAAGCAAGAAATTGTGATGTTGTACAATCAGAATTAATTACACTCAAGGAGAGCAACGTCTCATTTTCTACCAGAAACATAAAGCTTTGTGACATTTGTACCTAAAAAGCAGAAACACTCACCAAACGCTCTGCTATCTGCCTGTACTGATCACCTACACTGCACTGGCACTGCATCCCTGGGCTCCATCCCCCTGCACGGGAACTGACTCCATGTCATGAGAATGACGTGAAAGTCATCCAGTTTTTTTGAGATAGGAAATTTTTACTAGAATAGAAACCTTTCTGCTGCAGAACAGAGTTGGGCTCCTTAGGTTTTGGCAAAGAATTTATCATTTTTTTTCCTATTACAGGAGGAAAAAAATCTGCTGGAAGGAAAAGAATAGTGACACCAACTGGCTGAACAAATAAAAGGTGGAAGGGTGGGGATTCCCTGACAGCACTGAGAGCATCTGAACCCACATCCCCAAGGGCAGTCATGGCTGGCACCAATCAGGCAAGGAGCCTTAAGGCAATCACAGCATAAAGCAACACAGCTGAGGAGAAGGGCACTTTCACACACTGCCTGGAACAGTGCTGATGGTCAATGTCACACTCCACAGGGTTGAATCTGGTTTGAGAGCTCGTAATTAAGTTCTAACCCTTTATGACTTTTGTGGGGAGGAGAAGCCTGAAACTTCTTTAAATTGTAACATGAGGGAAAAGGTTAATGTCCACTGCTGCAGAATCATAATGTTGATGTCACTGGAAGGATTTATGACTGCTACCTGCAGAATGCTAACTCCCTCGGACAGCTCACTAGTGACAGTTTCTCAGTGCAGTTCCAGTGCTGAGCCACCAACAGGACTCTAAGACCAAAACAAATAATAAGTAAATGATATTTGCTCCATGTAACTGCTTCATTCAAAGCCACTCAGGAATGGACTATTCACACCTGACCAATCTGGGGCAGAGATATGTGTTTAGGAATGTGGCTAAACACAGGACCATACATGTCTATCACGTTTCTGGCCACCAGCCTCTACAGTCACTGGGAAATGATGAAGCTGACACACTGGCTTGAGTCTGATGGATTGAGGATTCACCATCTGAGAACATTGCCTGCTGGTTACATCAGAAGCTGGACAAAAGACAATGTGGGAAGCTGCTAAAGCACAGGGGCTGCCCATACAACTGTCTGATACTGTCCAGGCATGCTGAGACTGTAATGCTTGCTCCAAGATGAGACCAAGACTGTGGCCTGAAACAGCAGCACATCTTGCTAGAGGACACAGTCCTCTCCAGAGATGGCAGGTTGATTACACTGGGCCCCTCCCTTGGCTTGAGGGGGTGAGATATGCATCAAAACAGCAAGAGGGCTAAGGCATGTCTAGCCAGTGCCAAGAATGAACCAGGCATATACCATCAAAGTGCTCACCAAGGCTGCCTACAGCACACCTCAAGTCATCGAGAGCAACCAAGGGACTCATTTTACTGGTGCTATGATACAACGCTGGGCAGAAGAAAACAACATTGAGTTGTTTTGAGATTCCACCTGCCATATAATCCAATGAGGGCAGGCCTTATTGAACGCTATAACAGTATTCTAAAGCCTGTTCCAGTGCTCTATCACTCCAACTGTAAAGAAGTTCTTCTACACGTTAGTAAAGAACTTCCTATGTTCAAGTTTTAGGCCATCTACGACTACTTTTCTTTGCTAATGCCCCATCCCTGGAGGCATTCAAGGCCAGGCTGGATGTGGCTCTGAGCAGCCTGGTCTGGTGGTTGTGACCTTGCACATAGCAGGGGGGTTGATACTAGATGATCATTGTGGTCCTTTTCAACCCAGGCCGTTCTGTGATCCTATGACAGAAAATTCCAGAAAGCAAAGCCTGCAGGCCACCCAGTTTTTTAGATGCGAAATTCACGCGACATTGCCGCCAGCCAATCAACGCGCTTCTCCTCCTCTGGCCGCCAATCAGAGCGCTCTTCCTCGAGAAGGCCCAGCGATGGCTCTCCATTGGACGATGAGAGGGAAGCGCTCGACCAATGAGATGCGGCGGGTGGGCGGGCTGAATTCAAACGGGCGGCGGGAGGGGAGCGGCGCCATCTTGGGGCCGGTGCCGGCACTCCGGCCCCTCGACCTCGGCTCTAGGCGAGGGGTAAGGCAGCCCTCTGGTGGGTTCCTCGCTCTTCTCCATCCGCAGCCGCGAGCCATGCACGTAGCCGGCTTTGACTCCTCGGATGAAGAGGCCGCTGAGGAGGAGGGGGAGGAGCCGCTGCCGCTGTCCTGGTGAGGAGCGGAGCGGTCGCGATGGGCGTGGGTCTGGGAGGCGCTGTGGGGTTCTTATCGCCCCTCTGCGGGAATGTGCTGTGGGATGTGTTGTTTCCTCAGTGTTGTAAAAAAATCTCTCTTTAAATGACCAGTGTAGAGCTGGTTTTCTTTTCTTTTTATATTTTTCCTATTACTTAATGTGTGGTCTGTCTCCTGACAGGCTTCCTCTGTCACCTGCCTACTCCTCCGCATTCCTGGGCGTGTGTTCCCTTCCAGGTGAGCAGCACTCGCTGAAGCCTGCGGGTGTGTTTGAGCTGACGAGAAGAAATATCTCATAGCCCTAAATTCTGTTTTCCATTATTTGGTGGGGTGTCTTCCAAGTAGTATCCTTCCAATACTTATAGGGAGTGTGTAAACAGGAGGGGGAACGGCTGTTTGTGAGGGTGAGTAGTGATAGGACAAGGGGGAATGGTTTTAAACTGAGACAGGGGAGGTTTAGGTTGGATATTAGGAGGAAGTTTTTCACCCAGAGGGTGGTGACGCAGTGGAACAGGTTGCCCAAGGAGGCTGTGGATGCCCCATCCCTGGAGGCATTCAAGGCCAGGCTGGATGTGGCTCAGGGCAGCCTGGTGTGGTGGTTGGCGACCCTGCACATAGCAGGGGGTTGTAACTGGATGATCACTGTGGTCCTTTTCAACCCAGGCCATTCTATGAATCTGTGATTTCTGCTCGTATGCTTTCAGGGTATGCTTCAGGAGGTGCACAGTCCTGGCACCAATTGTACTCTGATTTATAAAACCCCAAACTTTTCATCTGTAAGGTGCACAACAGCTTAAAACCTTCATAGACTTTTAAAATCCTATTCCATGACAGTTTAAACACCATTATCTGCTTAATACTGCGTTCTGCACTAGTAATCTATTTGCAGAACTAACAACTGTTGTGGGGCTGTGGCTTTGGTGCTGAGGGGAGGTTGTCTGCTTTGTTCTTCTGTTGTAGCAGCCATGTATGAAATGTGAGCTCATAATCAGCGTTCATTTGTTTTAGGTTGCAGGTTTAAGGACATTAGAAGGAATCTTCAGAAAGATATCGGTGAGTCTCTGATCAGTGTCTGAGTGCCTCTCATTTCCATGGAATGGGTAAGAACAGTGTGCATGTAAAATGAAAGCAGAAGAGGCTTCCTTTGACTTAACCTGGAGTCTGATGGAGTTGCTGTTTATCTAAGCTGGGCAGGAGCAATACAGGTATCTGTGTATTTCTCCCAGTAACTTGGGTTCTATGAAGTCATGCACCATTTACAGGCCAAAGGCATCTTCAAAACAGGGAAAAATGTGAAGAGGATAGAAAAGATGAAATAGTGTAGAAAATCAGTGCTTGGTATTCAGCTGTAAAGGCCAGTGGAGCAGAAACTAGTAGTAAGAAAACAGTGCTTGGACAGTTATAGCTGGAGGTGGGGTAGAATCGTGCTTAAGCCAGCTGTAGTTAGTAGGACTGTTTTCAGTGCTGAGCTGATTTTGCGTGAGGCTCATCTCTAGGCTGACTCTGAACTAGGAATTCCCCCAGCAGGTTATGTGAAGACAAACGTAGGCAAGACTCAGTAGAAATAAATGCTGCTCAAAGCAAAACTGCTAACTTCTATCGTCTTAACTTCACAGGCTAAACAAGGGCTAAACAGGCTAAAGCAAGTAGCTTATCTGTTTATGCTGAAGCTTGATAGGCTTTATTTGCAAGTGTCTTAATCTGTTGGCAGATGAACTAAAGAACTATGGGACGCAGGATGTGTTTGTGCTTTGTACCAAAGGAGAGCTCTTAAAATACCGAGTCCCAAACCTTATAGATGCCTACCAAGAGTGTGGGATCTGTGTGCACCACTATCCTGTTCCAGATGGAGATGCTCCTGACATCACCACGTGCTGCACAATTCTGGAGGAGCTCAGAAGCTGCCTGGGAAGCAACAGGAAGACCATCATCCAGTAAGTTGTGACTCCTTTGCCAAGCGTTCCTGCATGACCACCTGAAATGGAATGCTGTCAAATGACAGTCACTTTCTTTAGGGTTAGCTCAAGCTGTGAAAAGCTTCTTTCACCTCTTGTACCCCTTTGGAGCTGACTTGGCCTTTCTGAGGTCTGTTTCTCCCTCTTTCCCCTTCTCTGTCCTACAAATGCTTCAAGATGTGTGCTGAGTGGTACCATCCATCTCCTTGTGGCTAGGCTAGTTGGATATCTGGTATATAGGAAGAGTTGTAAGTTAAAGCAGATGTTGTCATAGGATAACATAACCCAGGCTGCTTACCAGAGGCTCATTGGATTCTAGCAGTTCAAAATTCATCTTAAATTGCATAAGACTGGTTGGAAGTTGTATCTGTAGGCAGATCTGTAGTTGTATCTGTTGGAGCTCTGTAGCTGAGCTCAGGGTAGAGGGAAGGAGCTTTCCCAGTTCCCTGTTCCCTGGGAGATCCTGCTGACAGCTTCCTGCACAGACAGCCACTGAAGTTCTTGGACTTCTTGCTGGTGCAGAGGCCTGCTGTTACCATTGACTCACAGCTGTTATCAAAGCCTTAACCTGGAGTAGGACTTTGAGGAGATGTTGATCTCTTCATACCTTTTGTTGATCTCTTGAGCCTTTGGGGCTGTGAAGAGGAAGTTTAAAACAGCAGATTCTCTAAAATGACAGTAAAAAAGGAAGGTCTGGAGAATAAATAGAGGATACTCAGTATTCCTAGAAGTAATTACAAGGCTTTCGTGTACTACTGCTGCTCTTGATTATATTAAGGCAAGAGTTGTATCTTATACTTGCACATGGAGGGGCTGTGGGTGTTGCAGTGTACCACAGCTTGCTGTAACCAAACATTCTCTTCTCTTTCAGCTGTTATGGTGGCCTCGGACGCTCCTGTCTCAGTAAGCAGCTGTCTCCCCCCTCTCAATGCCTGATTAACTAAGTTGATTTAGACCTTTGTTCCCATGAGACACCACTGCCTAAAGGTGCAGCAGTCAGATGGGACAAAGGCCATTCAGCTGTATTTGGTAAAAGGTCCAGCAGGTCTGTTAACTCTGATATGGTGGGGTTGGCTTTTCCTAGAGTGGTTTTCACAGAGTAGATCTGTTACTTTGCAAAAGCAGTGCTGTGCAGAGCAGGAGGTGCTCAGCAGAATACATGCTTACCTTTCCCTTACAGTAGCTGCGTGCCTCCTGCTTCAGCTTTCGGATGTAGTGACACCTCAGCAAGCCATAGACAGCCTCAGAGACTTAAGAGGATCTAGGGCCATACAGACAATCAAGGTAATGGGACTGCAGCAGGTAACAGATGGGTTGAAACAGGTGGAGAGTCTGGACAGTCCTTCCTTCCACTTTACAAAGGGATCCCTCCATCTCTTGGAGGTGTTTCACAGCTGCTGCCCCCACTGCTTTCCTGAGTTTGAGCTGCTTCTGGCATGTTTCTTTCCTGCTCATGCCAGCCTGGTCTGCCTATACTGAATTCAACCCTTGTCCTGCTTGTCTGCTCCTTGCCATCATTAGTAATCTCTTGCTTTCTCATCCTCATCCCTGCTCGTAACTCACTAAGCTGTTGTCCTTTCTGTTGTCCTCATTCCCTTCTGCTTAATTTTTCTGCCTCTTTCTTAAATCTTTCTGACTCGGCCTAACATGTTTGTGTTCTGTAGCTGCCACATTAAAGTACTAGCAGTCTTCTTTCAAGAAGTACCCCTAACATCATTTTTAAACCCTACACGGAGGATCCTAGGCTGCTTAACAGTTGGGCTTCTTTTTTTCTTGCTTTGGTGGGGGTTTGGCTACTCTTGGCTCAACAGAAGTTCGTACACAGGTTATGCTCTTACAGTAGCTCTGTGTGCAGACAAGAGAAGCTGGCATTGAATCAGTTCACAAGGCACTAGCTTCCAAGAAAAGGGAGTTACCTGAAGCCTGTCTCCTTGCCAACTCTAAGCCTCTATGGAAGCCAGATGTTATTAGAACAGATTTTATTAGGAAAACTGATTTTCAACAAACTCAGAGGGCAGAGCAGGGAGCAGCTTGCATCCATGGCTGAAGGGGGCTGGGAGGGGGGGCAGGAAATATGAACAAATGTCATCATTTGAAGCCTTCACTTGGGTTGGTCTCTCCTTCAGCCTCTGATAGTTCAATCTCATATTGAACATTTGTGTATTAGTGCTCCAAATGATGCATGGGTTGGCATGGCAGCTCTCAGCACAAACTGTAGGGCCTCATTATGCTGAATGGAGATTGTTTGGCATCGTGGACTCTGTGGAGAAAACGATACTTTTTGACCCAAATAAAGCAGCTTTGATTTCTAATGTGGAACTCCCACCTATCTAGAGTTACCTTAAGCTCAGGACCTGAGCTAAGATCCACCTCATCTATCCAATGGTAAAAAATATTGCAGAGGGTTGGGAGTAAGCACAAGAAGAAAAACTAAATAGAGTTGGAGGGTGCTGTTAGAACTGTGGGCAATCAGACAGCTTTCCAAGATGGGTGGTACCTGCTGCAGAAGCACACGGCACTCATGACAGATGTGATTGTGCTTTTTCAGCAATACAATTATATCCACGACTTCCGAGAGAACGTGGCTGCACATCTGGCAGCACAGGATGCAGTACAGAGGCCGGTGTCACGGTGAGCTTCATCTACATGGCTGTGGCAGACACCTGGACAAGGCAGCTCATCCCAGCCTCCATAACCACTCGGTGCTACTGCCTCAGTGACACTGCTGCTCGCTTTCAGATATGTGTGTGTAAAATGTGGGGGCTGGGGGCAGAAATCTTGATGGACGTGGAGCTTCTTCATCTGTTTAGCAGTCATTAGTACTCACTGCCTTAAAAACGCATGGAGTTTTCTTGTGTTCATTACTGGTGTGGTGGTGGCCTGAGTGCCTAACAGGCTTCTTCCCAACACAAGGACAACTTGCTAGGACTGTCTCGTGTTTAGCATCTCTTGGCACTGTGCTGCCACTGCACTGGTGTGCTGGCCTCTGGTGTGCTTACTGCATGGAAGCAGGGCTGGGCTATCAAAGCAGCAACTGAATTTTGTTTGTGTTTTGATGCTGTTTCTACATACCACGAGAACTGGGACAAGCATTGGACATGCAGGCAAGATATGGGTGGAAACAAAATGATCTGTAACCCTATCACAGCTAAGTACAGACTTGGAATGCCAATAGGCTGCCTTGTACTTCAGTGTGTAGGGAAAGAAGAGACAAACGTACTTCCTGGCTACAGCCTTGTTTGTAAAATGTAGTTATATATAAAAGATATGTATAATATATACAGCTATGTATAATTCCTCAGTTCTGGCATGCTTATTTATCTACAGCAGCAAGACAGACTCAAGCTAAGCATTTTGTTCCTGGGGGCAGCTGGAAGCTGTAGCTCATGGTAGAACCCCACTAGGAAGTTACTCTCCTGCTTTCACTTTTGGATTCCCACTTGTAAAGCCTTACTGTTCTATTTATTGAGGAATATTTAGCTTCTGTGCAGCTGGGTGCATGGGTTATGGCTCTGCTCTCACAGCCCCAAGTTTCAAATGGCAGTAAAATGCAGCAGGAAAACAAAAATGGTCCAACAGGAGCCATTGCGTGGATCTCCAAAGAAACTTTCAACGTTGTTTAACAAAAAGCTCAGAATTACAGCTTAGGGAAGAGAATTCTTTTGTCAAGCACAGAAGTGGTGGAGTTCAGCTTGGAGCAGTTTGGGGTGGGTTGGAACAGGAATTTGGAGGCACCACATGAAATTAAGCAGGATTTTTTAGCACGTTGTCACCCCCCCCACACACACACACACACACAGCCATTCTGTGAGGCACAGCTCACTGCCTCTGGGCACCTTTCATTCCAGGCTACAGAAGTACTCAAAAAGCAACCAAATGAATGGGAGACATTCAGTGGCTATTGAAGATGCCGAGTCCCCAGTGCAGATCTGTAACAGTGTTGGTTTCCACCCATCTTCTCCCACTATACAGCACATGAATATTGGACTACAGGTTTCTGCAGCCATCCGCACCACGTGCTATTATTACACCTCACACCTGAGAGGCTCAAAGGGAACAAATATAAACTATTTATACAAAAATGTGTTGCTAAAACTGGAAAATTACTTGGTTTTCCTAACAGGTAAATGGAAAAGACTCTTAATTATCACGCCTAGGCTGTCCACAATGACCATTTACAGGGCAATGTTACCAGTTTATGTGAAGCATCCCTCCTAGCCCCAATCACTATTTATCTGCAGAGCCACAAAAGCAGGGAATTGGAGCTTCCCTTTTCCAGACACAACTTGATTCTGCGTTCTGCTTATACAGCAATGAGCCCATCAGAAAACAGATGAGTGCAGCAGGTTCAACTGAAAGACATAATGAGGCGCCTAGTAAAAATAAGCTTTTCTGAATTTGAGACTTTATTTATTGCACTAAGGAACAGCAGGGCAGTTTCACAACCTCTCCTTTGAAAAGCTCTGTAGTATTTACTCTCAAGCTCGGGAGTATTTTCACCATTGGAATCGATACGTGTGGATTTATCCCTTTGTGAGTAAATTTGCTAATGGTGTCTGTGCACAGACTGTAAAAAATCATCTCAACTCACTCCTTTGTGGACAATGCAATGTTTCCTATCACAATGACACAACTCCTGTGATGACAGCAAGGCTACGGTTGGTGAAAATACAGAAGCCTCTGAACTATGCACGTACAGGGAAGGACGACCCAGACAGGAAAAGAAAAAAGCACAGAGTGTTGTTTCTGCAGTTGTGCCCCTGAATTCATCTCTTAAGACTGACATCACCTACAGGTAGAGCGTGGCAGGCCCAGTCCCCCCCAGCCCGTGGCAGAACAGCTGATGGCAGTCAGAGGGATGCAAGGCCACGTTGAAGCCCGGCCCAAAGGAACTGCTGTGCTACGGCTGCTCGGTTACAAACCTACTCGAGGACTACGGCTGTTCCTTATGGAGTGCAAAGTCAAAACCCAGTAATCTTTATACTAATGTACACGTAATTCCTTAATTTCAGTGTCCCGGTAAAATATAAGAAAACAGTCTTTCCACAAGTATAAAATGTGGAAATGATTTAAAAATAGGGGAGTTGTTGTTTTGTAAAGCAAATGCAATCATTGGATCCGTATTTAATCTTGGTACGACGCCGTCGCTGTAAATAATCCATGGTTTGTGGCTTTTGCATGCACTTAAATGGAACAAAGCTTGCCAAATGTCTTCTTAAGAGCTCACCAGAACATAAATCATGCTGAAAAATAAGAACAAAATAACATTCAGAAGGGTAATTCTGATAAACGTTACACATTTAGTTATGTGGTCTTAAAGGAACAGATCCGTGTGAGGCACATGGACTGCAAGGGGAGACTGCACACAGACACAGCAGAGGGGCACTACGAAGGGTGGTGAGAACTGATGCAACAAGCAGATGAAGCAGCACCGTACAGGGAGCCCTGTAACACCCCTAACCCATGTCAGCACTCAGCAGCTGTCACACTGCCCCAGCACCCGTAAGCTTTTGGCTTGGAAGCAGGACAAGGTACAAGGGAGTTGCGATGGCTTTTGTGGGTCCCATCCCTTTTCACTCTTGGAATGACTGCCACCTTAAATCCGTTCCAGTACCAACACAATGAGAAGTACTGCTGTTCCAATTTCTTAATGAACACACAGCTGTGGGTGGGGAGGCTGTCATGCAGCTGTGCTCAACAGAAGAGAGGCGTGGAGCTCTCCAGTCATTCTAATGCACAGAATGGAACGAGGAATTCCAACCAAATTAAGACTTGTGTTTTAAAACAGAATATAAGGCAGGTGTGAATTCTTTCCTCAGGAAAGTTGGTGTTATGTACATTCCTGAGCTCAAAACTTCCCTTGGCACTGCGCCCAGCCTAAAAGAGCAGACTAAAGATTAGACAGAGGACAGAGGAACAAACTTACCCATATAAGTAGTAAAAAAATGATAGAAGGTAGAATGCTAATTTGCACCATCCTTCCTTCTGGCAATAGGCTAAAATGTCTGCATTCATGATGGTTGTAGGATCATACAGACCAGGGCCGCTCATCACAGGTCTACTCATGTACCTGGAAGCGACACACAATCAGTTCTGGGGCACCAGCAATGGCAAACGTGGGTTTGTGCCCCCCGCCCACCAAGCAGCACAGCACCGCAATGAGGAGCCACAGCTCCTCACAGGAGACTGCAAAGTGCAGGAGGCCCCATGCTAACCGTGGGCACCAAAGAGTTTCTGACACACAGAGCCCCAGGAGCTGCCCCCAGCATTAAACCAGGCCAAACTCTGGCACAGCAGCTAGAAATAGGACATTTGCTTATAAGTGAAAAACAGTATTCTGCAAGTTTTACGTGGGATTCCTCATAAAGGGTTGGAAAAGGTGGAGAAGGGATCGCTGCAGCACCCTACGTAGCCTGCAGCCTTGAGTCATCAGGAAAATGCATGCTGGGTACCCACAGTGCAGGAGCACTCACAGGTCAATGCAGAACGATCCCGCAGCTGTGGCTTAATGCAGGCTGCTGGCAAACAGCCACCCTACCTCCAGCCAGGACTAGCACAGCTACAACCACACAGGGAACTGTTCTGTTGGGTTCCGTTTCAACCTCCTGCAGCTCCCTGCAGATACTATCACAGAACCACAGAATGGCCTGGGTTGGAAGGGACCTCAAGGATCATGAAGCTCCAACCCCCTGCCACAGGCAGGGCCACCAACCTCCACATTTCATACCAGCCCAGGCTGCCCAGGGCCCCATCCAACTTGGCCTTGAACACCTCCAGGGATGGATGGGGCATCCACAGCTTCTCTGGGCAGCTGTTCCAGCACCTCACTGCTGTCTTGGTAAAGAACTAGCAGCAAAAGGAAGCAGGGCTGCCACTCCTACCAGCAGCCCTTGCTGTCAGTATGCAGCTTCAGTGCTCCTCTGACACATCAGCTGCCACTGCTGCCCAACACGGGGTTCTTGCATGGCACAAGGGAACACAAACAAGGAGAGGAAGCAGAGCGATGCTTTGTATTTGATAGCCTGGATGTCAGCTTTCTCACTGCCACCTCAGGAAGCATCCTTACTTGCTGCAGACACAGAACACTTAACAGGAAGCACTGCAACAGGAGAATGAGTTACAATTAACGTGAGTACACAGGCACCAGACTCGTCAATATTACCTCCAAATATGATAAGCCAACAAAGGCATATTGAGACCCAGCGTAAGCCACTCTGCTGCACAGAGAAACATAACACAGAAGAATGCATGGATGAGGTACTCTGGAAGTACAAGCTGGAAAAGAAAAAATACGAGTTAGAAGTTTGGATAACTCAAAGCAAAACGTGCTTTGTTTCCTCTATTGAGGAGGTAAGCCTTTGTTTAAGGATTCTTTTAAGGAACGCTAACAAGACTGCAGCAAGTGAAAAGAGCAACTAGCAGGACGTGCCTTGCTGTTTTCACGTGATATTCATCCACTGAGGAGAAATCTTCATAAAACGAAATGCTCAGAATAAGAGATCTCCATTGCTTCTGTTAGCTTAAGTGCACCGTGAACAGGCCCACGCTTCACACGTGGCCTCCATAATAGAAGAGACAGAGATATTTCTGCTCATGTAACAGAGAAACATCACCAAGAAACACGTGCCAGGAAACTGTTTGGAGGCAAAAAGATGTTTTGTGTTTTCATATACAAATATTGAAACAAAGCTGTCAAAGAGATGTAATTTTCAGCTTCCAACTGGTGTCAGGATGGGATCTCTGAGGCCAACCTTTGCCTACCAGGTGAGCGCACAGCCAGCTTTGGCCTCCTCCACCCGCACCTGGCGTGCATGCTTGGTAGCATCATGCTTTCCAGCATCATGCTTTCCAGCAGGAGCCCACAGAGCTAACTATCAATTACCATGACATGACAGAAGCACGAAATGCCAGCTAGTGTTAGTGTTTATTCATAGGAGTTGTATGGAGGGGTAGGTAGAATAAACGCATGCAAAGAGCCAGCAAAACCTTGCACCCACCACGAGACCGAAGTACCCCAAAGTGGTATCAATTCCTCTTTTATTACACCGCTCAGAAAGAAGCAAACCTTCCCAACTAAGGAGCACTAAAGCAATTCCTCATGAGAAATACTTCATTTCTAGCTCAGATTTCAGCTGCGTGCGCCTGCACTCACACACACAGCACATCCTGCCCTTCTTCCTTTGGGTGCAGGACTACATCAGTGCCACAGCATTCTGTAATTCTTGTTGAAAGCCCCAAACCATCTCCCTCAGAACCTCAAACCTCCCAAGAAACATCCTCACCACCTACTCTGCTGCTACATTCTGCTTCCTGAAGTGGCAAATACCAAACAAAGCGAAAGCACACCAACATCAACAACAACAACAAGCTGTCACAACTGAAACGTCTCAGCAACACGTCTGTGTGCAGCCCCTGCTGGGTATACTTACCAGTTACAACTTGGCATCTATTTATGGTGGAACAACAACAAAACCAGTGCTGCTCTGTGCTTGGCAGCCTATTTACCACACCTGAAACGTGTAGTTTATTTCACAACACATTTCTGATCGTATTTCTCTTCACCTCCTCTATTAGACCCTACTCCCACACCAGGATACCTCTCCTGCAGTGCTCCCACACCGACCCTCCCCAGCTGCCCTTGCCATTTACCTGACCCCTTCCAGAGCCCAGCTCTTCACTTCCAGCTGCTAACCTCCTTCCACAACAAACCCCAAGTCAGTTACTATTTTCAACACAGCCATCATATAAACAACCACCACATGCATGTGGTTTAGTGGGAGGTTAATATTTGCTTTCAACATGCGCACTGTAATACTTAAAAGGTTGCAATAACATCATAATGCATCAGTGCAAAGAGAATTTGCCTTCCCCCACACTGCAGCAGGCCAAGCAAGGGAAACTGTTAGATGCACGGCTACCCAGGCAGCAGTGCTCTGCCTATGGCCTCCTGCCTTTCTCTTGCTGACCATTTATATCCTGCACCTCTAACATCCACTCTCCCCTCCAGCTACTATAAAACACATTTCCCTTTGCATAATTTACCTGGCTCTTCAAAACACAGCGAGTCACAGCGCAGGACTCACTTCTGCACTGCCCCAAACCAAGCTAAAAGAAAACCCATGGGACACGGGGCCAAAAACACCTGCTTTACCAAACCCCGTGCTCTTCAACAAGCTCCCCTCGTGCTCCTGGTTACAGATGCAAGCAAACAGTTTGCCTCCAGTGCTTCTCACAAAGCAGGGAGTATCGGAGCTGCACCCCTGATCGTGGAACACCAAACAGTAGAGAGAGGATAACGTGTTATGTTATGGCCACCTCAACCCTCAAGCAGAAGCGAGATTTCCTCACTCAGTGCTTACAAGAACTCATCTCCAATAACCTCAGAGCTTAACCAATGGCAGGGTTTATTTCAACCTGAGGTTACTACAACCCAATGGCAGGGGTTACATCGAGATGAACCTCTAACGTCCCTCCAACTTCAGTCATCCTCTGATTCTAACCCATAGGACACACGTAACAGGCATGTAACAGTTTTCCTCACTTCACAGTGAAGGTAAAGCAAGCAAAATTGTTGGGCACAAAATATGGGAATCCATGAAGCTGTCAGAAACCCCACGGAACAAAAACCAAGCGGGTGAGCAGGCAGACAGAATGAAACATCTCAGGTACTACGGATGTTCCTAACGAAATGAAAGCGGCATTAAAAATGAAACTGAGAAGCAGTACACACCTTTAATGCAATTTTGACTCTTTTAATCTTTTTGACCCTTTCAACTGTCTTTGTGCCGAAAACGTAGAAAGCAGATTGAAAGAGTGTTAGTGGGACAGCCGACAAGAGCACCACAGATTAATAACAGTCAGAACACTCAACTTGAAAGTACAGAAGAATCAAAGAGTTTTCCCTACGGTTCCACCAGGCAGCCAGGCTCCTCAACACAGTTCTACTCTGCTGCTCCGTTATATCAAGGTAACAGCAAACACAAGCACTTCACATGGACTTAGTAAGCAAAATCTTTAGCGGGCAACTTACAGGATTGAGTGTATTGCATTGGTCGATGGGATTCTTGTAGTCTGTCTTCAACTCATCAAACGCTATAATCTGGAACAGAATTGGAACGGCTGTGATTCTTCAGCCCGGAAGCAGAAATACATTTAATCTGCCAAAAGCAACACATGGGCACAGGGCCGCGCCGCCCGCCTTCTGCCATCCAGGTGCACTGTTTCTTCCCGGTACCTTCTGAAGTACCAAAGGCTCCCATCCCCTCCATCCCATCCCATCCCATCCCGGCCGGGGCCTGGCACGGCTCCCCCAGGCCGCACTGTGGAGCGGCTCCAAGCACCGGGCTGCTCCCCGCGGCTCCCCCCGCCCCTCCTTTCCTCTCCCCTCCCTCACTCACGTGCCAAATGGCGAAGAAGATGAGCGCGGCTGTGAGCAGCAGCGCCAACATGTAGCAGAAGGCTGCGAACGTGAAGGCCATGGCGGTGGCGGCGGGCCGGGAGCGGCGCGGGGGCTGCCGGGCGCGATCATTCAGGGCCGGGCCGGGCCGCGCCGCCGCTGGGCGATGGCGCCCCCTGCCGACGCCCGCCGGCACCGCTGAGGTGGCGGTGGGCGTGGTCACGTGAGGCGGGCGTAGTCACGTGATCTGGCTCGATGGAAGATGCGAAGCATGGAAGTTCCCGAAGCGGGGATTGTGCGTGCCCAGGGGCGGAGGGAAACGGGCTGACACCGCTTCCAATCGGCACAACCTTGAGCCAAAGGAAACACCAAAGAGATGTGAAAACAAACAGCTGGAGGAGAACATCAGATATATTTCTCCCATCGGTTCGTATAAATGTCCTTCCGGTTTTAATGATGGCTCCCTGCAATAACAGCACTCCAGGGTCAGACTCTGCAGTCACTTCATCCGGACAGGCACTGCAATTAATGAGCTACACAAAACTAACAGCAGCCAAACAGCAAATAATGTTTTCTGGTGCTATTGGCCAGAAAGGTGTGCACACCATTCATCTGCAATTACCTCGTCAGGAACAACACAGGGCAGTAATTCTGTATGACTAGGATTTGTTCAGTGAAGGCTCTGCTGTATTACGGATTGGCTTTTGAAGACAACATCAATGGAATGAAGAGAAAATTCTGTAGAAAAGGCCCATCTGGAGGTGGCCTGTAGCTTTTAATGCACTTTCCTGACTCACTGAGTTTAATCCTGATTGGAATCACAAGGGAAAACGTCAGTGTGCGTTCATCTTAAATCCCTCCAAAGCATTTGTTCCTCTCAAAGAACAGACACGTAATCAGCCATAATTCAGCATTTACAGTCTGCTCACAAGGAAGAGTTAGCTGAAGGAAGTCACCCCGGTTGCAGCTTTCAGGGAGGAATCTAATGCTATTAAACTTAGCAGTAAAAATCTGCAGACTTCAACAGGTTAAGACTGACCTTATTGGGTATGGAAGTGAGAAAATCGTGTTCCTCTGCAGCATAGAAGGGGTCCTCCGTGTACCTCTAACACAGTGTGGCTGAGGTCCCACTTCTGCACACCTTACATGCACACATGAGAAGAGAAATCACAGAATGGAATCCTAGAATGGCCTGGGTTGAAAAGGACCACAGTGCTCATCCAGTTCCAACCCCCTGCTATGTGCAGGGTCGCCAACCAGCAGACCAGGCTGCCCAGAGCCACATCCAGCCTGGCCTTTAATGCCTCCAGGGATGGGGCATCCACAGCCTCCTTGGGCAACCTGTTCCAGTGCGTCACCACCCTCTGGGTGAAAAACTTCCTCCTAAGATCCAACCTAAACCTCCCCTGTCTCAGTTTAAAACCATTCCCCCTCGTCCTATCACTCCCCACTCTTGTAAACAGCCATTTACAAGAGGCAGAAGAACACCACCTCTGCTCTCTCACCCCATTGGAGCACCAGCAGACAGCAGGAGGTAGGATGTTGGTTCATGGCTCACTCTTTGATCAGCAGGACGAAGAGCTCTCTGAACTTGTTAGCGCTGATTTCCTTCCCTGGGCAAACATCCTTTCCTGTTGTGATCATTAACTCATCCTTAGACTCCGCCATTCTGTTTGTGACCATGTAAATAAATGACAAAAGTTATACATTTCTTTGCACGTCACAGTAAGTCTGAAGAGAAACAAGGATCACAGTTAAAGCTCAATTTTAAACCTCAGTGCTGCCAGGCATCTCCCCACAGCTCATCATGGAATCCACCCGTGGCCTCAATCCCTCCATTTCCTGTGAGATGGCACCAGTTTCCCTCTGATAGCCTCATGCTAAATGCTCAGCCTGCCCTCCCAGAAGGATGGTTTGTTCTTCTCTTGCTTTGCAGAGCTCCTGTTAGTGGCTGTCTATACAAACCAGAGCCCAGAGCGTATCAGTGTGACTGGGCAAAGGGACCAATGGCTGTTTTCTCAGAACTATTCTATAATCCTGGAATGGCCTGGGTTGAAAAGGACCACAATGCTCATCCAGTTCCAACCCCCTGCTATGTGCAGGGTCGCCAACCAGCAGACCAGGCTGCCCAGAGCCACATCCAGCCTGGCCTTGGTTTCCCTTTAACAAATGGAGAGGAATTTTCCAGAACGCTGTGCACAAGTCGAGGTGCAGCAGTGATGACTGAAGATCACGTTCTCAAATCCTTCGCCCTTCAAAGAACAGCTTTAAATTCTGATCCAAATATCAACCACTGCAGCTCTCTCAGCTTGAATAAACAGAAGCTGAAACCACAGGCTTAGAACTTTAAAATGGCATTACACCCAGTGTGTAATGATAACACCAAAAAATCCACTGCTAGTTAGGAGAAACAGAGTCACCTTTGGATATGGGGTTACAATTTGATCAAGCTAAAGTCAGGGCAGCTGCCTACCAGGGCACATCTGCTCCTCCAGGTGTAACACCGTCACTGCCCCAAAGCAGGGAAGGTGCATGAAGCAGCCAGAAGAGGTGGCCCAGTTATCAGAACCTCACACTTCCCCACTGCAGCTCTGACAGCCCAAACAATATGCAACACACTTGAAAATGTGGGAGGGAGAAGAAGAAGTCAGTGTGGGACAAGGGAGACTTCTGTCTTGCTGTTGTCCACAGACATCCCGTGGGGCTTTGAGTACAGAACGCTCAGGCCCAGAATGTATTTACACACTTAAGTCACACTAAGTAGGATTTCCAAAAGCCTTAATCTCCATCTGAAGTCCTTTCAAAGTCTTGCTTTTGATGTCTCTGGCTATATCCGTATTACCAAATCAGCTCAAGGCTCTACCAGCTCTAGAAATTCAACCCCCTGCTTGTTCATAAGATTTAAGCGCTGCTCTGCAGTGGCCCTGGCTCAGCAGCAGGTCTCCCAGCAGCATACTCACACACGAGGAGCAGGCTGGGCTGGCTGGCTCACTCTCCACACCTGCCTCTGCAGCCCATGCAGACAAGGTCATGGAGCCTTAAGCTTCAAGATCTTGTGATTAAACTCCAGAAGGGAGACCAGCTGCAGCATCAGCACAGGGAATACAGACAAAAATAGGAAAACAGAAAAAATAGACAAAGATAGGATGAGGAGGAATGGTTTTAAACTGAGACATGGGAGGTTTAGGTTGGATCTTAGGAGGAAGTTTTTCACCCAGAGGGTGGTGACTCACTGGAACAGGTTGCCCAAGGAGGCTGTGGATGCCCCATCCCTTTAGGCATTCAAGGCCAGGCTGGATGTGGCTCTGGGCAGCCTGGTCTGCTGGTTGGTGACCCTGCACATAGCAGGGGGTTGGAACTGGTTGAGCACTGTGGTCCTTTTCAACCCAGGCCATTCTGTGATTCTCTGAAAAAAGTTCTCTGGAAGAGGACAACGGCTGTGCCTCACCTCACAGCCAGCAGAAGCAGGCTTATGTCAGACTATCCTTGAAACCTGGATACCCAAGGAAAAAAGGGCTGTTGAGTGGATGCACCTCGTTTTCCATCCTTGCAGTAATATAGCTACACAATTCCCTTTGTGCTTCTGAAGCAAACAATTGCACATTCACAGCTGGAGGTAGGGTATAAATATTATCTCTCGCTCATCCCTTGATCCAGCCGTCCCAGCTGAATTAATCATGTTCACAAATCAATCCAGGATTTGATGCTGTCAGAGCAGATGGCGAGGCAGGCTGTGTCTGTGAGGCAGGCTGTGTCCTTCCAATTATCCAGCAGCATCTTCCAGCGGCGTATATTTAAACTTCAGACATTATTTGGAAGCAATGCTAAACCTCTCCCGTTCCTTATTCAGCTCAGTTAAGGGCACTGACCCCAACTTTCTGCTCTACTTCTGCCCCCTAGGGATTTAGGAAACATACAGGATGGCCGGCGCCCCTTTCCCTTCCTACTGAACACTTCCTGCCCCGTTTTCTTCCTCTGTGTTCTCATTTTCTTTGCAGAGAAGAGGTGACAACAACAGATGCTGGATGGCGTGGGATCTCAGGGCTGCTCTACGCTAATTGTAGAGCAGAGTGCTGTAGAAAAGAGAAGCTGCATTCATGCTCCTAGCAGCCTTCCATGACATGTAACAGCAGGAACAGCTAACAGTGCTCCTTTCAAACAGCCTTGATGGGACTTCCCCACCACAGCAGTAAATTTGCCATGAAAGACAGTCCTGCTGTTTCCCCAGTGTTCACATCTGTTCTGCATTCAGGGTCTTTCTGGCTGCTAATTGCTCTCCTCTCCCCTCTGCCTCCTGCTGTGGAACTGCTGGATCTGTCAGAGGCATTTCAGCTGAGCTCAATCAGGTCCCGCATGCGATGCCTCACTTAGCACCAAAGGTGAATGAGGTTAACCGAGGGATGTTTGCTGTCCCTGAAGGAATGAAACAGCACAGAAGAGCCCAGAGGAAACCATCCCCTGCAGTGCCACAAAACCGACCGTGCAGATTTACTGCATCTATGCAAATGTATCACAATCATCTCCTTCACTTTATGGTTCCACTGGAGAAAACACACAGAACCCAGGCAGAGCAAGGCGAGGCTGCAGAAGACACTGCATTCAAGTACTGCAGCAGACACCTGCCATCCCCACAAGACCTCAGTATCACCCAAAGGAACAGCAGATATAGAAGCTTCAAGGGGTAACAGCGGCCAAGCTTGCTTCACTTTTCAATATAAAGCCAGAAAACAGAAACGTGTTGCCTAGAGGTGTGGTGGGTGCTCCTGTCCCTGGAGACTTTCAAGGTGAGGCTGGATCAGGCCCTGGGCAACCCTATGGAGCTGTGGTGTCCCTGCTCGTTGCAGGGGAGCTGGACTAGATGGCCCTCAGAGGTCCCTTCCAGCTCTAAGGATGCTGTGATTCTAAGAGATCTCCTTAGCAACCTCATCTCAGGCAAGCCATCTGTTGACAGATCTGGAAGAGAACACACGACCTGTACATGACATTCGGGCACATTTGTACTACTGCACAGAGGTTCTCCATTTTGCTCCCGATTCCTTCTCTAGCTTTCACTTTAGTAAGCACTCAGCTGACCTTTCCATATAACCATTACAAGCCAATGACCTTTTCTGAATGAAAGCAGCTGCCCTTCATGTCTCTATCTTTCTGTAAAGCTTTTTAGTCAGCTTTTGATTTTATTGTCTTGATAACCCAGAATTATCAGTAAGCTATCACTACATTTTCTAGTTAAGCACCCTCGGTGAACAAGAGAATACCACAGGGCTGCCCAGGTCACCTCCTTCCAACGCGAGAGCTCTTCATTCCTATCTTTTTCTTTCTTCTTCTCCTCTTTCATCAGCTGTTCTTGAGAGCCATTTCTGTCCCACAGCAGCTCAGCCATCTTCCTCAGCTGTTGGCAGCAGATTCTGTTGTAACGTACTCAGGTGGCCAAGAAGCCATTCAAAAGCCAGCTGTGCTGAAGCTGCTGTGCATTGCCTCCTTCACAGCTGTTCAATTCACCAGGGACTGCGTGCACCTGAGGAAGAAGGGGATTATTTCTATCCTATTTAAGCTGTGGTCCATTCATTCTGCTCTTCAGCACTGGCAGAAGCGATGACATGTCAGCTACTGACTCTGAATCACCACCATTATTTTCAGCAGCTTTTTCAGCAAGGTAGGAAAAGGAAAAATATCTGTCCTCCTTCCTATTGCTGCCCTTCATAATGGATGGAAAGAGGAATTCTTACCCTGAGAAGAACCAGTGGGGAAGCACAGTGCACGCTGAACACCACAATACAAGTTCAAAGCAAAGTCCAGGTTGCTGAGAGGAGGAAGGTCGTGCCTAATATTAATGACTTCCCCTTTCAGATGGGCCCACGCTCTGTGTGCTACTTTGCAATTAAAAACAGGGAAACAGAACATCTTAATTAAACATTTTATTTATACCAATACAAGCACCATGCTTAGCAAAAAAGATTTGGTTTAAAGTGAACATGCAATGTGAACTAGCAGAGACTACACAGCATATGAAGTTGTACTGGTTACTGGTACGTTCATGGAACTGCCGAGTTCCAGGACTGGCCATGAATCCCTCCCACCTCCTGCAGCACTGATGCCAACCCGGACCGCTCACAGCGCAGGTCCCACCAAGTCTGGGTCAGGGAGCAAAAGCAAAGAGCCTCAATTCTCTTGTCACATCACAGCTCCGTTTCTCAGTTACTACTTGCACGTATCAGGAAGTGTGACTTAAAAAGTGCTTCCGAGCACAGTGACACGAGCAGCTTTCAGCACCCCCTGCCTTTGCATGTCTGACTCAGATCCCCTTTACTTGCTTAACGTTGCTTCTGGACCGTTTATTTTACAGTTAAAGATACAAAAATGGATTGGTACAAATACATGAGATGCTCCTTTGGAGAAGTGGAAAGGTGTCAACATCATCATTATTGCCTCCTCTGAAAGCTCCAAACAGCATTCATGATTCTAGAAACACACCTGAACCATCAAATATCAGCATTTACAGTTTGTTAAAAAATACCTGAACATTACAAGTCCATTTTATGGGTTACCATGCAAATTCATGCTTTAATTCAGCTTACCATCAATGAGCAGGATTACAAGAGCTGTATCCCAGCCATCTACTCAATACTGAAAGCAAAACCGTGGCACAAGTCTCTCCTTATGAAAGACCTTCAACTCCTGGCCAAAGGTTTTATGGCCGGCTCACAAACTCCTGAAAAATAGGAGCTCACAATGGAAAATGCTGACTCTCAGACCTTTCAGCTACAAAGGCTCCCACAGGCTGCATTATTTATCTTGTTTGAACCATCTTCAGAGATTTGAAAATACAAGACAAGCACGTGGTGACAGGTAACAGCAAGTCCTAGTCAGAATATGCTGGCCTTCTGAACACAGACACACCAGCCTCCCTCTGATCTCAAAGGGGAGGACAAGGAATATACAGTTCTACAGGCAAGGGGGGGGGGAAATATGAAAACAAGCATTTGTGCAGAACAGATTTGGATGTAATCAATGTCTTTGTTTAAGCAAGGATTAGCACTACCTATATCCCAAGGGCCTAGGACAGCACATGGCAGATAATTGTGCCAAAACACGCACTGGAAACAAGAAAACAACAAACAAGCCT
Source organism: Pavo muticus (assembly GCA_016647715.1). Taxonomy (NCBI): domain Eukaryota; kingdom Metazoa; phylum Chordata; class Aves; order Galliformes; family Phasianidae; genus Pavo; species Pavo muticus. Next base: position 453,656 of record JACDJE010000119.1, on the reverse strand, counting down.
AGAATGGCAAACATCCTCTGTGTACTCTTCCTTCGAGCACCTGCAGCTGCTTCCTCATTGCCACAGCTCAAAGCAGGGAAGGAGCTACAGCTATGAAGCAAGGCTGTTACAAGACTAATACTGGCAGGCCGAGCAGCATCGGTACCATCTCCCACAAGGATGTGGGCTTTAACACCCTCAGCAGAACTAGTTTGCTTTCTGCAAGACCTGAAGGGCAGCATCTAAGGCAGAAATCCTTCAGTGGAAGAAGCAAGAACACTCAAAGTGAACAGTAAAGAACTCCAAATGAAGAGCTCCACTACACGGACATAACCTGAAGTAGCAGAGGCTGTGCAGCAGAAGGCGGGGCGATGCAGAACCCGCTTCACTCATCTGACTGCAGCAGCTCCTTCCTCCTCCTCCAGAGAGTCTCCTCTTACAGTTATGTTTGTTGAGTCCCGTGCAAGCAGCAGCTGGATGTTGGCAGCTCACCAGCGTACAAAATACAGTAATAAAAGCTATTAATCCAGTTTTCCCAATAAAAAATGTATCAAGTTGAATATTTCAAGTGGCAAATTCTCTCCAGCCACACTGCACTTTGACAGGCCTTACCTCTAGCACAACACCAAGGAAACAAGACTTCTGCTGCCACGATTGACATCATCCTTCTAAACTGAAGCCTTACTTATACAATGCTTGTTAAAAAATACAAGGTGGCAGTACAGAATGATCCAGCAGTTTCATAGTCCATGTCTTTTTTGTCCAGGGCAATGAAATTGGTTTTCCAGTTCACCAGAGAAATTGTATTTTAATTACAAGCATTTCCTTTCAGAACTGAAAGATCAATTGAATCGAATCATTCTAAGACGTACTTTGAAGAGCTCCTCTCAAGTCAGATCCATACACAAAGAAATGAGCAGTAACATCAAACTAAGGAGAGATCTATCAGCACTGAGGACCTCTGCAAATCAATTCCTTGTGCTCTTTAAGGAATTAGTGTTAAACCACTAACAACTTACGCCTACAAACACACACAAACAGACCTTCATTTGGCAAAGGTTTCACAGCATGAAATACTGGCCTCCAAATCGAACAACGTGCTCCTCCTCAGCAAGCAGATCTGTTAGGGCAGCTGCGTTAAGGTACCTTATCAACAGGAAGCTGCTCTTACACACACTTAGTCAGCAGCACAACAGACACGAGTAAGACAGTGAGGTTCTGTCACGTGAGCACTCCTGCCCCGCGCTGTCTGAACTCGGTGTCCCATAGCAGAAGGCTACTCTACTCAGTAGAAAATGGCTCTGTAAAAAGGTCACGTATAAAAGTCACACGCTATTTTCACATTAGGGTCTTGGCTGTTTCAAAGAGATGAACCGTAAGTAAACGCAAATCAAATCCTGTATGCAAAAGCTTTCATCTGGAATGTAATTCTGACCAACGAGCAGTTAAGAAAATTGGAGACTGTCATTAAAACACTGAAAAAGCTACGTGTGGCCAGCTTTTATCACAAAAAAGATACAAATCACTCAGTACCATGAAAAGCTTTAACCTCCTGGGCTGCAGGAATAGAGCAGATGACTGGAATTGCTGAGAAAAGGAGGTCGCTTTTGTTTTATAGATGTCACCTGCAGCACTAGGCACTAGGAAGAGTTACTTGGATTCTTTAACAAAGGTTTTACCAAATTTGTAGTAAGTGGCAGTGTAAAATCCTCGAGTCTTTTTAAAGCTAACAAATGAAAGGCACTCAGTAGTCACAGGTGTTCGTATAAGAGGAAAGGAGCAAAGAGGTAAACTTCTTAACAGTGTAGTAGGTTACGTATGCAGACATCTGGTGCGAGAGGAACCAGAGTCGTAATTGAGCCCTTAGTGATCTTCGAGTCCCTGTAAGACTGCATCAGCGTGAGAATTGGGCAGTCAGAGCTTTGCCCTGAAATTCAGTACCACTGCCTCAGTCAGCTGAGGAATCACTGGAATGACAAGAATCAGTTCCAAGAATGTGGGGAAGTTCACACGGACAAAACAGAGGGATAAAAGGGTACATCTGCTTACAAGGATTCTGTCTGTCGAACACTGAATGCTCCTAGGAATAGTTTTCAAAGTTGAGAGGACATAAGTTGTGACAATAATGACAGTACACAGTTCCTGCGTATAAATGGCTAGTATGTGTCATAGGGATGCATCTGTAGCTCAGAAAGTTAGCATCAGCTTCCAAATTATGCCTGTAAATAGCTATAAATTCAGAACTGAACTAGTTTAGTCGTAGAAATATTAGTCACAGAGTGCAAAAGGATTCCCTGCAGAGGAGTATTCCCTTTTAACAGGTACACGTAAGGAAACATCTGCAAAGATTGGTTACTTCAAGGAGACAGACCTGCTATTCTTTGCACAGACGTTGCACAAGAGACGTGCTGCAGGAAACAGATGTAAATACAGTGCATTTTGAGCTGTAAGTATTCGTGTCTGGTTCCAGTATGATCAGGATGGTACATAAATACTCATCACAGAGGTTTTCTTAATGGAAGAAGCCCAGTTTCTCACGCAGCCATTCTTCGGTTAGATCTTCTGTATTCCTTATTTCAAATACCTAAACAGAAACCACATTGCATGAATGTTTGTGCTGCTGGTACTTGGAAGAGATAAGGACACAATGCAAGCAACACCTTTCCACATCAGCTGTCCAAGCTGTAAAAAACCAGTAACCAAGAGTTGTCCTTTGCTTTCTTGAATGCACTGATTGCTATTCTGAAGTAACACCAGCAGAAGACATACCAGACTAAGTGACAAGGGATGTTCATAACTCGGTAAGACTTCTCCTATTCCTAGACTTCATTCTTGTTCTTAAAAGTATGTGACAATGTTTACTGCGCTTTAAAGCTGCACTGCAATCACACCATCACACACAGCACTCCTCCAGTATCTCAGCAAGAGGACTGCATTTCAACAGCAGAAATGAATTTAACCTCCAGGCTGAATTAAGATCCAAGTTCAGGAAGCATGCTAAGCCCCAGAGACAGCTGTTCTGAAGTGAATTCATAGCACCTAATAATGTGTCTGCCCTTAAAGGGGCTCAGAACACCTCAGAACAGAAGGCTCACAAACAACCAGCCTAAAGCTTCGTGCAAGCCTTCAGCTCTCAACAAAGCCTTGGAACAGCAAACAAGACCAAAGTAGCCAATAAACTCCTCACATCCCATACGTGCAAGTGATTTAGAGTTTGATTTTTAATACCCTTGAGAGGGTAGGCCAATTCTGGACTGTCTCTGAGATGCCAACAAGCAGGTTATCTTCTCAGAAGATTCAAGCAAGTAAAATCCACAAGCCTCCAAGAACGCTCTCCTAGGCAATGAACAAGGGGAGCATTTCACTGCAGCCTACTGCTCCTGTTTTGACAAGACTGAAAATAGCTGCTTTAGTGCTGAAATGGCTTTATCTGCCTAACTGCACAGTGCAGAAAGCAGCAGAGCAGGTGGGTTTTTGGGGGATGCACAAAGCAAGCTCCTCAGTAAACCCACTGCTCTAAAATGAGCTCCACAGTCAGTCCTTGCCTGAGCCATTTTAATCCTCTTCGTGGAACAATTCTGGTTGTCTTTTTCCCCTTGTTTCCCATCTCACCTGGTTTGCACTCTGAATGCTGCCCCTTGTGTTCAGGCTGTGATGCTACCAATTAATACTATGCTTTTTTCTTGTAGAAGATGCAGGGTGAGGGGAACAAAAACTCAGCATTCTAAGTATGAAATAGCTTACCAGAAGCTAAGCTAACATGCAAGCCACTGAGAAAAATCAGAGGACTTAAGCTGACATGCAGAAGTCACAGCAGGAAGAAAAAGCATGAGCTAAAACAAACCAAGGCTCAGTGAAGGGCAAGAGTAGAGCACATCTAAAGAGGGAGGAAACAACTTCAGCTGGAGACAGGTTATGATCAGCTTCAGAAGGAAGATAATCATGGACTTTCATATCCATTCCTAGGCAGTCTGGTGGTTGGCGACCCTGCACATAGCAGGGGTTGAAACTAGATGAGCACTGTGGGCCTTTTCAACCCAGGCCATTCTATGATTCCTTCTGGTCTCAGTACTGGAGAGGACAAACAGGGAGATTTAGGATTGTTCAGCACTTTGCATGGATGTCACATACTCTGAAAGGCATGTAATTACAAAGTCTTACAGCACCCTTTTCATGCTGGGTTCAAGCAAGACACCAAACAGCTTTTGCAAACCACATTTGATGCAGAGGCAGTTCCTTCGATTAATTAACTATACCTTAGTGAGTTCAGCTGTCTGTACGAGCTTATTCTTGCTCCCAGCATACATCATCTGCTGCTCAGGCTTGCATCCTGCAGTCGTGTGGAGAGGAAAAAAGGAAAAGGTGGTGCTTGGTTATTTCAGCTGCTACACCTCAAAACTGCTTGTTTTTAATTTAAATTGGAAGCTGAATTAGGTCACTTAAACTCAGAAAAGCGACCCAGTTCTTCACATACTTCAGTGTAATGTTTACATTCTTCAGTATTATCTCTGCTCATACTTGGCACTTGAAAAAGTTGGATCAATGTTCTCAACATGCACCTGTATTTCTACTCAGAAACATCTAATATTGCAGTATCTGAACTGGAATTGCAATTCAGAATGAAACAGCCATCAAAGCAGTAATTCCTGGTTACGTTACATACAATTCTTTGCCATCCTGCTATTTCTGGAAGATTCCCAAGTCTCTCCTAGCTCTACTCAAATCTTTATAGCACACGCATTTGAGCTAAGATCAAACTCAGACCAAACCAAGTCAGCTGAAATGTACTATCAGAATTACACAGTTCCCTGCACGGCTAAGTTTATGATGTGGGTTGCTGTGAAGCAAGCAGAGCAAGCTGTGAAAACCTGGGACGATCTCAGCTTACAGCTTTTCTTCTCAAATATTTGCTGTTCACCCACACTTCTACCTGCCCAGATCTGAGATGCAGAGCTTTCTATTCTCCTTCTTAGCTACAGCTGTGACACTTCTGCATCATAACACTGCTGATGCTGTCCATTACGTATAGGGCCACAAGAAAATCCTCTTAACTTCCATCCTTTCCCTTTTATGCAGGCCTGATCCTCTCACAGCCAGACATGGCCACTAAGATGATCAGAGGGCTGGAAACCTCTCCTGTGAGGAAAGGTTGAGGGAATTGGGCTTGTTTAACTTGGAGAAGAGAAGGCTGTTGGGAGACCTCATTGCAGCCTTCCAGTACTTGAAGGGAGCGTATAAACAGGAGGGGGAACGGCTGTTTGTGAGGGTGGATGGTGATAGGACAAGGGGGAATGGTTTGAAACTGAGACAGGGGAGGTTTNGCGGTGAGCAGCAGCGCCAACATGTAGCAGAAGGCTGCGAACGTGAAGGCCATGGCGGTGGCGGCGGGCCGGGAGCGGCGCGGGGGCTGCCGGGCGCGATCATTCAGGGCCGGGCCGGGCCGCGCCGCCGCTGGGCGATGGCGCCCCCTGCCGACGCCCGCCGGCACCGCTGAGGTGGCGGTGGGCGTGGTCACGTGAGGCGGGCGTAGTCACGTGATCTGGCTCGATGGAAGATGCGAAGCATGGAAGTTCCCGAAGCGGGGATTGTGCGTGCCCAGGGGCGGAGGGAAACGGGCTGACACCGCTTCCAATCGGCACAACCTTGAGCCAAAGGAAACACCAAAGAGATGTGAAAACAAACAGCTGGAGGAGAACATCAGATATATTTCTCCCATCGGTTCGTATAAATGTCCTTCCGGTTTTAATGATGGCTCCCTGCAATAACAGCACTCCAGGGTCAGACTCTGCAGTCACTTCATCCGGACAGGCACTGCAATTAATGAGCTACACAAAACTAACAGCAGCCAAACAGCAAATAATGTTTTCTGGTGCTATTGGCCAGAAAGGTGTGCACACCATTCATCTGCAATTACCTCGTCAGGAACAACACAGGGCAGTAATTCTGTATGACTAGGATTTGTTCAGTGAAGGCTCTGCTGTATTACGGATTGGCTTTTGAAGACAACATCAATGGAATGAAGAGAAAATTCTGTAGAAAAGGCCCATCTGGAGGTGGCCTGTAGCTTTTAATGCACTTTCCTGACTCACTGAGTTTAATCCTGATTGGAATCACAAGGGAAAACGTCAGTGTGCGTTCATCTTAAATCCCTCCAAAGCATTTGTTCCTCTCAAAGAACAGACACGTAATCAGCCATAATTCAGCATTTACAGTCTGCTCACAAGGAAGAGTTAGCTGAAGGAAGTCACCCCGGTTGCAGCTTTCAGGGAGGAATCTAATGCTATTAAACTTAGCAGTAAAAATCTGCAGACTTCAACAGGTTAAGACTGACCTTATTGGGTATGGAAGTGAGAAAATCGTGTTCCTCTGCAGCATAGAAGGGGTCCTCCGTGTACCTCTAACACAGTGTGGCTGAGGTCCCACTTCTGCACACCTTACATGCACACATGAGAAGAGAAATCACAGAATGGAATCCTAGAATGGCCTGGGTTGAAAAGGACCACAGTGCTCATCCAGTTCCAACCCCCTGCTATGTGCAGGGTCGCCAACCAGCAGACCAGGCTGCCCAGAGCCACATCCAGCCTGGCCTTGAATGCCTCCAGGGATGGGGCATCCACAGCCTCCTTGGGCAACCTGTTCCAGTGCGTCACCACCCTCTGGGGGAAAAACTTCCTCCTAAGATCCAACCTAAACCGAGAAGGGAGTGATGGAGGGGAGCTGAGCGGGGTGGAAGTGTGCAGTGAACAGGAGCTCTCCCACTGCTCTTGGTGAGGTTTCAGCAAAGGCATCACAGTCTTACTGAGAAACAGGTGCTCACGTGTCAGTCTGTAGCACTGCTGTGTTTGTTTTCCTGCAAATATAAATACAGATGCGTGCCAAGCTGAGAGCATCGATTGGCACTCAAAATAATTTATGTTAGAATTGTGGATACGTGACACTTGTGTGGTTTCTGGAGGAAATAAAACAGAGTTGCTGCATTTCATCTTCTTGGCTTAGCATTAATATCTGTAGTGCCATGCTTCAGTGTATTCCTTTCTTTGTCTCATTGAATTACAGGTGTTTTAGCTGTAGCTGTTTGTTCTTTTGGCAGCTTATAAACGCTCTGCCACACTTTTCCTTTAGTGCAAAGTCTTGCTCTTGTTTACATCGCTTCATTAGCTGCTACTGCCTCAAAGATATGCCGTCTATTGCTTTCAGCCTGAATTAAGTTATCTTTTGATCTTTCAGATATATTTTGTGTAAAAGATTTTATGCTTGTTTTGCATTGCCTCCCCTAGTGCTGGGCAGGTGGAAGTGAAGGCAAGGCTGGTCCTGCTGGATGAAGCTCCACATCATTAGTTACTTCAGGAGAGGTGGTGGAAATCTTTGTTACAGCTCTCTCTGTCCCACTGCACACTGACAGTGTTATATTACCATTCACTTCTTATATTACCATTCACTATGTTACCCTTTTTCACTTTACCTGTCAATCAAGATACTAAATCATGTTTCAAAGAAACCTCTTGTATATAAATGCAAAAGCAGTGTTTCTTTACCAAATTAATCATCATTTTAGGAGAATGTTCTTTTCCCCAGGTCTTATTTCTCGTGTCATGCTTTTGCATAGATAATTGAGAGAGCAGGGAAGTGTATTTCTGATGGACTACATCTTCTGAACACCTTGTATTCTATAGATATGGGTTATTCAATGACTGTGTACCTTTTTCACATCACAATGATAGACCTGGCTTCTCTAAATGTTAAACTCAAGCTATGTTGAACTCATCTGTTAACTGAACATATGTGAACTTAACTTTCACATACAGCTCTTGTAGATTGCCTTGCATCTGGTGAAGGTGAAAATCTCTTTCAAAAAGATATTCAGTCTTAACAAAAGCATGTCCAGCACTGAAGAATCCAAGAGCCTCCAAGCAAGTTCAGTGTGTCTGCAGCTACAGCTCTGCCAAAGTACTTCTTGAACCTCCTAACTCGTGAAAGCAATCTGCTACATGGGATACTATAAGTGCATATGGTATCATATGAATACGTACTAGCTGGTGTATTGCCATGCTGACATTTTGTTTACCCCATCATTTTCAGCATCAATCATCAGCCTGTTTTATAAACATGCATGTGATGGTGGCAGCCAGCCTGAGAAACACCAACTGCTTAGGAATGCTGATGTTCTTATTGGCAAAACCATGCCTTGATCTGAAGAGCATCATTTTTTTACAGGCAGCCCTGGACAGCGGCCCTACTCAGAGAACAGGTTACTGAACAGGAAGCTTTCTAGAGCCAGCCCATTAGACAGGCACAGAGACAAAAGTGGAATTTAGGTTGGCTGTATATGGCCCTGTGAGTTGCCTCCTAACTGGAGATGAATGCTTGTAGCAGGGGGAGCTGTGAGCTCAGCACCTCTTCCATGTCCACACTGCCCATTCAAGAAATCAACCTGAACAAAGCCATTGGGACCACCTGCCTTTTCTAAACTAGTATGGTTTTAAAGAAATTGGTTGTCCCATATACCAGCTATCAAGCTAGACTGGTGGAAAGTTAAATCATAAGAGCTTTTTTCATCCTTCATATGCTGAATGCTGCCTTAAAATTGACAGGAAGAGGGTTTTTAGAACAGGGTTTTTGGTTAGGAATCAGCCAGATGGTATAAAACAGGAGGCATCCTTATGTATGGCTGGAGAGATTAGCTCCACTGAGTCTTAGATGCTGAATAAGTGAAGCAGCTGCTGCACCTGGTTTCTTTATGAGTAAGATGTTAAGCTGGCATAATTCATTACAGCCCCTGTGAAGTAGGCATGGCTGTGTTTAGTTGCACTGGACAAGAGATGTGATGTTCCACATGCACAAACTAAGCATGGCTGAGCACCCTATGTTATATCATCACAGAAATGTGAATGCTTGCATCACTCAGGCAAACCAAAGGAATTTATCATAGGTGGAGTAATAAATATAGACTCTTTTCCACCACCCTTTTGGGTATAGCTGTGATACTGAGGAAGGCAAGGCATGAAATGCTAAAGGCAGATATACTGGAGCAGGTTGTTGCTATTGAGGATGGCTTTGTGAATTTAGTTTCCTCAGCTTGAAAGTCATTTTTGACTGATGTTACTCCATTAGTCTCACAAAGGGTACCTCCAATGTGAATTAACAGGCACTTTGCAGGAGCTCAGTGTCAGTAAAAGCTCTGTTTTGTCTCTTTTTGGACTCCTGCGTGTCAAATAAAGATTTTGAAGCCAGGAAAAAAGGAGCAGTGAAGCCACAGAATTGTCTGGCTCAGAGCTGTATTGTACATGCAGTGATTTTCAGATGGATTATGCTGAAGTTGGTAGTGCCTTTTTCAGCTACAGTTACTGAGACAAGATCCATCTTACTGTAACAGCTGCTGTTCCATTGTATAACATGGAAATGGTTGGTGCAGGAAGAGCTGGCACTTTGTGCTGTTCAGACCTTCCCAGCCAGTGACTTCATAAAGCAAATCACAGAATCATAGAATCACCAAGGTTGGAAAAGACCCACAGGATCATCCAGTCCAACCATCCACCCATCACCAATGGTTCTCGCTAAACCACGTCCCTCAACACAACATCCAAACGTTCCTTGAACACCTCCAGGGTCAGTGACTCCACCACCTCTCTGGGCAGCCCATTCCAGTGCCTGACCACCCTTTCAGAGCAGTAGGATTTCCTNTTTTTCACCCAGAGGGTGGTGACGCACTGGAACAGGTTGCCCAAGGAGGCTGTGGATGCCCCATCCCTGGAGGCATTCAAGGCCAGGCTGGATGTGGCTCTGGGCAGCCTGGGCTGCTGGTTGGCGACCCTGCACATAGCAGGGGGTTGGAACTGGATGAGCACTGTGGGCCTTTTCAACCCAGGCCATTCTATGATTGTATGATATGATTCTATGGCCTTCTGAGAAGGATAGGAACTGCCTCTTGCCCAGTCTCTAGCATCCCAAAAGCAGGACATACAGAGGTGGTCCCAGCCCTCCCCTCGCTCATTTCCTGAAGCCACTCTGGTCACGCTTTGAGGAGTGCCCAAGATTTGAAGAGAGGCTGACAGGGAAATGCATTATTGCTAAACCTCCATGAACAGATGCAGAGCACTCCAGGCTCCCGTAATTCAGAGGAAAATGTTCCAGAGCATGCCACTGAGTGGGCAGTGGGCCCAGTTAGAAAAACACACCGTTTGGACAGCTATGCAGGAAACTGATATTTCCCTTCAGCCTCCAGAAATGGAAAACAAAGCATATTTGTACCCTACCACCTAAGTGCCTTAAACGTGAAGCCCAAATGCAATGCAAATGTCTAGCAAGTAGGGAGATCTGGGCAGACAGAAGTGCTAGCAATTGTCACGAGCACACAGTGAGGACAGAGCTAATAGACTAGAGATCCCTCTCCTCCAAAAAAGGTCTCCAGGCAGTGCCACAGCTTTATAGTGCCCCGATTCCAGCACAGGCAGAAATAAATTCAGCCTTGCACATCAGAACCAATATTTGAGCATCAGGCACTTATTTTATCCTTCATTGCAAAGAACATTCCCAAACTTACAGCACATGGAGCTGCCATTCACAGCGTTCACTCACCGACAGGACTGGAGAAGATAAAGCACAGTGGATAAGAAACTCTTCCATCTTCATGCTGATACTTGTAACTGTACACAATAAATGTTTTTTCTGAGGTTAAAGAAACTGAGAACCCAATTACTTTGTGAGGATATAACCATCAATCATCAGAGCTTGACACAGGCACAAAGAAGTCATGCATTCTAGGAGATGCCTCAGATTTGCAAAGCAGTCTGCCTTTTACTTTCACTTCCATATCTGACTTTCAGAACTGACCCTGCCTGTTTTTACCAACCTCTACAGCAGCTGGAGGGTGAAGGTTGCCTCTTCACAGCTGTTTAACGTCAGGCAGCTAAAAACACCCCTTTCATTGCAAAGATTCCTCCTCCCTTTTGTAACAAGACTTCCCACACCCATGGCTATCTTGTTCCTGCTGAAAGCCACCTCCCTTCAGCACAGACTTCATTGCTTCAGGTGCTCTCAGGAATCTGAACTCCTGCTTTATAGGCTCCTACTGCACTACAATCATGGAAGTAAAGCTTCAGAATGGCACCTGGAACGTTGCCAGCCAGCTTTGAAGGATACTGAGAACAGATATTTTCATCAGCTGTAGCTTAAGCACCCCTCATTTTGTTTAGTTAGAATTTACCTCCCTCTGCCAACTCACTTCCTTTCTTTTTTTCCCTTTCCCTCTTTCAGTACAGGGATTCTTCCCTACATCACATGCCTGAAGTGCTCACAGCAGTGATAACTGCAGCAGAACAGCAAGGGGCACACACTGGAAAGCACCAAAACAGATCCTAAGTTACACGGGCAGCTTTCTGTATTTGCAAGTAGCAACATGCAAAACTGGTGCATTTCACTTGCTTCTTGAGTTAACAGTACTTCCCTAAACGTTACAGAGCACAGCCTAAAAGGAAGTAAAGCCTTGGGAAAGGCCTAACTGTATCAGTCGCTGTTTGAAGTCTTTAAGAACTGGGACACTCATTCACGAGAGCTGATCCCTAAGATGCCTCACAAACCAAGTATTACTGAAGTCTCACTACAGGCAAGCATTAGCCTAAAAAGGTGAAGTTCAACTTCAAACATCTGAACAGCTTCCAGGAGTGACTAAGGCAAATGCCAGCAGCACAAGAAGGATATCGAGGTTGTCTCTCGGGCAGCTCATCTTTTAGCTCATCTGGAGAAATACCCTGGTAACATTAAACACAAGCAAGATTTGAACAAATGAACTTGCACTTGAAGGTATGCTATGAAGGCTAAAGCAGAACAGTGGGGTGGTAGAACACCTGCAAGTTAGATACACATCTTCAGTTTAACTGATAAGTATCTCTCACACAAATTGCTAGGACAGCTTAAGAAAGCTCGCCTGCTGATAGGTTTCTACAACTGAACATTAAGTAAACATTAATGTGAATAATCATCCCTAGTTTAGGCATAATGAGTTTTGAAAACATTTTGGCTCTAGTTGGATAAGCTGGCAGCTGCAGTGCTTTTCTAACTCCAGCACTAAACAGAAGTAAGCAAGCACATCCAAATAAGTATCTGTTAGAAATCAGCCACATAAAAGGTGCTCTTGAGAAATTGCTCCTTGAACAAGCAAAGAGTCCCCATTCCACTCAAACACTGCATTAGCTGCTACATTCCAGGGTATAAGAGCTAAGAGTAATGCTCAAATCCCTTGGAAGGATTTAATTTTGCCCTGTGTACCATTAAGAAACACTACAAGGTGGCCTCCTATACCATCTATCAAATTTAGGAGCTGCAAAGGACTACCAATCCTAGCTTCTAATTGACAGCAGATGAGTTCAGAGATGCATACGCAGATCTACATGGAAATGCTGCAGAGAACTCTGAGAAGCCAGCAGGTGCCAAAGATGCCTTTTACATACAGAGCTGTATCACAACAGCTTTAAATTATCTTCTGTGCAATTAATTAGTTGCCTCAATTGCTTCTGCATAGTTCCACTATTAATAGCGCTGTGCTTTACATGCAGAGTGTCCATGCATTCAAATAAGCTCATGACCCAAATTAGATTGAGAGTTTGATAACAATTCGAAACTAAGGCAGTACCTTAGAGACAACAATACATTGCAGGCTGAAGATACTCTTATTTACAATGCATTTAACAAACCTCATGCTCCTCATCCAGTACCACCAGCTGCTTATCCTTGTCGATTTTCACTACAAATCAAAATAAAACAGAGATCAGCTTTCAACTCATTTACACAACAGAAGCAATAAAGCTTTTTAACACCACCTCGCAAGTACATTTCTCATCCCTCCGTTCTTCCTTCAGACCCTGCCCCATGGCTTCACAAAATCCCTCAAGTCAGAAGTTGTACAGAGGGTTCACAGCAACACGTCTTCTTCAGATTGCAAAGACAGGGGTCAAAATATCATGCTTAAAAGCTATAAAATCTACAGACTTGAAGTGACCGTGCCATGAATTGTTTTTGGTATCATTTTAAAACCAGCCATGAACTCAGAGCTTTTTTGTGGTTAGTTGTGGCTCAACCAAGGGCAGATGAAGTCAAGCCTCATGTCATTAAAACTGTATTTCTCTATCGCTAACAGCAGAGAGGCAGAACAGGAGGTACTCAAGTTCATGGCAGACCGGTCTCTTGGATCACACCTACCTGTTACAGCAACAAAACTACGTAGGGAATAAGAAAGGATCCCACAGGACTGTGGGATTTTCACCAGTCACATTTTAAACTTACTTATAATGGCAGCATTGTTGGTTTCTTTACGGAACCGGAATTTTCGCAGCTTCTCCACCAGGTCTTCAGCAACATCACAAACCACCAGAGATTCACTCTGCAGAGGGAATTGCAGAGGGGAAAGATAGCTGAGAGAAATTCTTTAGTATAAGAGATACCGCCACATCAGGGATATGTGCCCTTAAACTCTTAGGAAGTGGAACTGCAGTCGCCTGACAGAAGTTTCAAAACATACACATAAACCAGGAAATAGGGGAGCCTATAAACAGGAGGGGAATCAACTCTTTGAAAGGGTAGATAACAGCAGGACAAGGGGAAATGGTTTGAAGCTGAGGGAGGGAAGATTTAGGTTGGATGTCAGGGGGAAGTTCTTTACTATGAGAGTGGTGAGGTGCTGGAACAGCTGCCCAGAGAGGCTGTGGATGCCCCGTCCATCCCTGGAGGTGTTCAAGGCCAGGTTGGATGGGCCCTGGGCAGCCTGGTCTGGTATGAAATGTGGAGGTTGGTGGCCCTGCCTGTGGCGGGGGGTTGGAGCTTCATAGTCCCTTCCAACTCAGGCCATTCCATGATTCTGTGAAAGCAGGTTTTAAGAACAAAAACACACCTATCTGTTCTTCCACCCCTCCTCAAAGCCAACATTTAACTATAAACATGTTATGTTATATCCTTGAAGCAAGACTATTCTCACTCATCGCTGTCAAGGATTTCTTTTCCCACAATACAGCCCTTAGAAGGAAAGAGGTGTTCCTTCAAGACTTGACAAGCCAACTACGTGGAAGTAATACAGCAGCACGAGCGAAATAATTGAAGCATTTAAAGAAACAGGAGCAACATTTGGGAAGCCTGAGCTTTCAGAAACAGCACCCAGCTGCCCTATGAGTCACCAGGCTGACGATGGGGAAGGAAGCGGCAGTGTCACCAGCAGGTTGCCTGCCCTGACACACGCAATCTTCACACCGCACCAAGCCAACCACTGCCGCTTCCTGAGCCTCCCCAGCACACATCGCAGAGCCACCAGCTCCAGCTCGCCCATTACTCACCAATTCCCAGGGCTTTCCTGCCTCAACAGCTGCATTTGCAAGCATTTTTTTTTTTAAAAGAAATCAGAGGCTCTGCTGTCACAGAGCTCCTCCAGCTGCAAGCACTGCGTGCGCACCGCCCGCCCCTGTGCTTATTTCTCCTCAGCTTCAAAGATTCCTCTCGTCTCCCCCCACCCCACAACCGCCACGAGCCCCGCTCTCTCCTCAGCAGCGGCACCTCAGAGCTGAAGCCGCACTCTGCGCCCAACGCCCTTCTCAGAAGGGAGCGTTTCCCCCACTCCTGGCTGGGGCTGAGCCCAAACCCGCTGGGATGAGGCGTGCTTACACAAACCCCGCTCCCCCACAGAGTTCCGCCCCACCCATCCCCCCCTCAGGCAGCACGAGCTCCTCTCACCATCTTGAGCGCGCGCGCCAACACCACAACCGTCCGCGCCGCCGCCCCACCGCCTCCTCACTAGGCTGCCCTCCCCACTGCGCCTGCGCCAAGAAAACCCCGTCTCCCTCCCTTCCCCGCTCCTCTCTTTCAGCCAATTAGCGTCGTCGCCGCGGCTGGGCGGGAACCGGCAGCCGCCTACGGGAAGCGGGGAGGTTCAAGGCCCGCGGGGAGAGAGAAGGAAAGGGAAAGGGCAAAGGCGCGTGCTGTGCAGCCACGTGACTTCCCCTCCTCGCGCTGCGCCCTGTTGCCATGACGCCGAGGCCCCGCCCGCCGCGCGGTGCCATGGCGACGAGGCGTTCCCTCAGGAGAAGGCGCTAAGCTGAGGGCAACGGCTTCGTTCTGTTGCCGCGCATGCGCTCGGTGTTTGCGCATGCGCCCTGCGCAGCAGCTGGCCGGCGGCCTGTGTGGTGGGGCGGGCGACGCGGCTTGGCTCGGCAGTCTGCCGGCCGGCCGGCCCTATGGCTGCTGTGTTTCTCGTCACGCTCTACGAGTACTCGCCGCTTTTCTACATCACGGTGGTGTTTGTCTGTTTCCTCGTCACTAGCGGCCTGGTGCTGGGGTGGTGAGTACGGCGGGGGGCTGGTCCTGCCCGTGGAGGCCGGTGTGGGGCGGTGGGCCTGGGCTGAGGTAATGGGGTGG
>JACDJE010000119.1:239429-433125 GCA_016647715.1 Pavo muticus | reverse complement strand
CCCATGGACTTGTGGCAGTCCAGTTGGAGTAGCAGGTCTCTGACTGTTTCCTCCTGGATTGTGGGGGGTTTAGTCTGCTCCCCAGCCAAGACTGCCAGGTCAGAGAGTGGAGAAACCTGAGGATAACTGGTCTGACTTTTAAAGACAGATGTAAAGAAGGCATTCAGAACCTCTGCCTTTTCCTTATCCTCAGTGGTCACAACGATGGCAGCAAAAGCACTGAATGGTGACAATGCAGCCTGAGCTAATTAATAACTGTGTTCTCAAATATATTAGCAAAGGACCCCCCACAGCCTCTCCCTGTCGCCTTAGTAATGAGGCAGTGCTGGATTAATGCAGGTACCAAAAGCCCATCAGTCTCCGAGGCAATCTTCTGATTGTGTATCTAGGGTGGCTTCTCTAATTATCCTTTTTTACTGACAGTTATTGCTGTCACTTTAACACTGAGTTATTCTTAGCCAAAAGGCAGCGTTCTGTGGAGCTCGTTTTGTAGATCCTGACCTTCTGTGGCAGTTCCTTAAGAGCCCTGGGCAGTGTGAACACCTTGGGGTTTTTAAGATGATGTCAGAAACCACCCTGAAGTATATCTTGTCTTCTTTGGGTTTTATTTTCATCTCTGGGATGTTTAAGTAGACAAAGCAAAGGTTCAGAAGTTGTCCTTTTGGAGTTAAGCTGTAGCTTGGGCTTGCGTGCTAGTTTCACCTTTGGAGAGGTCTTAGAGTCGCACCTGTGATTCAGTCTTGGCTATTTTACCTTTGGTTTCTGGCTGAGTGCAGAGGTTGTAGGACCTGATTTAGACGTGGCATTGTGTTGTGATGGAGGATAAAATGCAAAATCAGGATCTTGATCTCCCCCTAAAGCCATCTCGCTGGCTGCAGTTACAGCTATGGGCTGTATGCAGCCACAGGGCTGAATGATTCACTCTCGGGTCTTCCTGCAGAGCGCCCAGTCCCTGAAATCTGTTCCATCTCAGTAAGCAATGGCTTTTTTGTCCTGTGGCTGGATGTGCAGAATGTGCATGGTGAGAAAGCTTTGGTTAACGTGTACCACTAGGGGGCATTGACCATCCTCACTAATTTCACTCTCTCTGTGAATACTGTCAAAGTATTCTCCCTCTACTTGTTTATTTTTTTAACACTGAAGACTCCTATCTTCTGCCACGAAAAGCTGAAGCTGAGTTGGCAGGCTGTGTTATTCAAGCACAGAATCACAGAATCCTAGAATGGCCTGGGTTGAAAAGGACTACAATGACCATCTAGTTTCAACCCCCCTGCTACGTGCAGGGTCACCAACTACCAGAACAGGCTGCCCAGAGCCACATCCAGTCTGGCCTTGAATGCCTCCAGGGATGGGGCATCCACAGCCTCCTTGGGCAACCTGTTCCAGTGCGTCACCACCCTCTGGGTGAAAAACTTCCTCCTAATATCCAACCTAAACCTCCCCTGTCTCAGTTTCAAACCATTCCCCCTTGTCCTATCACTGTCCACCCTCACAAACAGCCGTTCCCCCTCCTGTTTATACGCTCCCTTATATGCATCCTAACAGATATTGTGCAAAGCCACGCTGGGTCTATTTGTTATGCTGCAAGTTATTTAGAGCTGAACAGAAACTCAAGCATGCCAACAGCAGTGCATAACCTGCTCATTCTTCTCATTCTGTGTCCCTCAGGTTCGGTTTGGGTGTTCCTGTCATTCTCAGAAACTCAGAAGAAACAGAATCCAGCACGAGAGTACTGAAGAAGCGGATGAGACAAGTGAAGAATCCCTTTGGTTTAGAAATCTCTCATCCCGACACAGCTTCAGTAACAAGTCAGTAGATTTCTAACGTGCTTAATTTTTGTTAGCTTGTGTTCCTAAATGCAGTACTTTCTATTTCTTGCTCTCACCACTTATCAGTGCTTTCTCAGAAATACACTTCCATCGTTACAGAAGGAATAGTCATTTTTGCACCACTCATAAATAGGCTATAAACAGGCTCTGGGCAGCCTGGTCTGGTGGTTGGCGACCCTGCACATAGCAGGGGGTTGAAACGAGATGAGCATTGTGGTCCTTTTCAACCCAGGCCATTCTAGGATTCTATGTTTAAAGCAAAATATTTGGATATTTAAGAACAGTTTAATTCTTATTAATGAACCACTTCCTGCTATAACAGGTATTTAAGTAATAAAAAAAACTGGCAGATTACCAATTACTGTCAGTGTTTTTTGGAAACTTTAAGTGGAATTCAGCATAGAATATACACAGTCTGATTCAAAGTCAAATTTCTTCTCCACTGATGTTTGGAACTGCAGTACATTATATATGTATGTGTGGTTCAGTGGGAACTGAAGTATCTGTGTGGATCAAGTGGTCCCTAAAATCCTTGAGATCACCCACATAGGAAGTAAAATTCATGGAATCATAGAATGGTCTGGGTTGGAAAGGACCACAATGATCATCTTGTATCAACCCCCTGCTATGTGCAGGGTCACCAACCACCAGACCAGGCTGCCCAGAGCCACATCCAGCCTGGCCTTGAATGCCTTCATGTACTTCTGCGTGGTAGGGAGTTTTAAACAAGGCCGAGCGTTTTCCACCCAAACAGATGTGAAGCCTTCCAATGGCTGAGAAAAGGGCTGCAGCAGGACGCTCCTTGTCTTCATTTCTTTAAAAAACTAAAAGAGACAACAGAAACACAACAAAACAAACAGCAAAGAAGCACACTCAGAACAAACCCCTGCCATCAGTCATCAGGTCACACGAATTTTCCAGCAGGTTTGAGTTTGGTGGGACTTCTCAATAGATGCATTCCTGTCTGTGCTGTTAGCACTGTAGGAGTTGCTATGCTGGATGCTTGCTTTTTACAGAGGGAATGCAGCTCACATCCTCTTTTTAGCATTCCTCTGCATGGCCAAGGGGGCCCTATCCTTGTAGGCTGCAGTGGGTGTTGTAGGCCAGCGATCCAATTACTGTCATTGTCTAAAGAGGGAACGGACTTTGGCCTAGAGATTACACTCCTGAGCCTTCCAGTGTGCTTGTAAAATGTTACCAGGAGTTAAAATTTACCCTTTGTGATGCACGTGCTGCTTCTGTGAGCTCGGACAGCCTTTGTATCTCGTCACACCCACTGCCTTCTCATCGCTGTCTTCCAGAAGCACCAAACCTAGTTTGAAATGGCACAAATCTGGGACGCTGACGTTGTTTTCTGCCTGTTTCCTTTTAAAACCCTGCACTTAGCAGTTCCAGAATTCCTGCACGTTGGTGAGTTAATGGAATTAATGAAGTCCTTATCTTCTTTCTAAAAGAGGGTATAACGCTGACACCTGACTGTCTGGAAGACTGCGTTCTTACGTGCTACTGGGGCTGCAATGTTCAAAAACTCCACGAAGCTTTGCAAAAGCACGTCTACTGCTTCAGAATAAGCACTCCTCAGGCCTTAGAGGATGCTCTGTACGACCAATATCTCTATCGACAGCAATACTTGTATCCTTTATTTCAGTTGTTTTGACAGAATATGCTAATTTGCTGGCACAGGGAGAGCTGTGAACATGAGGCAGCTCTTGGTACGATGTAATTAGGAATAAATATGATGACAGATATGATGACAAATATTCTTTATGCAAACGTCACCTTTGGCTGCTGTCACAGTGACACTGATTGTTCTCCTTGACACAAATAAAGCATCCACAAAAATGACAAGGAAGAAAAATATTGTCAGCTACCAGAAGATGCTCAAGTAGTCGATTTTGGCCCAGTGCCTCGACTTTGCTATCCATTGATAGCGCTGCTGACATTGGCTGATGAAGAAGACAGGGAAATATATGACATTGTAAGTAATACAGGAATATATCATAGGGATATTTATCTATGGTGCAGCTCCTGTTGCTGATACAGTGTTTCAGATTGCTGGTGGCAAAGCAAGACCTTCTTTTTTAGGTCTGGCAGAGAGATTTGTGCTGATTGCTGACTTGAAAACTAAGAACACGGGCTAACTTTCATCCTGAATGCATTTGTGGCCAGATCATGCCTGTGTGGTTTTGTGCAGGAGTTTTTCTCTAGTTTTCCACACCAAATTCATGTGACAACAGAAAAAGGTTACAGAAATTATTTGCAGAACAGCAGAACTGAAGCTGTGGAAGACTCAGTGTATTAAACAAGAGTGAGAAGTAACTTGGTCATGGTGTACAACTAAAAAGATAGAAAACACTCGAAGGGAAGACTTATGATCAAACAGCACAAAGTTAATGCTAGGTTCTAGTATCACTGTATAGATTTCTGTACTATAGGGTAGCATAATAGAGGAAAGAACACCTTAAAGAGCTGAGGCAGTTCCATTTGGGATGGGTGTCACTCATGAGTCAGAAAGTTGCCTTGGTGTCTGAACAAGCAGTGAGCTGAGGACACTCACTGCCACTGAAACAGCACTTAGGGTGCAGTGATGTAATACGAACATACTGAGAACAGCTAGCTTTCAGAACCTCATCAAAGCATGAGGGCTGTAATTCTCATGGAGAATTGATGGCTTTCAGGTTCCAAAACTAAGCCAGCACGAAGCTTTGTGAAATTTTTTGAGGCATTGTGATTAGAGAAAGAAACCTTATTGCAAAAGGATAGTAAATTCAGTTAGTGTAAACACACATGCACAGGTATGTATATATTTAAGCTCTGTCTGTCATTAGCCATGTAGTGGATTTTGAAGTGTGAGGCTGAGGCACATGCATGAGTGTGTAAGCCCTACTTCAGCTGCATGAGCACTGAGCTTCAGGTGGAGGGCACGTTTGGGTGCCTGTTTGGTATGGGGCCCAGTTCCGTCAGCTGAGAGCAGGCAGAGCAAGCCTCTGCTGTAAACTGGTTACAGGAGGGTGCAGTGGAGGACCAGGGCAGAAAGCTGAGACTCCACAGAGTGCTGTCTTGTGCCACTTCCCATTTTTACCTTGTCCAGCATTTTGTTTTCCTCTGTGCTTGAAGTCAATATTGATGAAGTCCTGATTGTCTAAGGAAATGAGCAGGTCAGAAGTTACAGCAGCATATGTAATCTTTAAAGCTTGAGGTTCCTTCCAACCCAAGCCATTCTATGACACACCATTTTATATGAATCGTATCATGAAAAGGAAAGATATTGAACATACTTTTTTTTCCTTTGGTAGATTTCAATGGTGGCTGTAATTCATGTTCCTGACGAGAGCTACAGGCTTTCCTGCAGAATATTATATCAGTATCTCCTTCTAGCTCAAGGCCAATACCACGATCTGAAGGTAAGCCACGTACTGAAACCTGTGTTAAGCTTAGTTTGTGTGGGCTTCCAGGAGCTTGAGTTGGTACATGACTTTTTATCAAGTTCAGGTTACAATTATTTTATCAATTGAGAAGTTCCAGCCAAAGTTACTGTGCAGAAATAGCTGGAAATACCCAGGATTTACTGGTAAAGTTGTTTCTAGTTCTGGAGGCCCAGGTCCTGTCCACTTGTTAAAGCACTGGTAATAAATTAACCAGCTACTGAACGCTGCTTCTCTACAAAACAATTATTTCCTTGCTAGTCTCTCAAAGCAGCACTTTCTCCTCTTTTGCCATACAATTGGAGAAGCCTTACAAGACTTCTTAATTTCTTTTTACCACAATGTGTGTACAAAGATTAGCACAGGCTGTTATCAGGTGAACCTATGTTCTCATCATTCCTTTTCAGTTTCCCTTGTCTGTGTGTGTTTGGGACTGTCTGTGTCCCATGTCTTTTGATGGTGTCATTCTATGCCACTTTATTATCATGATAATAACAGTAAAGTATAATATCAACTAGCTAGAAGTTGTGCCAAATCAGTTCTATTGACTCACTTAGCATTCATCTGGAAATAAATTTTTCCCAAGAAATGTTTGTCTTGTCTTGTCTCAACTCTTTGAAAGGGTAGATAACAGCAGGACAAGGGGAAATGGGTTTAAGTTGAAGGAGGGAAGATTGAGGTTGGATGTCAGGGGGAAGTTCTTTACTGTGAGAGTGGTGAGGTGCTGGAACAGCTGCCCAGAGAGGCTGTGGATGCCCCGTCCATCCCTGGAGGTGTTGAAGGCCAGGTTGGATGGGGCCCTGGGCAGCCTGGGCTGGTGTGAAATGTGGAGGTTGGTGGCCCTGCCTGTGGTGGGGGGTTGGAGCTTCAAGATCCTTGAGGTCCCTTCCAACCCAAGCCATTCTATGATTCTGTCTTGGCCATCTTTTACTGACATAGTTGATCCAGGTAAACTTCCAAGTTAATCCCCTTTGAGCTTTATTTTTCTGTTACTGTTGTAGAAAATACAGCTTAAGCTAAACAGAAACAACCGTGCAGCTGCACTTTGTAATACAGCTGTGTAGTGTGTTCCCTGTGGGCACCTTTGTCTGCGTGGTAGTTCACTGGCTTTATTAACAGGCCATGCCCAGAAGAATTTGTGCTTCCCATAAAACACCCTAGAAAGGAATAAAGGATTTCAATGTGAGAAAGAGCAGAGTGGGTAAAGGGAGGTACTTCTGAAGGTTTGCTGGGATGTGTGTTTGGTGGGAGTGGGTAGAAGCACCCCTCAAGGCACAGATAACGATAAGCCAGAAACAGAAACCTGAGCTGCTCACAGCCAGTGCAGTTCAGTTAAAGTTCACGCATGCACACTGCTTTATTAAGGTAAGATTTGACATCTTATCTTTCCTATTTTGCCAGTGTTTTGTATTTCAGAAGCATAGAATTATATATATCATTGAAGGCCAGGAAACTGTCGTGACTCACACGAGGAGTGAGTCTGGCCCTGTTTGACCCAGTGGGGCAGATCTGTCATGGTGGAAATTTACATGGAACGTGTGTGTCCAGGTACTGGGGGTACTTTGTTGACTTGTGCTAAATGCTTGTGTATGTGTGTATTTTAGCAGCTCTTCATGTCTGCAAATAGTCCTACACCACCTTCACGTGGTACCTCTCCAGATGAGAGAAGCACTGACAGAAGCTTGCTGGAAAAGGCTGGACTGGCTGAAGATGAACCAGAACTGCATGAAGAAAACAGTAAAGACTGCGTTGTATGCCAGAACGGCACAGTGAACTGGGTGCTCCTACCCTGCAGGCACACGTGCTTGTGTGATGGCTGCATTAAGTACTTTCAGCAGTGCCCAATGTGTAGGCAGTTTGTTCAAGAGTCTTTCCCACTCTGCAGTAAAAAGGAGCAAGATGAAGATGAATCAACCCAGATCTTGCAAGTTGTTCATCCTGGAAGAGTTTTTTAATGGAGACAAAAATAAAAGGATTGGGTTGTATGCACCAAGGTTAAATGCAGAGAACAGACTGTTTATGGGAGGATATCTAGCATTAACTTGTACAGTTTTGCTTTTCATTGCTAGGCAATTTTCAGCTTCCTTATGTGTCTTCGCTCCATATGCTCACAGGAGCATCACATTTCTCTGTGCAGTGTGGACAGGAGAAGTGTGTAGGATATACTTGAAGGATGTGATTATTTTTATAGCTTCTTACTAATTTTTCACGGAGTACTACTGCAGGCTATTTTGATGACTAAATGTAGCTTTATCTACTTGCAAACAAAACTTGCAAGTGAAGTTGAAGTGCACACAGCTTATTCTATATTTATTATATTTAAGATGTTAGAGCAATATATCATCTTAATTCCTCATAATTTAGGAACCTGGCACTTTACAGAGCGTGACAAATGAAGGAAAGGGTGCATTCTTTGTAGTCAAACCCATGTATATTTTGTAGACTAAGGCTGTACTGTGACAGGAGCTAGAAGGGGAAGTTGTTCAGGGCACTGTTTGGGGTGTTTTGAAATGATGTGCATGTGAAGGGCCTGAGCCAAAGCCCAGTGGAACGAGTGGAAAGGGTTTTGTTGCTATTTGCTGCCTTGAACTAAACCTTGCTGACACTTTCAAGCCTGAGCTGCTACTACTATGTCAACATTTTCCATCTTCTGGCAATGGCTGCAAGAACTCGTTCTCCATACAAATGCCAGTTAATTACTCCACGGAGTTACTTGAGCAGTTCTGCTGTGCTATTCTGCAGAGTTGCCTGCTTGGGGATTCCCAATTCTGTGAACTTGCATTGTCAGATTGGATGACAAGTTGACCATTACTTTTATCAATAGTCCCAGGACATTTGCTTACTCTAATAAAGAAAGAAGCTAAAGAATTGTTGAAACTATGTATTTATTCCTCTCAGTGGTATTGTCAAAAGCAGGAAAAATGGCTGCTGAGAAGAGAAATTGTTGTTTTGCCTGAGAGCCAAAGACAGGCTGGGTTTCAAGTCTGCTGATATGAGACACAAATGCAGACACTTGCTAGAACCTGTAAAAACAGGGAGTGCCTGCTCTGTCTTTCATCGTGTTCCCTTGTCCCTTTGCCCCACATCCATTTTCAGGACACCTGCTCAGTCCCAGGGAGAAAAAGCTGTGCTCTGAGCTCTGCACTCTCCTGTGCCTCCTGTACCAGTGCTGCCCCGGTGCTGATTTCTGTGCCACACACCTCCAAAACAGGGAAGGCAGCTTCTCCTCCTCCAGGTATTCCATCTCATCTTTCTGTCATTCTGGGGTTTTTTGTGTGTTAGTTTTGCCTTCATTCTTCTAAATTCCTGGCATTTATCTCTGAGCAAAAGACTTAAGTGGTCATGAAAAGGGTTGTGCTTGCTTGTGAAGATAGATAGAGGTTGGGAATTGATGCATGTGGCCGCAGATTTCCAGCCAAATACCCACAGGCTGTGTGTAAGACTGCCTGTCTGCTCCACCTAGAGTGACCTTCCTTACCAGAGAGCTCTGCAATAAATGGCTGGCCAAATCAGCCTGCTGTTTGCACTGCGTATCAAACAGGAGTTAAATACATACGTATCTGAGAGAGGACTGAGAAGTGCCTGCCGAGAACTTCCAAAGCCAAATGGGTGTGTTTGGAAATCATCGTGGCAACGAATGGTGTATGTGAGGCAATTTAAGAGGCTGAGAACGCTAAGAGGAATGCACAGAGTGTAATAACAGAAGGACCAATTGCTGGCCGGAGTGCTGGTGGTAGCAAGGCTGTCTACAGGTGAGAACACAGTGCAGATGTGGAGAAACAACGGAGTGATGCAACTTCAAAAGAACCAGAGCTGCCTGTATTGAGAGCTTACGAAGACTCGAAATACCATCTGGTGTCTTCACCACTCAGTCTGAGCTGCGAAGGCACGAGGATTTGATAGACAACATTCCTTGTCTTCTCTTTCACTGTAGGCAGTCTCGACTGGACCATCTGACACACATCTTGCTGCTAGTGAGTATGTGAATATGCAAGAGGGAGAGGGGGTGAAATCAGTTCTGCAAACAGAGATCACCTTCCCTCTTTCTGTGGTCCTGTGCTGAGTTTTGCTAGCTTGGTTGCTACACACCTGATGGAGGAAGGAAGGTGGTTGCTGAGTTCAGCCTGTCTGCGTTGCTGACTGTTCTGCATGGAATGAGAGGTGGTGATGGTGGAAATAACTGCTTTTCAGACTGCCTTGTGTGCATGGTGTCCCATGAACAGTTTACCCCACCTGCATTTGGGATAGAGGCCGTGCAGATCATTAGCCCAGAGGAACGGCTTAGAGCTGCACTACTTCTGACCCAGAGCTGGGCTCTGCTTCGTGCTTAGCAGGGACTTGGTTTGACCTTGGAGATGATCAAAGAAAGAAGTGTTTGGGTTTTTTTTACTGCTGTAAAACCACCAGCAGCACCAATTTATTAAAGTTTCCCAACAAGACAGTATGATGCAAGCTTCTGGGCTCTTTTTAATCTCAGACTGGAATGGTATTCAAGTAGGCTCCACAGAGAATTGCCTGGTCTGTCTTATCCTTCAGCCGATCGATGCCAGTATTAAATAATAATGGCAAACAGGATGTAGCTGGGCTGAACTTCCAGGCCATGTATTTACCATTAAGTCTCCCAGCTTTTCATTTGTTTCATGTTCTATTTTTAATAGCATTTTCCAGAGATGCTTAGTTGCTTTATCAGATGTAACAAGCTTCCTTGCTGGCCCAAATCAAGGACCCAACTGAGAGTTATGGCAAGTACAGTAGCTGGCTTATTACATTTGCCCTTCTTCTAAGAAGCCATCTCAAAAAATGAATGAGGTGAGAAGTAACAGGAGCAGCCTTAAAGCTGTCTTGTGCATCTCTTGGTTGTCTTAAAACAGGGATTCAAGGCTGTAATGTAGAAATAAAACCTTCCTGTGACCCACAAAAACACGGTATACCGACAGGAGAAAAAAACCTCTGTCATTCTGTTGTAATAAATGTAATAAAACATTCCTTTTCTACTCATTACAGGTTAGGGTTATGGATGTGGTGACATCAGGAGCGCATGCAGGCATCTTAAGTCTTGATTCTTTTGAACACTGTTGGGGCATTGCTAATCTGTAATGATTTTTGTTGCAGGACGTAAATAGGAGTTAATCCTCTCCACTTGGTTTGGCTCACCCTCCCTGCACCATAGAGATGCCATCACTGTGACTTCTGCCATCGTCATTGCCACACTCACTGCATCCCCATTTATTTTAGAAGACACCAGCAGGGTGACTGGATGCTCTTGAGGGTCAGATGAATCCCAGAATTACTTCTGCAATAAATTGTCTACACAATTTGTTACCTTTGCTTCATAGCTTCAGTCTGTGGTGTCCTTCTATCAGCAGCAAGTTTGGACCTAGAAAGCTCCTCTAGGTTTCAGATGCTTCCTCCAGGTATTTGTCTCTGTAAAATGAGGGCTTAGGGCTCTCCTAATGTTCTTTACTCTCCCGCTGCATTACCACTTCAAATCTGGTGTTTCTTGGCAGACTTCTCAATAGCAGCTGAAGTCAGGGGACTGGTGAGAAATCTAATGCGTCACTTATATTTCTCATAATGATCTTTATTTCAGTGTCTATCAGCTCCTTCTGAGCAGTGCTACTTTAACAAGTTAGAGGAGGGATTGCTAACTTGTGAATTATCTTTGTAGCTGGTCCTCTTCTTTTTTCCTTCTGAGTTTACAGGTGTTACTGAGTCCAGACAGCGAGACCCCAGAGGTTACCAGGGTCATCACGCATCAGTCTCCTGCTGCCAGAACGGGCTGTGAGATACAGATGTTGTGCTGCTGCTTAGCTGGTCAGACACATTGCAGGCACCCTGCTCTAGGCTATGGGGTTTTGGTCTCTGCTTCCTGAGGGTCCTTGATTTCACCTTTTTCTCCTGCAGGGAAAGAGCCAAGACTGCAAGTTCAAAATGCAGCAGCTTGCAGGAAGCCTGGGGTGGGCTATTGCTGGCAGGCTGAGGAGGATTCCGGCAAGCGGGGAGCCCCGAGGGAGCCAGGCAATGCCTTTCTCATGTGGCTGCTCTGGCTGCCAATGTTAGCAGACCCCTTTCTATGGCGGCTCGTTTCATTGATCAAAGTCCAAACAGGCCAGCGATTTATGGCACATGACAGCTGGGAAAGCGATGCTTTCCCCCAGGCTCTGCCATACATGGAGACAAGATCGACAACCCAGCTGCTGCTGCTCCTTTGAAGGCTGCCTTCTTCCTAGGTAGCCAACTCTAGACCCTGGCAAACCCTCCTCTGCAGGATGACCTGCTCCAAGTCCAGCCTGAATTGCACCAGAAGTTACCTTTACATCTCTTTTCACGCAGAGGGTGGTGACGCACTGGAACAGGTTGCCCAATGAGGCTGTAGATGCCCCATCCCTGGAGGCATTCAAGGCCAGGCTGGATGTGGCTCTGGGCAGCCTGGTCTGCTGGTTGGTGACCCTGCACATAGCAGGGGGTTGGAACTGGATGAGCATTGTGGTCCTTTTCAACCCAGCCATTCTATGATCTTGCTGTAAGACTGAAGAAAGAGATCTGCCAAGAGCTGGTGGGCTCATGTTTATGAGAACATGAACAGCTATAGCTTTTCCAGCTTCTCAGTCTTTAAGTATCTTCCCAGAGATGTGGAAATGTGTAAATAAATCTGCCTGCTCCAGTCTTCTCTTTCAGCCCAACTTCTTAACAGATACTAAAAAGTCTCCATCAAGTCCAGCAGCATTTGATGCTCTACCACTGGCAAACTGTTTGCTTTTCTCCTGGCCTGAGAACAACATGATATAAAGGTCTCCAGATGTTCTGACATGTTTTGATGGGCTCGTTTATATCTTTCACTTTTAGCAACCTGTACCTTGCTGTTCCCAGGGCCCAACCAATGGATCTGCTTGCAGCAACATGTTAGACGCTCATCCCACAGCACCTCGTGGGCAGGCTTTGTAATTTCACTTGGCAGAGTTGTAACCACAGCCATCTACACTGGAGCACAATTCATGATCTCTTAATTTAACCAGGTAGCGCAGGGTTGCCAACACCAGGCCAGGCTGCCCAGAGCCACATCCAGCCTGGCCTTGAATGCCTGCAGGGATGGGGCATCCACAGCCTCCTTGGGCAACCTGTTCCAGTGCGTCACCACCCTCTGGGTGAAAAACCTCCTCCTAATATCCAACCTAAACCTCCCCTGTCTCAGTTTCAAACCATTCCCCCTTGTCCTATCATCATCCACCCTCACAAACAGCCGTTCCCCCTCCTGTTTATACGCTCCCTTCAAGTACTGGAAGGCCACAATGAGGTCTCCTTGGAGCCTTCTCTTCTCCAAGCTAAACAAGCCCAGTTCCCTCAACCTTTCCTCATAGGAGGAAGGTTCTCCTCCACCCCAGCATCCTGGCCTCATCTAAAACCTAAAATCCCCATCATTTTGTCAGCACCAGACACACTTAATTGCTAATTAAGTACAAAACTGCCTTTCTACCTGTGCTGCTCGCACGTCTTGAGTTGGAACCAGGTTTCCAACTGCTGGGAACGGGGCAGCTCTCAGCCCGCAGCACCATGCAGGGTAATGAAAACGCTGTCACATCTTGGTGGGCAGCTCCCATACTTTGTTTAGGAACAAACAAGAGATGCTGTGTTCAGTTCTTCCATCCCTCCTGCTGTGATATTTTTACTCAAATTTGCTCCTAATGAGATAGGAGATCTGGGCCTTTGTATGCTGATGGATATACGCAGCCTTCCACAGAAGGCTTTCTTCTTTTTCTTTCTTTTACTTTTCTCCTTCTTTTCTTCTTTCCTTCCTTTTCATATATTTTCGTTTTTCTCTTCCTCCTTTTATTTTATCTTCCCTTCTTTTTCTTATCTGCTTTTTCTCATCTTTTTCTCTTTTCTCTTCGTTCCCCTCCTTTTCCATTCTTCTCCTTTTATTTTCTTCTTCCTTCTCCTCTCCCTTTCCTCCCCAAACTCGCGCCGCTTCAGAACACCCAACAGCTCCAACCCAGAGGACTCATCACAGCCCAAAGCATCAACCCCCCCTGCAGCCCCACTCTGAGGAGCCACCCATCCCACACAGCAGTAACCTCACCGCTGGGTGGCCCTAATTTATACATATATAAAATATAGATATAAAAAATAGTTAAAAAAATCAAACCCACCGCTGCCATCCCCGCTCTCTCCACTAGATGGTGGCTTCCCCCAGCGGGACGCGACAGCGGGAAGCCCGCAGCCTTGAGGGGGGAGGACGCTTTGCGGATGGGGAGCGGGGGGGCGGAGGGGAGGTGTGACTGCGGCGCTTTTTTTGGCGTGAGGGGAACGGAGTGCTAAATTTGCAGCGGGGAATCGCACGGAGCTGTTGCACGGGGTTGGGGCACGCGGGGAACGAGAGGGGCGCGCGCGCGTCCCCCCCCCTGAGCTGCTACTACTATGTCAACATTTTCCATCTTCTGGCAATGGCTGCAAGAACTCGTTCTCCATACAAATGCCAGTTAATTACTCCACGGAGTTACTTGAGCAGTTCTGCTGTGCTATTCTGCAGAGTTGCCTGCTTGGGGATTCCCAATTCTGTGAACTTGCATTGTCAGATTGGATGACAAGTTGACCATTACTTTTATCAATAGTCCCAGGACATTTGCTTACTCTAATAAAGAAAGAAGCTAAAGAATTGTTGAAACTATGTATTTATTCCTCTCAGTGGTATTGTCAAAAGCAGGAAAAATGGCTGCTGAGAAGAGAAATTGTTGTTTTGCCTGAGAGCCAAAGACAGGCTGGGTTTCAAGTCTGCTGATATGAGACACAAATGCAGACACTTGCTAGAACCTGTAAAAACAGGGAGTGCCTGCTCTGTCTTTCATCGTGTTCCCTTGTCCCTTTGCCCCACATCCATTTTCAGGACACCTGCTCAGTCCCAGGGAGAAAAAGCTGTGCTCTGAGCTCTGCACTCTCCTGTGCCTCCTGTACCAGTGCTGCCCCGGTGCTGATTTCTGTGCCACACACCTCCAAAACAGGGAAGGCAGCTTCTCCTCCTCCAGGTATTCCATCTCATCTTTCTGTCATTCTGGGGTTTTTTGTGTGTTAGTTTTGCCTTCATTCTTCTAAATTCCTGGCATTTATCTCTGAGCAAAAGACTTAAGTGGTCATGAAAAGGGTTGTGCTTGCTTGTGAAGATAGATAGAGGTTGGGAATTGATGCATGTGGCCGCAGATTTCCAGCCAAATACCCACAGGCTGTGTGTAAGACTGCCTGTCTGCTCCACCTAGAGTGACCTTCCTTACCAGAGAGCTCTGCAATAAATGGCTGGCCAAATCAGCCTGCTGTTTGCACTGCGTATCAAACAGGAGTTAAATACATACGTATCTGAGAGAGGACTGAGAAGTGCCTGCCGAGAACTTCCAAAGCCAAATGGGTGTGTTTGGAAATCATCGTGGCAACGAATGGTGTATGTGAGGCAATTTAAGAGGCTGAGAACGCTAAGAGGAATGCACAGAGTGTAATAACAGAAGGACCAATTGCTGGCCGGAGTGCTGGTGGTAGCAAGGCTGTCTACAGGTGAGAACACAGTGCAGATGTGGAGAAACAACGGAGTGATGCAACTTCAAAAGAACCAGAGCTGCCTGTATTGAGAGCTTACGAAGACTCGAAATACCATCTGGTGTCTTCACCACTCAGTCTGAGCTGCGAAGGCACGAGGATTTGATAGACAACATTCCTTGTCTTCTCTTTCACTGTAGGCAGTCTCGACTGGACCATCTGACACACATCTTGCTGCTAGTGAGTATGTGAATATGCAAGAGGGAGAGGGGGTGAAATCAGTTCTGCAAACAGAGATCACCTTCCCTCTTTCTGTGGTCCTGTGCTGAGTTTTGCTAGCTTGGTTGCTACACACCTGATGGAGGAAGGAAGGTGGTTGCTGAGTTCAGCCTGTCTGCGTTGCTGACTGTTCTGCATGGAATGAGAGGTGGTGATGGTGGAAATAACTGCTTTTCAGACTGCCTTGTGTGCATGGTGTCCCATGAACAGTTTACCCCACCTGCATTTGGGATAGAGGCCGTGCAGATCATTAGCCCAGAGGAACGGCTTAGAGCTGCACTACTTCTGACCCAGAGCTGGGCTCTGCTTCGTGCTTAGCAGGGACTTGGTTTGACCTTGGAGATGATCAAAGAAAGAAGTGTTTGGGTTTTTTTTACTGCTGTAAAACCNTTTTTTTTTTTTTTTTTTTTTTCCCTTTTCCTGCGGCTCTCAATACCCCCTTGTGTTCTTTCTGCTGCTGCATTCACGGGATGCACTGCAGGGAGTGTGCAGGGCTGGGAAAGTGCATTGGGGCTTTATGCGATCGCCGTCCCGACTTCCTCAACTCTTCAGAAGTCAATGGAGTTGGAGCGAAGCGTTAATGCAGTTATTGGGGGTGTTATATGCACGTATGTTCCCGTGTGCGCCTTTGCATGCGTGTATTGCTAGCATATGTCTCTGCGTGTGCATTTGCAGTGATGGAGATGGAAGTTGCTGTAGAGTTTCTGCAGTGTGGGGTGTGAGTCTTAAAGTTGGATGGTTTGTTTTTCCCCCAAAAATGGAGCAAAAAAAGGAAAATGGAGTGAAAAGAAAAGGAAAATGGAGCAAAAAAAAAAAAGGAAAACTGGCCAAAAAATAAGAAGGGAGGGGAGGAAAAAAAAACCTAAGCCCTATTGCAGTGCATCCTTGTTGCTTCAGACCCGGCGGTTCCGCTCAGGGCCGGAACGCATCAAGCGGATCCCAATGGCGATCGGTTGCAGTCGGCTCCCAAACAGAGCCCCAGTGTCTGCGGGGCGGGAGGAGCGCAGTCCCGCTCCAGCTGTTCCCCATTAGGGCCGCTTGGCAGCCGGCCCCGCTGCCATTTGGTGATGAGGGCCAGCGCTGCGGGGCTGAGCCGCCCGCCCGCAGGAAACCACCCTGAGATCGGCGATGGTCCGAGGGAGAAAGGCTGGAATTGGCCATTTCCTTTTATAGCTGCAGGAATGAGAGGCAGGAATGCTGCGGGGTGCGCCTCGGCGCTATGATGCTGCTTTTAGAAACAGCTGAAGGGCCGAAGCGCAGCCGCCCGCGTCGGCACAGCCCTGCCGTGCATCCCCTGCAGTGTATCAGGGCTGTGGTTCAATTCTTATCTGAATTGCTGGTTTCACTCAGATTGTGTTTTGAGTGTTCCGTTTTGGGTGCCCATGGGTTCCAGTTGTGTTTTGGACATCCCAATGTGGGTGCCCTTGGGTTCCAGGTGTGGTTTTGGGTGTCTTGCCGTGGATATCCTCCGGTTCTGGTTGTCTTTTGGGTGTCCTGTTGTGGGTGACTGTGGGTTCCAGTTGTGGTTTGGGGTGTCTTGTGTTGAGTGTCCCTTGGAGTCAGTTGTCTCTTGGCTATTTCATTCTGGGTGCCCTTGGGTTCTGGTTGTGTTTTGGGATGTCCCATTGTGGGTGTCCTTGGGTTCCGGTTGTGTTTTGGGATGTCCCATTCTGGATGCCCTTGGGTTCCGGTTGTGTTTCGGGATGTCCCATTCTGGGTGCCCTTGAGTTCTGGTTGTGTTTTAGGATGTCTCTTTGTGGATCTTCTTTGGTACAGGTTGTATCTTGGTGTCCCGTTGTGGTTGCACCTGAGTTTTGACTGCCTTTTGGGTATCCCTGGGTTCCAGTAATGCTTTGGGTGGGTGATGGCCATGTCCCTGGAGAATGGAGAGCTGTGTCCGTGTTCACCTCTCAGCCATGGAGTTGTGGTGAAGGCAGTATGGTGAAGTAAGGCTGAACCATGGGGTCATTTGCTCTAACAATGGGAGATGTCATCCCCTGGCTGGTACAGGTGGCTGGCACTATCCCTATGGTCTTCACTACAAGGGTTTCCCAATGGCCAGGACTGGTGCTTGGCTGTGGGGCCATGGACACATCCACTGACATCCCTACCTCAAACCAGCAACAGCAAACCCAGGTTGTGCCATCAGTCCCCTTCTCTCCTGGGGGGTTTCCTTTGGCAAGGAGCAGGGTACCTGCAAGCATCCCAAGGGATGTGATGATCCCATAATGGAGAGGGGGATTGGAAATCTACCCCGCAGCTATCAGCTGTAGGAAGCAGCTTTTGGTCTCCACTATCAGCTCTGCCCTGTCCATAAAACCACCTGTGTCTTTTAAATAGCATTTGTCACTTGACTGGCAATGGAATCACACCAAGTTCTGAAAGCAGCATCGTCACCGAGCCCTGTGCTCTGCTCTTTGAATCCTGCTGCTTGTTCCATGGGAGCAGGGCTGCATTGAAGGTGTTGGTGCTTGGTTGTAAAGGACAAGGAAGAAGCAAATTCTGTGCTCCTTGAGCATTCTGCTCGTGGTTGTCCTGCACAGTGGCCATGGGAGGTATGCAGACGCAGCCCACCCTCCACTTGGCTCACTGTGGGGTTTTGAGCACGGAGTGCATCCCTCAGTGCTGGGCAGGGTTACCCCAGGACCTCACAGTCCTGCACCACGATGAAAGCATCCACACCACGCAGATTTGGTGTCCTGGCGAGGAGCAGCTGGAGGAAGAGGCAGGGAGAGGCAGTGCCTTTAATTAGACCAAATGATGCAGCTGGAAAAAATGGCCAAGCGCAAAGGTGCACCGGCTCAAAGGAGGGCTTGTGCTCCTATTTTTTTTTCCAGCAGTCTAATAAAAGCCATGGCTTGTGCCTGCAGAGCTGCCTTGGGTGCCCTGGGGTGGCTGCGGCTCCATTTTGTTGGGAAGCAAAACGCCATTCCCCTCCAGCCACCCATAGCAAGCCACCCCGTACCCGGCTCGAGGGCTGTGCCCTGCTTTCTGTTTTCCTTGGCTTTGCTGTAATGCTGAGTTCTGGTTTGAGTGCCTGTGAGATGAGAGCACTGGGAAGTGCCGGAGGCGGCGCTGCCAGCGCATCTCTACCTAAAGGGGATGCCAACAGAGCTGCCAGCTTTGGTCCTGGTAGATGATGAACTGCATTTGTGATACCCTGTTTTAATTAAAAGGGTTTTGTTTTTAAGGGGCTTTTGGCAGCAGGGGTGGGTTGGAGCCCTCAGTGCTGTCCCCCTGCTTTGTCTGTGCTGGGGTTGGTGATACCTTGTTGAGGCCAGGCTGGATGTGGCTCTGGGCAGCCTGATCTGGTGGTTGGGGACCCTGCACATAGCAGGGGGGTTGAAACTGGATGATTATTGTAGTCTTTTTCAACCCAGGCCATCCTGTGATTCTAGGTTCTTGTAATCCCTCATCAAACCCCACCATTACCATTAATTTGACTTAGAATCACAGAATCATTAAGGTTGGAAAAGACCTCTGAGATCCCCAAGTCCAACCCCAACCCATCCCCACTGTGCCCACTGACCACGTCCCTCACTTGTAGCCCATGAACGCCATTTTTTTCCAGGCTGGGAGCGATGTTTGCAATCTATGTGACTAACTGAAATAGTAATTAGTGTGAACGCTGGCTTTATTTTAAGACACATTCGTCAGTGCTGCAGCCCTTCAGCTCCTTGCTGCTGGCTAATGTTACTGCAGATAACCTGCAGGGAAAGGGCAGGTCACCTCGCACTGCTGAGCTGTGGGGTCAGAGCTGAGAGCGGTGATTTGGATCCGTTTTGGGGTGCAGATGGGTTTGGGGTTCCCCCTGCCTGCTCTGTGCAGCAGCCCTCAGCCAAGCACCGGTGGCTGTTGAAGGCTTCCTGCTGCAGGGGCAGCCCAGGAGCGGGGCTTGGCACCGAGGGGACCAATCCTTGCATGAATCATGCGTGGATGCGTGCGCCTGTGTGCCTCTGAGTGTGCATCGCCCCCTGTATTTTCTCCTTCTATATTCAGCGCATAAACAAGAGCGGTGCTCTCTGTTAACTCTTGGTTTCCCGAGAGCTGCCTCAGGGCTCTGCGTGATGCTGAAGGAGGATGAGGTTTGGGCTGGAGCAGGCAGAGGCCCAGGGCTGGCTTCCCTCTCCCTGGCGGGAGCTTTTCTCAGCTTTGCCACGCAGCAGGCGAATGCCTCTGGGTCTGTGGCGAGAGCCAAGCGCGGATCCGCAGCCTGCAGCTCCGTTTATTGGCGTGTGCCGTGGGATGGGTGCACTGGAAATGCTGGCCAAGGTGCCCGGATTGTTGCTGGTGGCTCCGCTCTGCCCTCCTGCGTGGGACTGATCTCTGCACGAAGACCTGGGTGAGGACCTTGGGGTTTGCTGTTACTGATTCTGTTGCCCTTTGCAGCCATTTCTGGGCACAGCTTTGAGGTACAATGCAGAATCTTCCTTCTGTTATGTTTAAAATAATAATTTTAGTTCCTGTGCCTCAGGACAGCAAACCTTGTCCTGTGCCAGCGTGCTCAAACAAACCCAGAGCTGTTTTACACCACGAGGCTTCCATTACCATTGTGGCACCAATGGCAGCTTCTGCTGCTGTCCCCACAAGCCTCACCTGGCATCTGCAGGAGCTGGATGTGGCCTAAAGTTGCTCTTTCTTTAAAGCAACATTAAGATTGCAAGTGCCATGAGCAGGGTTTGGCAGCTCTGCTCCTCTCTTGCTCTCAAGCAGCCCTGGAGGGGCCACGCGGGGCCTTGGGAAGCTCATCTGTTACTGATCCTTGTGAGTAATTCCTTCCAGATTGCCTTTTTTCTTCGTTTGTTTTATCTTATTTTTTTTTTGATAAAACCTATTTCAGATGAGGCACAAACCTACTGTACTTCTAACCTGCTCCTTGTATTCGTTGCTGCCTGACGGGATGTGGCTGGTGTTGGGTTTGGAGACTTGATTGCTATGGGAAGTAACTCAAGCAGTGATAAAACATGGTTTGAATGCTTGAAATGCTCTAAAATTTGCACACCGCTGCAATTTATTTTCTTAATTCACCATACCACTGCCCGCGTCCCTCAGTGCCTCATCCCCGTGGCTCTGGAACACCCCCAGGGGCAGTGAACCCCCATTCTCCGGGCAGCTGTGCCACTGCATCACCGCTCTTTGGAGAAGAAATCCTTCCTGGTATCCAGTCTGACCCTCCCCTGCCACAGCTTGAGGTCATCACCTCTCATCTTACCACTGTTACCTGGGAGCAGAGGCTTAACCTGTAGAAGATGATGATCCCCATTTTGATCACAAATAGGGTCAGCTCAAACCTCGCCGTTCCGAAGAGATGGGTTATGTTTAAAGGGGAAAACAAATGAAGTCCCTAGGCTGTTTCCCTGCCGATAACGTGAGCGTAGATGCAGGGCTGAGCTGTAACCACCTGGGTGACCTTTTGAGATAAGAATTGTTATTGACTGGTGGAATTATGCTAAACTGATAAGAATCCTTTTTAAAAGAACAGAAAAACCAACGCTCTGTAACCATAACAACGGGCTGGAGATGGAGCTGCTCGTGATGCTGGTGTCTCGAGGGTGTCCCCAAAGGATCCCCAGAGCTGGGGACCTTCCCGCACCAATGCTGGCCCCAAATTTCCCTAATTTGCAGTGAATTGAGGGTGAGTGGAGGGAATGGGTTCGGGGCTGGATGCTGCTGGTGGCTGCGAGCAGCAGGGCAAGGACAGCTCCTGTTTGCTGTTTATAGCACAGTCTGAGTGCCAGCAAAGTCAGCCATGTCCTCCTGTCACCGC
Organism: Pavo muticus; assembly: GCA_016647715.1. NCBI lineage: Eukaryota > Metazoa > Chordata > Aves > Galliformes > Phasianidae > Pavo > Pavo muticus. The sequence goes on along the minus strand of JACDJE010000119.1, from coordinate 412,306 downwards.
TGGTGCTGGGGTTGGTGGAGCTGCAGAAAGCAACCTGGAGCCATTGATTTTTCTCCTCTCCTATCCCGTTGTGCTCATGTAGCTGGTGTCTGTCGTAGAAGGCGTGCATCCATCCTCATGGCTCCCAGGTGGTGCCAACCAGGAGATGAGTGGGAAGGTGAATTGTTTGAGTTGGAAGGGACCCTTAAAGGTCATCTGGTCTCACTCCCCTGCAGTGAGCAAGGATGTGAAGATGTGGAAGGAGGGGGTAACCCAATAAGGCAGAAAGCACTGTAAGTGCTTGCCTCTTGGAAGGCCAACTATATCCTGGGTTGCATTAAAAGAGTAGTGGCCAGCAGGGAGAGGGAGGTTGTTGTCTCCCTCTACTTGGCTCTTGTGAGGCCCCATCTGCAGTACTGTGTCCAGGCCTGGGGCCCCCAGTACAAGAAGATGCAGAGCTCTTGGAGTGGGTCCAGAGGTGGGCCCTAAGATGATTAGAGGGCTGGAGCACCTCTCCTGTGAAGAAAGGTTGAGGGAACTGGGCTTGTTCAGCTTGGAGAAGAGAAGGCCCTGGGGAGACCTCATTGTGGCCTTCCAGTACTTGAAGGGAGCATATAAATGGGGGGGAATGGCTGTTTGTGAGGGTGAGTAGTGATAGGACAAGGGGGAATGGTTTTAAACTAAGCCAGGGGAGGTTTAGGTTGGATATTAGGAGGAAGTTTTTCACCCAGAGGGTGGTGACGCACTGAAACAGGTTGCCCAAGGAGGCTGTGGATGCCCCATCCCTGGAGGCATTCAAGGCCAGGCTGGATGTGGCTCTGGGCAGCCTGGTCTGGTGGTTGGCGACCCTGCACATAGCAGGGGGTTGGAACTAGATGATCATTGTGGTCCTTTTCAACCCAGGCCATGCTATGATTCTATTAAATGCTTTCGAATGAGGTCCTAAAAAACTACTAATCTGTCCATTTTGAGTGCGTATCAGCTAGAGGTGCACAACTCAACGCGTTGGGCTACTTACTGAACTGGGTGATCCCCAGAGGTCCCTTCCAGCCCTTATGGGTCTGTGCTGGGGAAATGGATGGCATAGAGCTGCTGTTACGATGTAGCACTCAGTGCATTGCAGAGGTGTGTGCTCAGGCTGTGCTGATGGTGTTATTCCGCAGCAGTCGGTCAGATGCTGAACGCTTTTTGTAGTCGATGTCAACCCTGGGTCAGGTGGAGAGCCCTTATAAATAACGCTGGGTGGATGGGGATCATAGCTGCTGCAGCCCAGCTGTCTGCATCACCGCCCAGCCTTTGGAAAGGGCTGATCTGAGATTCCACGAGGAGCGGGTATGGAGGTATTTAAAGCAGGGGAGCAGCTAAAAGCAGGTTGTGCACTAAGAAGGGAACGAGGCTCCATCCCGAGGACAGGTGGCCTGCCTTGGTGGCCGGGCCTTGCATTTTGCCAAAGCAATTGTTGTATTGATCCAACATCACATTGTGGTTGATGTGCAACGTTGCATTTAGTGCACTTGAATCTTTCAGCTTGTCATCTTTTGTATGGGAGCGGGTGAGCCCCAGGGGGATCCTGCGTTCTTCTCTATGGAGTGGAGGAACTCCATCAGAGGAGCTATTGTTCGGCCGTGTTCTCAGCGTTTTGGCAACTGCTCTTTAGATTAACCCTACCAAAAGGGGAGGGTGCTCTTTGCTGGGTTCGAAATAATGGCAAAAATGTGGGCAGATGCTTCTGCATTGTTAGAAGTCGATACTGGCGGGTAGCGGAGAAGCATCGTGTGGGATTAGAGAATGAAGGAGCCAAGTTCTTCACATCCCTCATAAAGCCAAACTGCATGCTGGCACTGATGTTCAGTTGCTTTCTGGGTTTAAAATAGAAGCAGCTCATTTTTGCCCCCGTACCCTGGTTGGTCAATGGTACAAATGCCCGGGGCGCAGAGTCCGACCAGCCCCAGCGTGACCCACAAGGTCCACCAAGGACCTTGGGCTGGACACTGAGTCCAACTCCTGGCTCTAAATGAGATCATCCAAAACCCAAACCCAGTGTATGAGAGTGGTGTCCCTGAGCTCCGGCACTCGGGGCTGTACCCACTGCCCTGGGAGGTGTGCCATGCCCACCGCCCTCTGGGGCACAGCCTTGCCCTAACATCCCATGTGCTTGAGTCAGTCCATCACCCTCAGAGCCCCTTGCCCAAAACCGTGGCTCCTGGGCTGCTTGGGATCAGTGCTCAGGGCGTGCAGATGTTGGGTTCCAGATATGTGCCAAGAGGTGATCCAGGAGCAGCACAGCGGCCCAGAAGTGTTTTAATCTGATGCACTCTTTAGTTCAGTTTACACATATGATTACTCTAATTTCTCTATCGTGAGCAAAGAGATGAATCCTCTCCGCTAGATGCATTTATAAAAACAGATCATCTGGCTGTTGGGACAGAAGCAATGATTTAGGATTTCCATCCTAGGTGTGCACGGCCCTATATCATAAGCAGCCCCAGTCCTTTGTTGTTGCAGTGTTCATAGGGAGAGCTCATTAAAGCTGGCACGATCACTCAAGTAAATGAGAAATGAATGAACTTAAAATAAAAGGCTAAACCCCGCCGCATTAAAGCAGTAGTTGTGATTTGTTAAGAGCCTAATTTTTTGCATGTGAACCCAGAGTAATGGGGTTGCTTTACCTTTTAAAGAATTTAACAAGTCACTCTAATTTTCTTTTAATGTTGCAGTGCTTCGAAATAATGCAAGGTCAGACCGAGCGTAACTAATTCCAGTCTGAAAGCAGAGGGTAGCCTGTTTCTCAATAGACTTACAATTAGTGAAACAATGCGTGTGTCTTGGAGAAGGTTTTAGCAGGAAATGAGACTGCTGGAATCGCTGTCACTACGAATATGTGGGGGGTTTCCCATCCCTTTTTTATTTTATGTTTTTTGTAAGGGGGATCCCTGCAGAAACCCAGGTCTCGCTTGGCTTGGGTTGAGTCGGCTCGCCTTCAGGGTGCTGCAGCCCCACCAGCATTTCAGGTGATGCACAGGGCAGGTGTTAGAATCATAGAGTTGTGAAGGTTGGAAAAGACCCACTAAGGTGATGTCCAGCCCTAACCCACCCCCACTGTGCCCACCGATTGTGTCTCTCAGTGCCATATCTCCACAGTTCTTGAACACCTCCCAGGACTCAGCAAGTTTGCTGATGGTAGAAAGCTAAGAGGAGTGGCTAACACACCTGAGGGCTGTGCTACCATTCAACAAGACCTGGGCAGACTGGAGAGCTGGGCAGGGAGTAAGCTGATGAGGTTTAACAAAAGCAAATGTAGAGTCTTGCGTCTGTGGGGGGGATAACTGCGTGCATCAGGTTAGGGTCTGACCTGCTGGAGATGAGCTGTGCAGAGAAGGGCCTGGCAGTCCTGGTGGATGGCAGGTTGGCCACGAGCCAGCAGTGTGCCTTTGTGGTCAGCAAGGCCAATCAGTGGTATCCTTGGGTGCATCAAAACAAGTGTGGCCAGCATGTCGAGGGAGGTGATTCTCCCCCTCTACTCTGCCCTGGTGAGGCCACATTTAGAACACTGTGTCCAGTTTTGGGCTCCTCGATTCAAAAAAAGAGAGGGATCTCCTAGAAGGAGTCCAGTGGGGGGCCACAAAGATGATAAAGGTTCTGGAGCATCTCCCATATGAGGAAAGGCTGCGTGATCTGGGTCTGTTCATCATGAAAAGACTGAGATGAGATCTGATTAATGTTTATAAATATCTAAAGGGAGATGGGAGGTAAATGGATGATGACAGCCTCTTCTTGGTGGTGCACAGGGATAGGACAAGGAGTGATGGCCTAAACTTGAATGTGGGAAGTTCCATACCAACATGTGGAAGAGTTGGAGCACTGGAACAGGCTGCCCAGAGAGGTGGTGGGGTCTGCTTCTATGGAGATAGCCAAGAGCTGGCTGGATGCCAACCTGTGTGACCTGTTGTAGGGAACCTCTGATGTGAGCAGCAAGAATGTGGCCTGAGTTTTGTTTTGAGGAGCAGGGAATGGAGTGTGCTGATAGTACCAGTTTTGGTCCTGAGTAACTCAATTAGCTGAAGAATGCGGCGATACCGGGAATGAAATCTGTTCTTAATTGTTCAATTGTAAATGACAGCATTTCTCCAAATGGAATTAATTTATTGTTTTTGAATTCCCGAAACGAGACTGGGCAGCACGGAACCCAACAGTTAGCATTAACATGGCAATAGGGAGCTTCCATTAAGACGAGGCTGGATCGGGCCCTGGGCAACCTGATGGAGCTGTGATGTCCCTGCTCATTGCAGGGGAGTTGGACTAGATGGCCTTTAAAGGTCCCTTCCTACTCTTAAGGATTCTGTGATTCAAGAATTCAGAGGCGTTTTGGGGGAAAGCAGGGGTGTGTATGCAGCCTTTCGTGTTGGCTTTTGGACTTCTCTTTCAAAAAGAAAGGAAAAAATAGGTGCAAAATGGGATGTTCTGTGCATGTAGGGGTTGGTGGGGGTGAGCACAGGGTCCTTGTGTCACCAGGCCCTGCTGGGGTTGGCGGCCCAGTAGGACCCCTCCTTGCCCAGCCCTGGGGCAGTATTACCACATAGGGATGGGGATCCCCACTCCTGCAGCGTGTCCCTGCTGGGGCCAGGCACCCAGCCAGCACTCACAGCAATGCTGCTGTTGTATTTTTAGTTTTCCCTTCTGATTTTTTTTTTTTTCCTTCCAATTTTGGACACATTTTTGACAGCTTTTACCTGCTGAGTCACCAGTCATCCCCTCGCACGGGAGCTGCTCCTCACATCCCAATTCCCCGAGCAGGCTGGGGCGACCGGCATTTAAAAATAAAACCTGTCGAGGAAATGTGGGCTTTTTGAGGCTTTCTTCTTTTTTTTCCTTCTTTTCCTATAGTTTGCTCTGTGTATGAGAGGGCTATTCACAGAAGCGATGCCTTCACATGGGTAGGATGGCTCTGTGATGTGTTGGTGCTCAGAGGAACTGGATGTTGCAATCAGATAGCGGTGCAGCTTTTAATGTTGAGTGTATCTGAAGCTGCAGCACGTGCTCTTGTTTTCTGGAGACGGATTTTCTTGGTGGTAAACCACAGCTTGAGCCCGCAGAATCATAGAATGGCCTGGGTTGAAAAGGACCACAATGCTCTTCTAGTTTCAACCCCCTGCTATGTGCAGGGTCACCAACCACCAGACCAGGCTGCCCAGAGCCACATCCAGCCTGGCCTTGAATGCCTCCAGGGATGGGGCATCCACAGCCTCCTTGGGCAACCTGTTCCAGTGCGTCACCACCCTCTGGGTGAAAAAATTTCTCCTAAGATCCAACCTAAACCTGCCCTAAAGAGCACAAACTCTTTCACAGAATCATTCCTCTTGGAAAAGACCTCTAAGGTCATGCAGTCAACCATCCACCTACCGCCGGTATTGCCCACTAAACTGTGTCCCTTTGATTCTCATCATGTAACAAATAAAACCCATTTGCTGTAAAGCAGCAGGACTGCTGTCCCCAAGGCTCAGCCTTGCTCCTGGCCCTTGGGTTCGGATGGCATGAGTGTTTACAGCTGTTTTTGAAATGTTGCTTAGTGCTTAATCTTCAACATTTGCTTGTGGGCTGCCTGTTGGCCACCAGAATGTGATGGCTGGCTCTCCAGAACCCACGTGGAAATAATTTGGATACAAGTAGTGGCACTTGGTGTCTGAAATACCTTCCTTTGTTCTGCTTTGTGCATTTTCTGCCCCTGCAAACTCATCTCATGGTTACTTGGTTGAGCTGCAGTTTTGGGCATGGCATCTATTGGCAAGGAGATGGTAGTATAACCATCCATGGAGGTGTTCAAGAGCCGTGGAGATGTGGCACTGAGGGACGTGGTCAGTGGGCATGGTGTGGGTGGGCTGGGGTTGGACATCATCATCTTAATGGTCTTTTCCAACCTGAGTGATTCTATGATCAGGATTGGTGTAAGCCCCTTCCTCCTGCTGTATTTTTGCAGATTGGAGCTCATGTTGATCCTGTAGTATCAGGGGAGTGCTTCACAGTGGGTGCAGCTGCCCTGCAGTGCCATCACATTCCTTATTCCCTTTCTGCAGAATGCCCCATAGAAATCAGTCATTATATGGGTCCTCCAGGTAGCTGCGTTTCATCGGAGTGCAGCAGCAGCTGCTGCGTTATTGGATCTTAGGGAAAGGTTGCTTTAACTTTGCTCTTCTCCTAAAGCATGCTGTTGTCTTGTGCGGGCACCCTGCCTTGCAGAGGAAGGATGGGGTGTGTATTAACAAGAGGTGATTGGGGAACAACTGCAGCCTGAAATTGTAGCCGGTTTGGGAAGGGGAGGCTGAGGATGAGCGGGGCCCCTCGGCGCGGTCACCGGCTGCCTCAGAGGGATGGGGGAGAGGAAGCATAGGTGGGATGCCTCGCTGCCACCTCCCTCATCAGGGGGCTCAGCACTGGACAGAAGTTTCCTGCCTCCGTGGCAGAATTTAATACTGATGTGGATATATTTAGGATGCATCCATTTCCACCCCCTGCTGCAGGCTGGGTGCCCCCCACCAGCTCAGGCTGCCCAGGGCCCCATCCGTGGCCTTGAGCACCTCCAGAGATGGGGCACCCACAGCTCTGGGCAGCCTCTATTGAGTAGACAACAAGATTTGCACTGCTTTTAAATCTCAGTGATAACTGTCATGGAACCGTAGAGCGATGGAATTGTCTGAGTTGGAAGGGACCCTGAAAGGTCATCTAGCCCAACTCCCTATCAGTTTGCTGCTTTCGCATTAGAGAGAAATTCCGTCCTTTTAAACCCCATCAGTGAAATAGATAGTGAGCTGATTTCTGATCTCACGTATCTACCCAGTGCTTGAGCGGTGAGGCTTCCCTTCGTTGTTGCTGTCTCTTTTGTTACAGCAACCTCCAGCATATGGCTGAGATTTTGCATCTAGCTCAGACGCGTAGTGACACGCTCTTCTTCTCTTCACATCTCAGTCTAAAAATGGCCTTTGGTTGGTTTCCAGGATGCTTGTTGAGTACTTGGTGCTGGGAAGGAAAACAAAAGGCCCACCGACACCAACAGCTTTTGCAAAAGAAGCTTTCTAAAAATGCATCTCCTTCTAGCGAGGAGGACACATGTGCCTGGGTTACAGCACACCAGTTGTTGTTGACGTGTTTTGCTCAATTTTGCTGTATGGGATTTTCGGCGCTGAGGATTTCTTTCTTTTTGAGAGCAGCCGAAGGAGGGCTGTGAGGATGGGGAGGGGCCTGGAGGGCGAGGGGTGGCTGCGGTCTGGGTTTGTTGGGCCCGGAGCAGAGGCCTCATGGTGGCTGCAGCCCCTCACAGGGTGTGGAGGGGAAGGCGATTCCTAAGGCCAAGCTGTCCTCCCCAAGCTCGGTCTCCATTCATCTCCATCTGTCTCCATCTCGCACCACCAGAGCAGGGCGAGGGCTGCGTGGGGATGGATTCCCTCCTTCCTGGCACACGCGCAGCTCTGAGCTTTGGCTCTTGTTTCAAAGCTGCTCTCTGCTTGGCTGTTTTAAATTTAGGAACGGGAGTCTGGGGCGAGTGCCTGTGCCATGGAGCGGGACCAAGACAGGGCGGCTGCTATAGCAGGTGCTGCTGTTCCTTCTGAGCCCGCTGCCACCAAGATCTGTATTTTCACATCATCTTTGCTCTTGCTTCCAAGTTCAGTCATTAGGAATTAAGACTTACTTTTTGGTATTGGGGCAAGAGAAGCAGTGCCCAGAGCAACTCTTGCAGTGTTTTGAGGTCTGTGCGCTGACATCTCTGTGTCTTATGCTGTATGATGATGTTCTCCAGTTGTGGTCCAGCTCTAAATCATGCTCCTTTCTGGCTTAGGAAGTTGGGTAGACAACCACCAGGGAACCAGATGCGGATGGTGGCTCCCAGGGCCTGCTCTGAGTTGAAATAAAATCCCCTCCTTGCCTTGCATGAAACTGCTGAGCCCCCCGCAGGGCACTGTGCTGTTATCCCTTTATCCCAGTAAGGAACAAAAAGGGGTCCGTGGTTTGCGAGAGGAGACATTGGATGGCTTCATCTGTGTTCCATGGTCCTCTATGTAAGAGACAGATAATCTACCTGGCAAGGGTGCTGGAGAGCTTAATGAATTCGTGCTGAGGTCTCTGGATAGAAACGCTGCAGTAAGCACAAAGTGTGGGTGTAGGCACGGTGCTGTACAGCGCTGGGATGGAGCGAGCGTGCTCATGTACACACAGAAATGTGCTGAGGCCTTTCTGCATTGCCTTAAAAATCTGCCTTTGCGGTTGGAAGTGTGAATAGGGAAGGAATAATGAGGCGAGCCTTGCTCATCATGACCTCCGGTTTTGAAGTGGAGCCTTTTATTTGCCTTTGGTTTGTGCTTATTGGGGCCAAGCTCTTGGAGGATCCATCATCTTCCCCATCTAACAGGCTGGACAGTCATGCCCTGTCACTCCATGCCCTGTCACTCCATACTCTGCCTTTTGGGTGAGCTGGGTTTTATTTTGGTGTTTGCCACCATCTCTGCAGAATGGGCAGCTCTCCTTGCTGGGTCATGGCACCAGGTCCCACCCCACAGTGTCCCCCGCAGCCCATGGAGCACTCTCACAGCCATCCCATGTGCTTCAGGTGGCCAGGTCCAACGATAAAGGCACCCTTGTTAGTGTGGGTTGCCTTGAGCTGTGTTTCCACAGCTCTGTTGACAGAGTCTTCAGACTTGTAATTCCACCGGATCTGGCTGCATACAGAGAAGGCTGGATTATTTGTGTTTCATAAATAAGGCCAGAAAATGCAAGGTCCCAGGCACTGCAAGCCAGCTCTGTATCACTCCTACTGGCCTTTTCATTTTTGGTACTGCTCTGCTGCCTTTTCCTTTCTTTATTCGTTCTTTATCCTTTCTTCCCTGTGCCCAGTGCCCACCCGTTATCCACCCTTTCCCAGAGATTCCTCTCCTATCCACATGTATTGGTACAGCTTGGGGCTGAGCTGCTGGAGAGTTGCTTTGCAGGGAAGGACTTGGGTGTTCTGGTGCCATCAGGGTGACCATGAGCCAGCAATGTGCCCTGGTGGCCAAGAGGGCCGTAGATTGTGGCCAGCAGGGTGAGGGATATGATTCTCCCCTCTCCCTCCTGTGATGGAGCCCAGGATCAGGCTGCCCAGAGGGGTGATGGAGTCTCCTTCTCTGCAGATACACCAAATCCATCTGGATGCTTTCTGTGCAGCCTGCTGTAGGGAGCCTGCTTTACCAGGGTTTGTGCTTGATGATCTCTAGAGGTTCCCTCCAACCCCTATGGTTCTGTGATGTGCCATTTGGTGCAGCTGCTGGGGTCTCAGCCAGCTTTCACACTCCTGCTGCCTTTTCCCACCCCTCCCATTTGTCCTCCTGGCTTTCAAACCAGCAAAGGGATGGGGCAGGTTTAAGGCAGCACCTCCCTGACCCCTGGGTCCCTCTGCACTCAGGGAGGGGCACAGCAGCTCTCCTTCACCTTCAGCATCTGCTGGAGTCCACTGGACAAGCAGCTCTGTAAATGCAAACAAGCAATTTGATTAATTAGAGCTCTCTGGCCGTTTTCCAGCTGGCTGTGGGCACTGTGCCCCTGGAAGCACAGGATGACGTGTCCCCCAGCTGGGCATCTGGGCCAGGGCTCACACCCAGACCCTGCCCTGATGCTGAGGCTCTGAAAAACAGGCTAAAGTAAACCCTATTTTTTGCATGAAAGGGTCTCTAATGATAGTTTAGCAGTCCAGCCTGTCCTTAAAACACTTTGCAGGGACTTATTGAAGTAAAAAACAGTACTGGTACAAAAGCCATATGTTCAACTGAGTGTGGAGGTGTCGATTCAGTTAGCGAAGTGCTTAGGGGAACACCTGTGAGTGGAAGGAGAGGCTTTGCCATTCCACCAGCACGGCAAGTCCTGTTCCTGGCCAACCCAAGCCTCGTGGCATCTGCAGAACCAGCCTTACTGCAGCCTACCCTCCTCACCAGGCAGGCAGTTCTCCAGCTTGCAAAGAGTTGCTCTGCATAGGCTTGGTGAAGTCTGAGTCCTATGTAGGTAGGAGCAGCACACAGTGTGGTAGTGTGGTTTATTCATCTGCAGCATGATCTGCGTTGCTGGTACTTCCCAGATACATGCTGGACAGGTCTGTATGCAGCTGGCAGTGGTGCTGTGTCCTCAGCCTGGTCCCCATGGGATGTAACGCGTGGCCAACCCCACCAATAACTGTCTGAGCTTTGCAAGTACACTGGTGGCTGGATGCTGGAGGGCATGGCTGGGGTGGCAACATTTTCTGCTTGCATTGCGTTGGCTGTAGAGGGGGCAGGGGTGCAGGGGCAGGGCAGGTTGGGTGTCCGCTGGATTTTCTGCCCTTGGCAGCTGCTAGCAGATGGCTGGGAAACAGTCTGAGCAGCAAGGCTTATAAGTGAGGTTTTCCCAATATAAACTCTCATTTTCCAAAAATCAGCATTTCTGGGGTTTTCTTAGGTTCCATCTAGACCAACTGGACTGTGATGTGAGTTTGGGAGGCGAGCCCCATAAGCAGAAGAACAATAGGGAGCTATTTGGGCTACTTCTCTTCTAATGGAAAACAGACTGAAGGACTTTTGTCTCTTGTTCTGGGGGAAGTGAATGAGTCTTTGAAGCTCAGCACGCTCCCTCTGAGTTTTCAGCACAGCAATTAATGCAACCCCCCTGTGTTACAGTCACGGAATCATTCAGGTTGGAGAAGACCTCCAAGATCCCCAAGCCCAACCCATCCCCACTATGCCCACTGCCTGTGTACCTCAGTGCCACATCTCTATGGCTCTTGGACGCCCCCAGGGATGGTGATCCCCACACTCCCTGTGCAGCTGTGCCAGCGCATCCCTGCTCTTTTGGAGAAGAAATCGTCCCTAATACCCAACCTGAACCAGAAGCATTGGGTCCGTGACACAATAGCAGAGGCTCTCTGGAGGTGGTGACCCTCCAGGAGGAGGTTTGGTGCTGCTCAGCTCCCAGGTTTCCTGTTTCATTCCGAGATCCCGTGTGCTGTACAACCAGCGTCATCAAGTGGGCTACATCCGAGAGGCTGCAGACGCCGGTAATAAATCCAACTGGGCTTTCATCTTGTCGTTTGAAATGCCCTGTGTGATGTTTTTTCTGTTTTCTAACTTCCTTGGTAGGACAGTGGTTAGGTCTGGATATATCCGAGGCGTTAACTGTGTCTGCCTGTCTCTGCCTTCCCATCCAAAGATAACAAGAGCTGCAGGGCCAGCCCTTCCCCCAGAGCTGCAGGGCTCGTGTTGCTTTTCATTGCATATTTTGGCAGCGAGCAAATAGCCTTGAAGTACAGTAAGAGACAGAAATATGCCAGAGCATCAGGAATCAAACTGGTCTCTTTAAGGGGAGAGTAAAAGAATGCAAAGATTTTTTTTCTCCCTTTCTAAAGGTGTTAGGAGCAAATCACCATCCCTGGAGGTGTTCCAGAACTGTGGAGATGTGGCACTGAGGAATGTGGGCAGTGGGCATGGTGGGGTGGGCTGGGGTTGGGGATCTTGGAGATCTATTCCAACCTGAATGGTTCTATCATCCCAGTCAGTTATCCAGAATCCACTCCTGTGCCCTCAGCTGGTTTATATACAATCATAGAATGGCCTGGGTTGAAAAGGACCACAATGACCATCTAGTTTCAACCCCCCTGCTATGTGCAGGGTTGCCAGCCACCAGCCCAGGCTGCCCAGAGCCACATCCTGGCCTTGAATGCCTCCAGGGATGGGGCATCCACAACCTCCTTGGGCAGCCTGTTCCAGTGTCTTTATCTTCCCCTTCTGTGCTGGTTTCTATCAGGTTGAGCTCAGCAGAAGTGTGTAGAGGTGGTTTTAGACCTGGTGGGGTCTCTCCGTGATGAGCACAGAGATTTAAAAGCTACCAAAAAAATCCAACCCTGCACTCTTGCAGGTTGTCACCTGGCACTGAGGGCTCCCAGGCTCCCTGCAAACCTGGACGAGCCTCTCCAGGCACTTGAGACGTTTCCCTGGGGTTAAACCAGAACTCTGGCTATGAAGAATGTGAATTGCACCAGCATAGAAGAGTTGGTTTGCTCTGTTATTTAGCAGCTGTTTGGTTCTTGCTATGACTCCTCCCATCATTGTGACCCCATAGTGGTGGCAGTAAGACCTGAAGGGAGGAGGAGCCATTCTGAAAGCAACCAAGAGACTGCAGTAGTAGTAATAATACTAGTAACGAAGCTCTGATTTAAACAAGGCCTCGCTAGTTTGGAGGGGAAAAGGACCAGAGGCAGAGAAGAAATACGTGATGTGCCAGCAGTGCCTTCAGCAAAAGCATAATGAATTATTCCAGACTTGGAAGTGCAAATGCTGTGTGTGCTGCAGACTTGTAGCAGCACTCCTGGTATGGGAGGTGGTGTTGGATTGAAGAGCAAGGGAAGGGATGTGCTCATTTTTAGGCAACTCACCAAAAAAAGAAAGTATAAATACAAAAACGAATTTAAAATAACTTAATTGGAAATTAATTGAAATTTAATTTTAATTAGGTGCCTGAAATTGGATCGTCTGGGTCCCTGGGGTATGTCCTATCGCCGTCTCTTCCCTTTTCTCCCTCTGTAAGGAAAATGCCAATTAATTTGAGGAAAGTGCTTTAAATAACTGAATGCCTGCTACCTGTTGACTGCTGCCATTTCCTTCCATCACTCCAAGCTGCAGAAAAGACACATTCTGCTCGGGAAGTCTGAGCAGTGGTGTTATTTATAGCTGGGTTGCTTGGACCTGGGTAACCTCGACTTTGCTTGCAACGCTGCTGCTGCTCAGTGTGGGCAGGGATGCTGCGGGACCTCGTGGTGTTCCCCTGGGCTGGCTCCATCCCTACCCAGTCCTGCTCCAAGCAGGGGCTGCCCTCGGCTGGTGAGTGCTCTGCTTTCAGGTGGCTTGCAGCCGCTTCAGCCTTCATCTGTAAGCATACTGCAGCATAGAATCACTTGAGTTGGAACAGACCTTTAAAGGCCCTCTGGTCCCACTCCATACAATGCACAAGGACACCCGCAGCTCCATCAGTGCTCAGAGCCCATCCCCTGACCTTGGGTGTCTGCAGGGATGGGGCACCTCCACCTCTCTGGGCAGCCTGTGCGGTGCCTCACCACCTTTATTGCGAATCATCACCCTTCTTTGAATGGAGGAGGACGTGGTGTACAGCACTGCAGTATATGGGCTTGTCTCTATCCCAGGCAGAGTCCCTGGTGCTGCGGGTGCAGGGAAAATGGGGGTCCTGGGGCACCCCTGCACCCTCAGGACGTGGTTACAGGGTGTGAACCCCACCAGGGCTCAAAGGAACCCCCACTGGTGCTCTGTTTGCTGGCACACGGCTCAGAAATCCTCCCTGCAAGCATCTCCCTATGTATGCAGGGTGAGGCAGTGCCCCCAAGGAGCTGACAGGAGCCCTTCAGCCTGAGGAGAGGCACAAGCGTGCGTTTAGCTGTGTCTTACTCATTCTGCTTCTTTCCACGTTTCGGCTCTGAAGTGAAATCATCCCTCAGCATTTAACTAATGGAAACTTGCTGGAGGTGCCAAGAGAGGTTCTGCTGCCTCTGAAACTGTTTTTCCAAAGTGCTGGAAACGCCGTGCTCTGTTTGCAGGGTGGGACAGCAATGTTCAGACCACAGCAGCTACCATGGGATGCCCAGAGATAAGGCCAGAGCCCCCCATGTCATATCACAGCAAGAGAGCAGGCTGCTCTTTTTGTCACGCTAGGTGTGTAGCTTGCTTGGAGAGCCTCCGGAGCTCCCTTGTGCTGCGTGTGTACGTAACCACTGTGTGTCCTTCTCCACCAGTCCTTGCTGCTAATGTATAGGTCAAAGGCTTGGAGGTTTTCCAAGCTGTGCCATGATGAGCTTTACCATATTAAAAAATTACAGTTGCCAGTAATGCTTAATTATTTTCCGATTCATTTAAGCTCTGGCAGAGGAGTTTTCGTTTACACCGAATGCCAATTGGGCGTCATGCGTGTCCTCCGGTGCTGCCTCCAGGATTTCTTTTATCCTTTTTCTTTTCCTCCTGAAGACAATTCGAGCCTTGAGTATGAGAGCCTGACGAGGGGAAATCATGCAGCAGAACATTTGCTTGTGGTTTCTCCCTTCTCTCCCTCCCTTTCCCTGTGCGTGCCTGTAGGAGAGGGAATGCGGGTGGGATGGGAGGGGGGAGGCTTGAGCCCACATTTTCCAGCAGGGAGCTGCCGGGCTCAGCACGCCTGATGTGCCTGCTGCTTGCTGAGGTGCTGAGGGGGTGGTGGGATTGCTCTCAGTTGGGTTTGTAGGCTTTCAGCCACCCATGTGCAGGCAGCAGTGTCTCAAGGTGAGGATCTCCTCGTGCCTCTTTTTGATGTAGCCCCCAGTCTTCCCTCCCCCGTCACCTCTGTTGTGCATTCACTGATCCCGAGTGGGTGCAGGGCTCGGGGGGGAGGCTGTGGGGGCCGGAGGGCACCGCTCCCACCTGGGGGCTGGCAGCAGCTCCTCACCCTACAGGGCGGATGGTACCGCATGCGGTTCGGCTATGGCGAGATGAAAGGAAGGGCAGCTTATCTAATTACCCCAAAGGATAATTATAGCAAGGAGCAGGAGTTGAAGGAATGAACTCTCTGGGCCTGACTCATCCCCTTTGCTTCTCTCTGGCAGCACCGAGATCGAAGTGGGTGGGAATGTCCCCGGAGATGCTTCCCACGTCCGACGGCATCCTTGGATGCGATGGCTTTGTCCGGCAGCCCTGGGGCCATGCGGGGATCCGGCCAGTGCTGCTCAGCACGGGGCTGCCTGGCTTTTGGTGTAGCCCCTGAAAAGCAAGGAGACAGCCCGCTTTGCCCACATGCAGCTCTTGGGTTTCAGTATTTTCGGGCCAAAGGGAGCCAGAGGGTTTGTCTGGAGTGACCTCTTGCATAACGCAGGGCTGGAGCCTTCCACTCAGTAATTCCTGAGTCATGTCCCGGATGTGTTTGAATTGGGCCATGTGCACCTAATTAGGGCAGAGCCTTGTTCCTAGGAGCTCGGTCTTGAATGAATGCAGCTCAAAGGTGTGCTCCTTATATAAGGCACCGATGTCCATCCTCACAGCCCATCGGCAGCCAGAGAGCCTCCAGTAAGACATACCCCATCACCCATCCGATCACCTTCTAGTTCCCATTTCACTCACCCACATCTGCATTTTTCAGACCTCTCCCCCCACCTCATTAACCACGGAAGGAATGGAAATGTCACATCCCACCCCCCAGCCAGTTTCCGTTGCCGTGCTGTGTAAATGGGTCGCAGTGATGTACCAGTGAAAGAATGCAGCTAACCGCTGTCGGTTGGGATCTTCTCTCGTCCTACGGAAACTCCGCATTCTTCGGCCAGCTTGCGGCATGCCAGCACATTCCTGCTCCATGAGGTGGAAGCAATCCTGGTAGTGTGAGCTGTGATTTCTGTGACTGGGGTGGGGAAGCGCCGCTTTAAAAATACTCTTAATTATATTCTTTCTCGGCAACACATCAGCGCCGTTTTTAGCCCATTACGAACGCTGCCTTTTTTCTCCTAAATCATGCCTATTATCTGATTGACCTACTTCTTATTTGATGGGGTGTTTTTTTTTTCCCTTATTTTTTTTCTGCCATCACGGAATGTTCTATTTTCAGACACTTACAGCCCTTAAAGGAGAAGAAAATAAGGAACCCTGTGTCTTAGAGTGGTTTGAGTTGGAAGGGACCCTTAAAGGCCCTCTGGTCCCACTCGACTGCTATGAGCAGAGGCCCCCACAGCTCCATCAGGTTCTCAGAGCCCATCCCCTGCCCGTGGGTGTCTGCAGGGATGGGGCACCACCACCTCTATGGACAACCTGTGCCAATTGGAGATGGCTGGCTGCACAGCAACCTGCTCTTGTTTGTATGATGATGAGGCTTGAGGGAGAATGGAAGCATCCCAGCTGTGTGTCCTAGTGGTGTATTAATGGGGCTTCCTTGCAGGATCCTGCTCAATTCCAGGCTGGATGTGGCTCTGGGCAGCCTGATCTGGTGGTTGGCAACCCTCCACATAGGGGGGTTGAAACTAGATGGTCATTGTGGTCGTTTTCAACCCAGGCCATTCTGTGATAATATGATTCTGTGAATGCAGTCAGTGTGATGCAGGAGGTTGAGACCTCCTCGCTGGGGACAAAGAAATGAATGTGAGGTGTTTGTGCTGACCGTGAATGAATCTGTGCCAGCCCTGTGTCAGCCTGCAGAGCACCTGGGAGAAACAATCCTGGCATCCTGTGTTAGAGGGGAAGCTTAGGAAAAGCACTCTGTTTAGTTCACCCAGGAGGATGCAAAGAATTGATCCAGCCATGTATAAATACCTTTGCAGGCAGTTTGATCCGTGCATGAGAGCTGTATCGGAGCAGATAGAAAAGCGGGGATCCCACGGGCATAAAGCACTCATTACTCCAAATTCAGCAAGTTGGTGTAATTGATCACCACCCAGCCCTCCACAGCCATTATACCAGCTTCCTTATGAATCTGTCAATACTCTCTTAATGTTTTTTTCTTTAAACCTTAGTGGGAGGTGTCTCTCCCCACACCTGATATGTTTCTTGCCAAGGCTCCAGCCTTGCCTCTGGTTGTATGTTCTAAAAATCCCAGTGCTCCTTTGGAAGGAAGGCCCTGCCAAGGGCATGACGGTTCTCTGCTAGTGACTGTGACCTATTTCACCCTTTTTTCCAGGATTTTCCTCATCAGACCTGGCCCTGACTCCCTCCAAGGATGGGGCACCCACAGCTTCTTTGGGCAGCTTGGTGAGGCACTGGAACAGGCTGCCCAAAGAAGCCGTGGGTGCCTCTTCCCTGGAGGTGCCCAAGGCCATGGATGGAGCCCTGGGCAGCCTGAGCTGCTTGGGGCAAGCAGCCCATGGCAGGGGATTGGAACTGAATGATCTTTAAGGCCCTTCCAACCCTAGCCCACATAGCAGTGCCAAGAGCCAGTCCCGTCGCTCACCTGATGCTGCACAGAGTGGAAAAATAAAACAAAGAAACACGTTGGCATCAGGCTCATCCCACTCTCTATTCTTGGCCTGTTGTGATACCGAGAGTGTATTTTTAGGTCTGCAGTCATGTGTTTGCTGTGCCTCCCTCCCAGGGATGCCGGCAGCCCTATCAGTTGCCAACCCTAAGCAGCTGCAAAAGAAAAGAAGTCTTAAGGGGCTCCAAGCAACCTGTTGGGCTTTTGACTGATCTATGAAAACAAAAAATCCCATTGGTAGTGATGCAGCCTGTAGTGGTGTAACGAAAAATACATTGCAGTACCAGTGTGCTCTGTTTTTAGGTGTTTAGAATAATCTTTTCTTAGGAAACTTGCCTCGTTGTCCGAAGACTTGTATAACTAGTGGTATTAGGAGAGGTAATGGCCTCAAGTTGCACCAGGGGAGGTTCAGGTTGGATATTAGGAGCAATTTCTTCTCAGAAGGAGTGGTGATGTGTTGAAACAGGCTGCCCAAGGAGTGGTAGGGTCACCATCCCTGGAGGTGATCCAGAACTGTGGAGATGTGGCATTGAGGTACATGGGCAGTGAGCATGGTTGGGCTTGGGGATCTTGGAGGTCCCTTCCAGCCTTAATGAATTTGTGGTTCTATATACATATATATATATATATATATATCTGCTCAGATTTCTTCCCTCATTGAACACGTGGAAGCTGTGCTGATGGGTGCCCTATGCTCCCTATATAGGCTCTCACCTGTGCAGGAATGAAGATCTGAAGGGAAAGCAGCACGATGGGATAGCTATAAAGCAGAATATACCCACTCAGAGTGATGGAAAATCATTCACAAATCACTGGGGGGATAGCACATACTCCTGAGGAGCTGCTCTAGACAGGCTTTGTACACGCCAGACAGATAGATGGGAGTGTAACATTTACTCAGGAATAAGAAATGGAAAAACCTCACCCCAACCTTTTAATACCAACTCCTCTAAATTACATTTTTATTGACTTGTTTAAAATACAATGCAGGCAAAATCTGTTTCTCGAGAGTGACTTATGCTGGAGTTAAAAAACAGAAAGCAACTCTTGTCTGCCAGCCAAGCAAAACTTGGATTGGCTATTAGAACCAGGGTTTTGTTGGCTAGCATTGCATCTGATTACATGAAAATGTGGGAGCTAATGCTTTCTAAAGCTATTTTTCCAGCCTTTCAGATGTTGGGTCGTATCACCTACTGTATTTGATCAGCAAGACTTCCCTCCTCACCAGCCTTAATCAAACCCGTGTGTCTCAGGAAGCGCAAGAAAAGCACTTTTTTGCTCTAAGTATTTATTTCTAAGTAAGCATAGCTGTCGTCCTAGACAAAAGATCTGTAAAACCATTTTGTTGAAGTGCAAAGGAGATGGATAAACTTGATTGCAAAGTAGTTCTGTGCAGACTAGTGGAAAGAGCCTGGAGATGATCTGTCTTCACTAGACACGCTTGTCTGCTCTGCTTGTAAATTCTTCCTATAATGAAGATCGCCCCAGCTCCTTGTGCCAGTGCTTTGGGGTCCTTACTATGAGCAGATTTTCCCTGTTTGATAAAGTAATGCTTCTTCCATTATGAGTCCCCATGGTTTGCCAGAAGCTACGGGCAATAGGTCTTCGACAGGACAAGAGGTAATGGCCTTAAGTTGCACTGGGGGAGGTTCAGGTTGGATATTAGGAGACATTTCTTCTCAGAAGGAGTGGTGATGTGTTGAAACAGGCTGCCCAGGGAGTGGTGGGGTCACCATCCCTGGAGGTGCTCAGGAAAAGGGTAGGTGTTGCATTTAGGGACATGGTATAGTGGTATGGTGGTGATGGGTTGATGGGTGGACTAGATGGTCTTAGTGGTCTTTCCAGACTTAATGATTCTATTATTCTAACCTTTCCTTCCAAAATGACTGCTGATCTTTGGGACTTGGGTTTCTGAAAGATGTCTGTGGCTGCAGATGGGAGGCCAGGGGAGGTGGATTTGTGTCTTGACTAGAGATAATTCTATGGGAACTGTGTGGGAGCTATAAGGGAGTATTCTAGCTGCTTTAGATGTTGATTGATAGAGGTGGTGTTTTGCAGTGCTGCTCCTCAGGTTGTGAGGACCTCTTCTGAGAAGCGTGCAGAGTTAACTTTCTGTTGTATGAGACACTTCATAGGGGGATCCTTAAGGAAAAAGATTTTATAAGGACAGTGAGGCAGTGGCACAGGTTGTCCAGAGAGGGTGGGCCCTGAGCACTGATGGAGTTGTAGGTATCTCTGTGCATTGCAATCCAAAGAGATAGCTTTTTGCTTTTATGGCCTCACCCCATGTGCAGGGAAGGTGCCAGGGGCATAGCCACAAAGCTTGTAAAACAGGCCAGGAAGAAATGGCACACATGTCTACTCCAAGTCATGCACTGGATGATTAGATGGCACTTAATAGCTTGGCCTCCTACATAGTTTTCCCCCGGAAGTCATTTAGGGGCATCATAGAATCACAGAATGGCCTGGGTTGAAAAGGACCACAATGACCATCTAGTTTCAACCCCCTGCTATGTGCAGGGTCGCCAACCAGCAGACCAGGCTGCCCAGAGCCACATCCAGCCTGGCCTTGAATGCCTCCAGGGATGGGGCATCCACAACCTCCTTAGGCAACCTGTTCCAGTGCCTCACCCTGCAGTGTGAAATGCTGGGAGATTTGGGAGAGGAATGGCACTGTGAAGCCCTGGGGAGTCCTCAGCTGTGCCCTAGGTGTGCTGCTATGTCTCCTGTTTGCAGAAGGGGCTGCTAATGGAAAGCCGTTGTGAGAATGCCTTTGTGTTGCAGATGAATAATATAGTAAGTCTGAATAAGCAATGTTTCTATAGGAAGCACTTGGAAAGATGTTTTATCTACAGAAGCGAGGATGCTTCATTAATCTCAGTGAATAATGCCAGGCCATAAATTATCTTCATAATAGATGTATTTACTTAATGAAAAGTAACTGTTCTTGGTCTTACATGAGCTGAGATTAGAAGCAAATTCAAAGGAAAAGAGTTAAAGAAAATTGCTGGGCCTTGCAGGGAGGCTGCTTTGCTTTCAGCATCAGAAAATATTGAAAAGAGTCTCCTGATAACTGGAGGAGATGGATGATAACACAGAGTTCATCCATAACGTGTGTGCCCCACTTCCTGAAGCTTCCCTACACGTCACACTAGGGAGGCTGGAGATGGGGAGGACCCAAGCAGCTGCAGGAATCCCTCTGAGCTGGGAAGCTTCACTCTCCCACAGCTCTCCCAAGACGGATTCTGCTGAAGCTGCGGTGAGAAGGAGGAGGATGCTATTGCACTCAGGCAACGCAGCAAAGCTGTCTGCATCCCCATGGGGTTCAGTTCCAGCACTGTGCCCATGGATCCATCAGCACGGCTCCTTTCCTTCCATAATTCGCATTTTGGGCATCACAGAAGCGAGCAGCTCACAGCAATTGATGGGAGATGTGTGGATTTATCCATTGCAAAACCTCAGAGAACGTTAGTGCAGAGCAGTGTGGGCTGAATCTCTCCGTGGGGGTTATTGCAATGCCCTGCTGCCGCACAGGGGAGAACAACAGGATGCATGGAAAGTGATTTTCCTGTGCAGGAAAGAAAACAACACTTGCCTTCCATTTGGTTGTATGTTTTGTCCCACGTGCCGTGACATTTGGTCAAGAGAATGAAAACTTAAATCCTTCTCCTTGTGGTTTTTCGGCAGTTGAAAGAAAACTTATGGGAAGAAGAGGAAGGATTTCATTGAGTGTTTAGAAACTTTTCAGCCCTGGGTCAGGGCAATCCCCAGCTGAGTGAGCACAGGCTGAGTGAGCAGTGAATAGAGAGAAGCCCTGGAGAGAAGCTCGTGGGACTGTTGGTGGACAAAAAAACTGTGTGTGATCCGGCAGTGGGAACAGTGGGTTCCTGGATAGTCTGATCTCATGGTTGGCAACCCTTGCCTGTGGCAAGGGGCTTGGAACAAGATGATTTTTGAGGTCCTTTCCAACCCAAGCCATTCTAGGATGACGAGTAGGAGGATGTAACATATATATGCTGTGATCATGCTCGGTGCCGTTCTGGGGACTTCCATGGGCAGCAGGTGGTAGGGAAGGGGAGTCCTCGGGTATTCAGCACCGTACAAAGCCAAAGCAAGCAGCCCAGCAGCGGGGCCATGTAATTGCGAGGGCATTGTCGTGCTGCTCGTTGAGGTTAATGCTCATGCAGACCCGTGCATCTCATGTTTGGAGCAGATTGAGGTGAGGAGTGGCTTCACGGGGAGATGCCAGAGAGGTGCTGGAGTCACCAACCCTGGAGGTGTTCAGGGAATGTTTAGATGTTGTGTGGAGGGACATGGTTTAGTGAGAACTGTTGGTGATAGGTGGACGGTTGGACTGGGTGGTCTTGGAGGTCTTTTCCATCCTTGGTGTTTCTATGATTCTATGATTCCCCACACTCCTGCAGGGCAGAATTGTGCCCAGGGCTTCATTTTTATACCTCGAGCATTGCACGGAGGTTTTTATTGTAAAATCCCAGGTATGTTTTCCATGGAGAGTAGTGTATAGGTTGTGCTTTGAGGAGCCTGGCAGCAGAGCAAGCTCTGGCAGGGGCTTTAGGGTCTCGATCTTGAGTGCATTGGGATGCTGCCAATGGATGGATGTCAACTCAAGGTGCTCCCCATGGACAGATGTCCTATGTTGTGTCACGCTTGTTTCCAGCAGTAAAAATGGGTTCAGGTCTGAGAATCAGGCCAAACCTCAGACTGAAACGCATGGTGGTGATGGATTGGCAGTTGGACTTGGTGGCCTTTTCCAACCATAATGATTCTGTGATGGCATGATTTGGATGTGTAGTTGAGTAAAACTTTCCTTGAAACTCCTTTTTCATCAGGCACTGTTTCCTCTTAATACGTGGAAATTACATTATTGGCCAGTGCGCTTCCAGCATTCACTTTATTTTTAACATTTCCATGTCTGCTGTGTGACGGGAAGCAACGGCAGTGACCTGTGAGCATCCAAAGATAGGAACCAGTTTGTTTTATCTTTCCTATGGCCGCTCTGAGTTTTGCTGAGCACGTCTTGGCTGGGCTCCAGGAGGGTGAACCAAGCCCACCAGATTGAGAAGAATTGAATAATGACCGCCTTGCAGTGGTGATGTGGGGATGAACAAAAAAGTGCTTTGAAGATAATGACAGCCCATGCTTTGAGGAGTGCCGGCCTTGCAGAGCATGCCACTCGTTAGCACGCCGTGATTAGAGGACGGGATGAGCAACGCAGTGTGCGACGATGCCTGATTTGGATTTCCTTTAAGGAGGGAGTGGCGAAAGGCAGGGCACTGACAGAAATAACCGAGCATCTCCCTGGCAGATGGTCCAGTTCCCAAACGTAAAATTACACGGGATGAAGATGAAAGGAATTAGCATCTGGTGGCTAGGGGAGGGCAGTGTCCCTTCGCCCGGGGGTGACCAGATGGCCCCAGCTCTACTGATGGCTCCGTATGGGTGTTTCCGACCTTTCCCCACTTGCAGACCTCTGGATATTTATATTTTTCTCCCTCCAGGGGAGGTGCAGATTCCTGCAGAGCAAATGCAGGCTCGCTGGCAGGAGGCTCGCTTCTTCTGGTTCCCTTTTATGGACCTTCATCTCCCCGCTCCTTGCTGCGGGACCGGGTTGGGATCCAGCTGGGTACAGAACCCCTTGGGGACCAGCATCCAGGAGATCACCGAGTGTCCTGGTGCTCCTTCCATTATCCCAACTGAAACCATGTATGGCCACACTGGGTGCTGGGGTGTGCAGTGGATGCACACTGACTGTGCCCCGGAGCAATATTTTGGGGTGCCAATGCTCATTTTGAGGGCTTCTTTCAGCTGGAGCAGCAAAAACCTTCTGGAGAGCCTTCAGCATCAGCAGCCCTGTCCGGGTTAAAATGTGATGCGGTGGGTGTCCTGTCCCTGGAGACATCAGACTGGATGGGGCTCTGAGCACCTGGTGGAGCTGTGGGTGTCCCTGTGCGTTGTATAGGGGGTTGCACTGGATGCCCTTTAAGGGTCCCTTCCAACTCAGACGGTTCTATGAAAATGACCTTTTTGAGTTGATTGACCCCCTCCCACTGTTGTTTTTAGCCCTGCACATACGGTAGTGCTGGGGGGCCCCACGCACCCCATCCCCAGAGCACTGCAGGAGCATCAGGCAGCGTACAAAAAGCAATTGCATTTCAAAGCAAGAGAACACCCAAGAGCTAAGATTTACCATGTGCATAGGGGGATGCTGGCAGTGCCTGGACCCGCTCCAGCGTTTGTAAATGTGAATTACACAACATCGCAGCGCTCTGCAAAGACCAGGGCAGAAATCTCTGCAAGAAGCCACTGGGAGGAGTGGGGCTTCGCCTTCCTACGTCGCCACATCTTATTTTTATTTCACTTTTGAGCTAGTCTTCCAGGAAAGCCCATTAAAAGCTGGCAGCCGGCGAGCGGCCTGCCGGAGCCCAGCGCCGATGGGCGATGCCGACGGATGGCGTGAGGTGCCGGGGGGAAGGAGGGGAGAACGGGGATGTTCTCACCCTGCTCTGCTTCCTTCCTTCGTGTTTCCTATTAAGCCGAGGGAGCCGCGCTGATGCGGCCACTTTTTCGCCGCCTTCCAAGCTGGAATTGAATGGTGGATGATTTCATCGCGGCCTTTTTATGTCGAAGCCAGAGGCCTGCGTCATGCAGCGGCGAATTCAGGCAGATTTTATTTGCATGTGAGTCATTGAGCTTTTCCAGCTGAATGTCACCGAGTTGGAATTTTTGGGCTGATTTTGTTGTTGTTTTCGTCTCTTGGTGTTTTTCCACCCGCCTCTGTCGCTGCCCCGCGCTCCCTTCACCCCCCAAAAAGAAGATGAAAAAGCTAAAAGAGCCCCAAGCTGGGGTTTGGGTTGGCAGAGCCGAAGGACGGGATTATGAATGTTTAGCGGGGGGGTGGGGAGAGAGAAAAAGGATGCTTTATGTCGCTCCCCAGGCCGGCGCGAAGCCAAGCCAAATGGAGGGCTCTAATTTGGGAGTGGTGTTATTGCAGGTCAGAGGGAGTCAGTTGCGGGCTAAATTGGGAGAGCTGTCACATGCAGTAGCTGCAAATGCTGACGGTCACGTGGAGCGCATGGCCCCTCGTACAACTCGTTTGGATTTTGTTGACAAGGCTGAAGTAAAAACAAAATCTCTTTAATTTCCCTCAAAAGGTGGGCTGGGTCGCACAGCCCTCCGCCTCGCTGCCCGCTCGCCCCGGCCCTCCCTGCCCTTTGCACAGAGAAGTTTATAAATAGAGCGACTCCTCCATTATGTGCAGCTCCAGTCTCTTTTATTTTTACACTGGAATCCGTTCAATGATTAACAGTTGAAACCATGTGCTGTATATCAATACCTTACATACCCTTCATAACTTATTTTTAGTATTTTCCCCCTTCTAAATCCTTTATCCATGTTAGGCAACACAGTTATGACATCCAGATAATATTTTTTTTTTATAGCCTTTGAAGAAACTTATCTGCATTTCAATTGAGTTTTTGCTAAAAGGCTTTTTGCAATTGAAATGAAGAAGTCGGAGGAGTGCTTCCTCAGTGTGTGTGCTTGTGCCTGTAATCTCGCTACTGAAAGTAATGGAGATTTGGGTGTTTTTAGGCTCAGAGAAGAGTTACAGAAGTCATGGAATCATAGAATCACAGAATCATTCAGGTTGGAAAAAGCCTCCAAGATCACCAAGTCCAACCCTAACCCGTGAGCACCATGTCCCCCAGTGCCACCACTACCCTTTGTCACGTGCTTTGTTATGTTTGGCTTCCTATATCCTGAGAAATTTCACTCAAAACCTGGACAGGAGGGCACGCAGAGGCACATGAACAATGTAACCCCAAGGCAAGTAGAAGCAGTGAGCTCATCTACCACCTGCACCCCATGCTCCCCAAAGCAGCAAAACCCTCCAGGTTCTGCCGTTGCCGTAATCCCGAGCTGCAGGAGGCCATGGGGCAGCTGGAGGCACCCTGTCCTGTTGTGCTTTTAATCCTCACTGACCCATCCCAGCAGCCATCCGACCCAGCAGCTCTGAGGGATATCTTTGTCCCACCGCAGGGACGGCCACCTCGGTATTTCTGTCCCGGCATTGCATGCGCAGGATGTGCTGGATTCCCTCCTCTCCTCCTCTTATGGCCCGAGAACAGCACTGAAACCACATTTTGGTGTCGTTGCTTCCTTCCCCCTGTCCCATACAGAGTGTCCCCTTGCTTTTTCAGCTGCTTTCCTCCACCAGCAGATAGAGTTATGGAATGGCTTGGGATGGGAGGGACCATCCAGTTCCAACCCCAATGCCGTGGGCTGGTTGCCAGCCACTAAATCAGGCACCAGATCATTCTGCCCAGAGCCCCATCCGACCTGTCTTTGAACACCTCCAGGGATGGGCATCCAGAGCTTCTCTGGGCTCGGGAGCACGATGCCTCCGGTGCCCAGGAGGAGCTCATGTGCTCCAGCAAATAAATAGAAACTGGCACTGTGAGTCCTTGTCTGGTGACAGGCTGCCTGCTTGAGCTTCAGTTGGGGTTTGCTTGTCCTCCAGCCTGATCTGGGAAGTGTTTTGGGATCTCTGAGAGATGTTGAAGACTGCGAGTGCTTTTGCCTGTGACTCATTGCTACTCTACAGTGCATAGTGATGAGGCAGGGAATGCTTCAGAAACCACCAGGGTGTGTCTGGGGACTCCTGTCCTGTTCGAATCTCAAGCGTGTGAGTTTCTGATCCACTCCTGTTGGTCTTTCCCCACAGCATGTCCTTTTTCCCATGCCCTGGTGAGCATGTGGCCTCCTCCTGGGCTTTGGGTAAGAAGTGCAGAGGTGGTACCTTGGCTGGCTCTGAGCTCTGATTTCTGACACTGCACCATTTCCCACGTTTTTCTGTCCAAGTCAGACAGAACTTGTGGGATTTTCACTCTTCAGCCCTTTTTCACATCCATTGGCACCTCTTCCATCGATGCTGTCATTGCTCAACGAGGCTGAGCCTTCTGGACCACAGCTGATGAAATTGGGGCTGCTAATTTGTCTCTCCCAGGTATTTCATTGCATTGAGACTGAATGCCATCTTGCATCAGATCTTTGAGGTCCCTCCCAACCCAAGCCATTCTGTGATTCTGTGATCAGCGTGGCGCGGGTCCCTGTGGCACCTGTGGGACTTTTGATGAGGTTTCCCAGCATGTTTTCTTAGCTGTGACTCAGTGAGATGCTCTCTATGTTGCAAAGCTCTGCACTGAATTAAAAGTCATGTTGCTAGGGAGTATTATGATAATACGTGGTATTATGTTCCATAGCAAAAGTGTGTGACAGATATGGCCTAGAAAATAGGCCCATAAAACTTCCCACCAGATGCATGGTGTGAAAATGGAGCTAACTTCAGCTTGGTATTTAATATGTTGTGGAAAAAGACTCACGCTCCCAATGGATTTCCTGAAAGTCTGCTCTGGGTTGAAGACCATAGTGGTGCAGCCAATTTAGAACAGGAAAAATCCCCATTCTTGTTGCTGTGTGCTGCAGAAGCACACACACATAATGCTTGTGCTGTCTGACTCTCCAGTGCTAAAATATATTGCTTCTGGGTTTGTATGAATGGATTCACAAGAACTGGAGCTCTGGAAGGTCACTGGGTTCAGGGAGAAAATAGTGTTAAAAGTGAAAATCTTTTTTCCTTCTACTCATTCTGCAGCACAGTGGAGCCAGGCTCTTCTGTCCCTGTAGCTCTGTGTGAATTAAGGGACGTTTTGTGAAGGGATCTCCCAGTTCATTCTGCTGCTGAACAAAACAATGAGTGTTTTGCTCCATCTGGGAGCATCCTTTGCAGTGATGTCTTCCATGCATGGAAGGGAGCATTCACTGTGAAGCAGACCATTGACAGGGCTGACGATGCTTTGGAGGGTTTGGTGTACTGCGTTTAAAAGGGCAAAGAGGCAAGCTGGGCTCATGTCATAGCCTCCAAAGGATTGGGGTTTTGTGGTTTGGTTTGGCTTGTTTTTTTTGCCATAAGCTGCATGTCACACGGTCAGCAGCACCTTAAAGTGGCTTGCTTAGAAGAGTTGCAAGAACTTGGCTGTTTTTCAAAAGTGAAGTGCATTCAAGACGCAGCAGCCAGCCCTGTGATGCTCTTCCATGCTCATCTCACCTCTGCATCAGGGTACCTTCATTTCGGAGCTGCAGGGTCCTGACCCTGAGCACAAGAAATATGGCTGATGATGGCCAAGGAGCTCTTTGGAGCTTGCAGCCCATCAGTGCCAGCGAGCCCATCCCTGCTGCCTTGGAGATGGGTGCTGAAGAGTTTGCCTGTTGCATATGAAGGGATACTAAGGCTGATTGCTGGTATATTGCATCTTTTGGCTAGAATTGCTTTCAGTGATTAAATTGACTCTGCTACATTTCACAGGTTGAAGGGATATTGTGTAGTTAGTTTACATGGAGGTCCATAATCTCCTTCATTAAAGACAGTGAAGATCCTCTGTCTTGAAGTCCTCTGTGCTTTTCTCAGCACTGAATACTGGGCTACAGTCACAAACATTTGCTTTTGCTGCCTGGCTCTTGCCTTTGCTTTAGCAAGGAACTGGTGTGGCCTGCACTGGGACTTCTTCAGCCACCTCCATGCAGTGCCGATTGCTCTTGCTCCATTTTTATGGCATCTCCTCTTTCTTCCCCGCCATCCACCATGGCCTGCTCCCCTCCTGCTCTGAGTATTTCTGCCAGGTGAAAACAAAATGTTAGGAAAGTACTTGATGTATTTTTATCCCTGTTGAATGTGAGGTAGCTGCTGGCAACACAGAGGAGCGTCAGCGCCAAGTGGACCCATAGGTTGCAGAGCATAACCAGCATGTTTTCCATTGAGTCTGAAGTATGCACTGGTTGTGGTGCTGGAGGATGGATGCTGTATATGTGCTTTTCATGGCTGAAGGTGCAGATTGCTGTCTGTCTGTCCCCTTGTAGTGGGTGCTGATGACAAAAGATCCATTTGTCCTTTGAGATCATCTGCATGGAAGTCAACCAGGTAGAGGAAGCGGCAGTTCGGTAATTGTCTTGTTGCATTATAGAATGACTGAATCATTCAGGTTGGAAGAGACTTCAGGATCCCCAACCCCAGTCCATCCCACCATGCCCACTGCCCATGTCCCTCCGTGCCACATCTCCACATTCTCTGAACAGCTCCAGGGATGGTGACCCCACCACTCCCTGTGCAGCCTGTGCCAGTGCCTGATCACTTTTTTGGAGAAGAAATTCTTTCTAATATCCAACCTGAACCTTCCCTGGCACAGCTTGAGTCTTTTACCTCTCATCCTATAGAATGAAGCATCTACAGACTGTTGGGTTTTGTAGGTGTTGAGCTGGGCAGTCCATGAAGGGACCTGATGATCATGAAGAGCAGTCCACAAGCCTTCCTGGTGTCTGCTTGTTTTGAGACCTCCTGACTTTTTCCATCTCCTTGCCAACTTGTTGCAGGAATAGAGCTTGGCCGCCACTTCCCAAATTTCTTCCCAACACCTGCATAGGAGAGAGCCTTGGTTTTGGTGAGACAAGGAGCAGGATTTGGGTTCACCATCTTTTCAGCAAGAGCCATGCTCACAGCTTGCATCTATCTGCTGCAATTGGCAGGTCTGCAGAAATCTTTGTCATTGAGATATATATATTTTTAATTAGCATCGGTTGCCGTAAAGCAAAGGCACATGCTGAAATACTTACTATTGGCCTCTCATGCAGGGGAAGGCTGCCAGTTTTTAGTAGCGGGGGTATTGATGTGTTCTGGAAGGGGTACAGAGAGGGTTTCCAGCAGGGTTCTCACTTGGTTTGCTTGAATGTTGCTCTTTTGATTGGGCCTTATGTAGGGAGAAAATGATGTAAATCCACTGAAACAACGTGCTGCAT
This sequence comes from Pavo muticus, assembly GCA_016647715.1. NCBI lineage: Eukaryota > Metazoa > Chordata > Aves > Galliformes > Phasianidae > Pavo > Pavo muticus. Next base: position 383,488 of record JACDJE010000119.1, on the reverse strand, counting down.
CTTCTGGCCAAAATCTGGCTTTATTTTTTGCTCTCGTTTTCAAACCACTCTGTGTGGGCTTGGGTATGGTCACTCTGTGCCACTCGAACTTAACACTAAGCCAAATAACACCTGATTAATGTGGCCTCTGGAAGTCACAGAGCCAGCAGAAGCATTACAGTGGTCTCAGGATTAATGAACGTGGAGTCACATCCTGCTAGAGACACAGCTTTTATCTTCTGTGGAAGTTAAGGGAAACAAGAATGGAAGGAGGTTTGAGTACTGATTCCCGAGTGTCTTGAGAAGATGTAGGACATGAGATCTGGTTAAATCAGACTGCAGTTCATCCAGAAGCCAAAAAAAAAAAGATAAATTCAAGCTTAGCTCATCAAAATCCAAATGGAAATCAAGGCAAGTGTTTGAGACACATGGAAACAAGTGGCCAGTAAGAGTGGGGTGGTGTTTGCCTCTTGGTGGTGGCACTTCCCTGGAGGATGGCATGTTGGCCAAAGAGACTGTTGGGCTGTTAATACATGTGCTGCTGGAGCTTTATGAAGCAGGAGAGGTCCAAGTGCTATTTGCTTTTATGCAAAAAAAGAGTGGATGCCTCCACTGAGCTGTGCCCTGCAGCAGTGCCAGGGCCACACTGGTGATGCAGGAAACCGCAAACAATGGGAAGCTCTTCTGGGAATGCCGCTGAGGAAGAGTTCCTCTCCATGGGCATTTTTTGCCCTTCCTGCACACCCAGAAATAGCCAGTATGTGCACCAGGGCAGCCAGTTTCAGTCTTGCTCCAAGTAGATGCAGTGGTGTACCTGGGGTTTAGTCCATCTTCAGCTTAGTCCATCCATAGGAGGTGTTGGTAGGCGGCCAGCTGGGCTCCGTTCCTCCTCCCAGACCCCAGCACTGGGGCACATCCCATGCAAGATCAGGGATCCCAGCATCAATTTTTGATACAAACTCTATTTTTAGTCCTTGGGTAGAGCTGGGAGCACCGATCCGTTTGGCCATTCTGGAGGTGTCCTGCTTAGTCAGTGCCCTTCAGATACACGGAGCTAACTAACTCTTAGTCATTTCTTGCTTGTGCAAATCATCTGCATGTGTTTTTGAGAACTTTTTATGGAATATGTTGTTAAACTGAAAACAAGGCTATAATAAAACAGTAATTTAAGAGCAATTTACTGACAACCGGAGCCCTTAAATGCACTGACTTACCATTGTGGAGCGATGATACCAAGCCTGCTATTTAACCATACCCTTTGTCATTCAGAAAATCCTTGGGCAGCTTTTAAAACACTTGCAGTCTTTAATTGTTGTCCTTGTTACTCATTATAGGCTGTTGTCTGGCTCATAAATCGCACATCATTCATCTTGCCCGCTTTGTCAAAGCCTCAGCTGACACATTTGTCTACTTCACTTGTGAAATGCGATAACTTGCGTACGACAATAGGAGCATAACCCAATTTCTGCCACAAAGCTCTCTCTCCTGCTTTCAAAATGAAAAGGTTTATCTTGGCTGAGGTTGTTGTTTTTTATTTTAAGCACTCGAGAGATATCATGCATTTCATTGTTCCTTGGAGACGTCACCGCTAATGAGCAGATGCATCCCTGAGAGTGTGCTGGCAGCCCATCCTTCTGTGCAGGGTCACTGGTTTCCAACTTGAAGCTAGAAGTCTGCTTGCAAAAATTAGAGGAGCAAACAAACAAACAGGTGATTGTGTACTTTGAGGTTTCCAAACACCAGACATTGTTTTGATGGAGGAAGGCTGTGAGGACAAGAATACTCTCCCTGCTGTCTCCCCACTGCACCTGCTCATAGGGCAGCGTGAGCTTCAGCTTTAAGAGAAGGACCCAGTGATATCTGAGGCTGGCACCGTGTGCATGCTATGCTGTATGGCAAGCATACCACGCTGGAAGGATAAATGAGACTGCAGTTTCACATGGCACCTTATGTGGCTGTTGCAAATATCCAAATATCCTTTATATCCCTGCCATTCCTTCAAGCAGCCAGAGTTGGGTTTTTTGCCGCAGAGAGCATCAAGCATCGTTGAAGCAGCATGTAGAGGAACTAATGAGGCTGTTATCTCATTAGTGTCCACACCTGTGACCCATGAGCACTGCAGGGAGCATGTAGGGACTGTGGGAGCTGGCAGCTGGGACATGAGTTAAGCCCCACCTGATCATGGGAGGCTGATATTGGCAACAGCTCCTGCTGAGGATGCCCACCCTTCATCCACAGCTCTAGGATAAGCTCTCTGTCCTTTGGGCTTGTTATTTCACCCTTAAAGCTTCTTGGGGGCCCAAAGCAAGTGTCCCAAGCAGGAGCTCTGTCAGTGTCTGGGGCCCATGGTCGTCCTGTCAGCGTTGCAGCACAAATCTGCCTTCGTCAGCTTTGTACAATAAGGCTTCAGCTTCATATTGCCTTCTGCACACTGTGGAACTGACGGAAAAGATAGCAAGAGCCAGAAGTGATGCTGATGAGGCTGGTCATAGCATCATCATAGAATGGCAGAATGGTTTAGGTTGGAAGAGACCTTAAAGATCATGGAGCTCCAACCCCCTGTGCTGGGCAGGGTTAACAACCCAGAGTTTCAGGCACAGGCAAAGGAAAACTCCATGGGCTGTTCTCACTGAGAAGATTACCCCATATAATCCCTGGACGTCAGGAAATACTACTTCTCTGTAAGAGTGGTCGGGCACTGCAATGGGCTGCCCGGGGAGGTGGTGGAATCACTGACCCTGGAGGTGTTCAAGGAACGTTTGGACGTTGTGTTGAGGGACATGGTTTAGTGAGAACTGTTGGTGATAGGTGGATGGTTGGACTGGGTGATCCTGTGGGTCTTTTTCAACCTTGGTGATTCTGTGATTCTATGATTCAAATTCCCCACTAGGGTCTTCTGGAAGCAAAGCGTCTTTAACACTCTTCTTGCTTTCCTGTTTGTGTGTTTAATTACTCTGTGTGAAACAGCAGAGCTGCACCGGAGTGTTTTGAGAATGGTCCCATCCAGAATACCCCATTACTTGGTATTCTTGGCAGAGAGATCGTGCTCGGATCCCCCAAACAGCGGCCAGCTGGAAGAGTTCAGAATAATGAATTATGACCCAACACGAAGTTGCGTATCCACAGCAGGACGCACCCAGCCTCCTGCTACACTTGTGTATTCCCTACAAGTGTACATGGGTTGACTGTTGCTTTTCCAAATCCACTTCTTAAGCAGCAGAGCGTGCACATCTCTGCATGCACTGAGCACCAACATCTCGGTTCTGCTGCCAACACCGTGGTTCCGTCCCACCCAAAGCTGCGTCACACGATGGTGAGCAGGGATGGGGAGGAGGCTGGGGCTGTGGGGAAGTGTGTGCCACTGCAGAAAGTTCCAGGGAGAGCCAGCAGCGCTTCCAGCAAGCCATCTAGTGGCTTCCTATTAAAACAGTTGCACGCCTGGAAATGGGAACGTGAAGCCTGAGTGCTGTTTGCTGCTGCTCACTGGTGTTTGTGTTGGGGAGCTGACATTAGGGTTTGTTTGTTTCAACTCTTTGAAAGGGTAGATAACAGCAGGACAAGGGGAAGTGGTTTTAAGTTGAAGGAGGGAAGATTTAGGTTGGATGTCAGCGGGAAGTTCTTTACTATGAGAGTGGTGAGGTGCTGGAACAGCTGCCCAGACAGGCTGTGGATGCCCCGTCCCTGGAGGTGTTCAAAGCTAGGTTGGATGGGGCCTTGGGCAGCCTGGTCTGGTATTAAGTGTGGAGGTTGGTGGCCCTGCCTGGCAGGGGGGTTGGAGCTTCATGATCCTTGAGGTCCCTTCCAACCCAGGCCATTCTGTGATTGTGTTAGCCAGATGCTGAGTGGTGCCTTTTTTAGGATCATGGTGTAATAAGGTGTTGGAAGTGTTGGGTTGGTTGCTGCGCTTGGGTCTTCCCAAGGGTGAGCCTGATGGGCTACCCTACAGGTGGACATCAAAATCTTCATTTCATGGGTGTGTACACCAAATACATCTATCGCATCACCCTGTCGATAGGATGAGAGGTTATGTCCTCAGGTTGCTCCAGGAGAGGGTCAGGTTGGATATTAGAGAACATTTCTTCTCAGAAAGAGCAGTGCTGCAGTGCCCATGGAGTGGTGGGGTCACCATTCCTGGGGGTGCTTAAGAACCATGGAGATGTGGCACTGAGGGACATGGGCAGTGGGCATGGTGGGGTGGGTTGATGGTTGGGCTTGGGGATCCTGGAGGTCTCTTCCAACCTGAATGATTCTATGATTCTATCACTAACAAAACTCCACGTAGCATCACCAGGCCCGGGGCTCCCTGCTGAGCTCACCTCCCTGACAATGGATCACCACTCCTGACTTCTCCCATATGGTTTTCTGATGAGCTGTGTGCCCACATGGCGGCTGTTCTATCTGAGAGTGTCTCTCTGCTTTGCTGGCGAGGAAGCCATGTGCAGCAGCATCTAATGAACATCAAGACATACAGTGCTTGCTGCTGCTCCAGCTATTCACAGGCCAGTTACTCTGTCGCAGAGGGAAATTAAATTGTTCTTGACAAATCTGTGTCAGCAGTCACTTATCATCTTGTTATCTTCTGAGTACTTACAAGTAGCTTGTTTCATTATTTGTTCCATCAGTTTTCTAGGCGTTTGAATTGAGTGACCAGTTTATAATTCCCTGCCTTCTCCCTTTGCATATTTTTAAGCTAGACACCATGTTTGCTATTTTCTCTGCTCTTGCAAAGCCTCTCCTATCTGCCACGAGCTAACAACAGCCCTGCTGTTGCTACAACGGAGCCCTTCCCTGAATTCCTGCAGGGCAGGTTGTCATGCTGCACACGTTGGCTTGCTTGTCCCACACCTTGCGTCCCTGTGGAATGCTGACTTTTCTTTAGGGCTCACATCCTGTGCCAGCTCCTTTTCATTCCCTGTGGGTGCAGGGTGCCTGGTGGCTGTCAGTCCTGAATTTGGAGAGCAGTGACACCCTGCTTGACGGAGACATTCGTGCTGTGGCATCATGCACGGAAGGATCCCTTTGTCATGTTGTATTTACCCTCTCTGAGTCATATATCATATCATATCATATCATAGAATGGTCTGGGTTGAAAAGGGCCACAGTGCTCATCTAGTTTCACCCCCCCCTGCTATGTGCAGGGTTGCCAACCAGCAGACCAGGCTGCCCAGAGCCGCATCCAGCCTGGCCTTGAATGCCTCCAGGGATGGGGCATCCACAACCTCCCTGGGCAACCTGTTCCAGTCCATTCATTTATTCATTAGATCCGTTTGCTGATGTCTCATTTCTCTTTTTTTTCCCCCCAATTCCTTCAACAGGAATCATTAACCAATGGCAACAGGAATCCAAGGATAAAGTGATTTCCCTATTGTTAACCCACCTGCCTTTACTGAAGCCCGGAAACATCGAAGCAAAAGTCGAATACATGAAACTCTTGCCTAAAATCCTGGCCCACTCGATCGAACACAACCAACACATCGAGGAGAGCCGGCAGCTGTTGTCCTACGCCTTGATCCACCCGGCCACCTCACTGGAGGACCGCAGCGCTCTGGCCATGTGGCTCAACCACCTGGAGGACCGCACGTCGGGGACCTTTGGCAGCCAGGGCAGGGGCCGCTCGGACTCGGTGGACTACGGGCAGACTCACTACTATCACCAAAGACAGAACTCCGACGATAAACTCAACGGATGGCAAAACTCTCGAGACTCGGGCATAAGCGTCAGCGCTTCCAGCTGGCAGGACAAAAACCTGGCCTGCGAGAACGGCCATCTGCCCCTCTACTCCTCCTCCTCCGTCCCCACCACCATCAACACCATCGGCACTAGCACAAGCACCAGTAAGTAGCTGGGAGCTTTGGGGAGCTGGTCCCACCATCCCTCTTTGCCACGTTAAGCAGAGGGGATAGTTTCATCCAGGCCACAGAAAACTCCCTGGTTTTGGTGTTTTTCCCCTATCTGCTTGTTGTTTTTTTTTTTTAATTTCCCACCTGCCTTTTTCTCTCTTTAATTCTGTGGGTTTTTAAAAAGGTTGCTGGAGAGGACAGAAAAGCAGCTAGAAAGCTGTAAGAGCAAAACGGTGTGTTATGGAGGGCAGCCCCTTCTGTTTCATGCAGCTCCAGTTAGGTTTGCAGCTCCAGAAGTTCCCAAAGTGGGCAGCTGATGCTTCGTTTACAAAAGCAACCTAGGGACCTGGATGGGAATGGGATCAGGGCCCCAAAGAACAGGCATTGTGTTGAGAAGCAGGGCTGGGTTCTGGAATCTTTGAGAACATCCCCTTTAATCTGCAGCACAGAAAGGTGTGAAGCTGATGGTGACTGAGAGGTTTAGTTGCAAAGTTCTCTGTGTTTTCCAAGAGGTGGAGAGTTGGGAAGCTCTTCCCTATTGAGGTCCTGCCAAGTTTTGGTGGGGACGGCACAGAGCCCAGCCCAAGGCTTGGACACTGGGAAGGTGCCACGGTTGGGACTTTGTCACTGGTGGTGAATGGAGGTGTAGTGCAGCTCTGGCTTTCTTAGAGCAGCTTGGGAGAGGAGCAGAGCATCTTCTCAGTGAGCTCCTGCACTGTGTGGTTGTTGCGTCGTTATCTCTGATGACACATGGCTTCTGCTCAGAGACCTTCCTTGGCTTCTGTATCACTGGATCTTGCCTGATGGGCCATGCAAGCAAGCATGTTCCCCTAATGCATGCTTTTTGTCCCCATTTTAGCACAGTCTTCTCACCCTGCCCTTCCCCTTCTCTGTTCAACCCTTCTCCACCTGTTATTGGGATGATCTTGTCCAAAGTGCTGACAATCCCTTCCTATTCCTGTCCCCTACCTGGAGCTGCTTCACCTGGCTCCTGATTCCCTGCTTGTATCTGTGCTATTGAAGCTGATTAATAGCAATAAATGCCCATTCCTCCCCAAAATTTGGTATGCTTTGGCTCCCTCTCCAACCTTCCCTGCTTGGCACCTTCCTAAGACACAAGGGCTGCAGAGAATGCTTGCAGTGAGGCTTTGGTTTCTCCATCAACCTATGGAAAGCACCATGAAATCACTGGAAGCTGTAAAATGCTTACTTAAGGCTGCTGTTTTTTTTTCCCTCTCCTCTAATCAGGGCTTTATTAGGTTGTGTTTTATATGAACAGCATGGGAGATGCGGTTCTGAATTCACGCAGCCCAGCCCCTGCCTCTCCAGCACCCATCCTTGTCACCCAGTGATTTAGCAGAAGGGGATTTAGCAGCATCTCCACAGGCATTGGTTGGTGTTCCCATCCCATCCCCATCATGCTGCTCTCCTGGCTTAGAGCAGATCAGGGAGCAGCACGTGTGGCTTTGGAACCAAGTCAGGCAGCACTGGGAGGTGATACAAGGGTTGGCAGCAGCTCTGACGCCCTGGCTCCTGGTACCCTGCAATTGCACAGCACGGGGCTTCTTCATTGCCTTGCATGGGGCAGAGGAGAGCTGTGTCAGAGTGACCGAGCTGCATGGGAAAGGTTAAATGAGTGAAAAGAGTCATTAATATATTTGCAACTGTGCTATTAAACCTCCCGGTGTTTATTTACTTAATTTTTTTTGTCCCTCCTCGTGGTGTTTGCATGGCTGGAAGCTTTGCGTGCCAGGGAGGGGATTAGAATTGGTGGCTGCAGGAGGGATTTGGGTACTTGCGTCGTGAGCTAGAAGCAGGGAGGTATGAGCTTAATCTGAGTGGGTGAAGGTGACACCGACTGTGCCAGTGGCAGTCCCAGTGATGTGCTCCAGGGACACCCGAGGTCTTGGGGAGGTTTGGGATGTTTAGCCAAGAGGGGAAAGGCCTCATTGATCCAGGTCAGGCTTGCAGGAAAAGAGCCTGCGACAAAACAAGCTTTGGGTGCAGCAGGTTAATCATTGACAAGCTGGGCAAGAAGCACTGGGTCTTAAAGGACACTTCTCAATAAGCTGCTCAACCTGATGTGAATTTGTATGGCCATGGCCCTTTGCCACAGTGGTCCCAGCACAGTGTCCCCTGCCTGGGCCAGGTCTCCCTTGTGTCCCATAGCACCACTTCAAATGGCACCATCACACCCATGTTGTTCTGCTGTAGGACTTAATCATAGAATCGTTTAGGTTGGAAAAGACCATTAAGATAACAAGCCCAGCCCCAACCCACCCCTACCACGCCCACTGACCATGTCCCTTAGTGCCTTATCATTGGACTGCACAGCTCCTGCTGGTTCCTTTGGGTGGCAGTGAGCTCTGACAACCTGCAGGTGCAGCTGGAGGCCGCGCTCTGTGTGTTTGGTCTTAAGTTTCCTTAATGCAATATTTACTTGGACGGAAGCAAAGTGAGTCCACAAATAGATGCTCAAAACCAAACACGGCCTGCCAGCCTTTGTCCCAGCACCTCGAGTCGCTCACTACATCCATAAATCTCCTATTCCAAAGCACTTGCTGTTTGTTTAGGTTTTATTGCTATTCTTGTTGGGTTCTCCTCTCCCTGGAGGTGTTGATGTGGGCAGGGCTCAGCCTATCGATGTCTGCTTCCAGCACCAGCATGGGGCAGAGCCCTTCCTGGAGGTGTCTGGAGGTATTTTTGCCTGGTGTGGTGGCACAGTTAAACTCAGCTGAATCAGAGCAGTGCCCTGGGCTCTGTGCTCAGAGCTCAGTGACCAAGGGGCAAGCAATAGAAGCTGTAGAGGAGCGTTTCTCCTGGGCTCTGACCCCATTCTCTGCCATATGTAATCGGTTCCATCTGGGCATGATCTGGCTTCCAGCTGGGTTTCTTTTGTCAAGTGCAAGCCCAGCACAGCTTAACCCTGTGTTTTCCCCTCCTCTACTCCCATTGTATCACCGGGGGATAGCTGTGTTACTTCTTTTCTTGATTTATGGTGAGATTTTGCTGTGTTCCCATCCCTGGTGTAGAGCCAGGGCACACAAGGGCCCCATGGAGGGCAGGTCCCCAGACAAGCCAGACCTACAGAAAGACTCATTCGCAGAGAATTTCCCCCGGATACTTGAATTAAATGAGGTGAAATGTGTGCATCACAGATCAGTGATGGATGGATGAGGTCGGAGACCTCATTATGGAATATCCCACAGAGCAGAGATCCTGGGCGTTGAGGATGTCATCAGGCAGAAGAGATGCCACAAACCCTGGTATTCCAGTGTCACTGCTCTGCCTGAAATCCCCTGCATGTAAGCAAAGCATGGACCAGCATTGACAGCCACACTTCTGCTGCTGAACAAATCTGCAAGGTGCGGTCTGCCATTCCCACAGAATTCCCTGCCTGAAAACCCATGTTTGTCTCCAAGGAGAGGAGGAGAGTGAGCAGTGTGATACAGGAGAAATACGCTGCTATGTAACTTCCTCGTCCCACAGAACAAAATTATCTTCTCTTGTCCTAAACCTGAAGAGAAGGAATAAATCAGCCTTTGATGTAAGCCAGGAGTGCTTGCTCTTGCCCAGATTCCTTTCTCTGCACTTACATTGCCAACTCTTGCTGGATTTTCATAGATTCATAGAATCATTCAGAATGGAAAAGACCACTAAGATTCCCAAGCCCAACCCCACCCCACCCCACCATGCCCACTGACCGTGTCCCTCAGTGCCACATCTCCACAGTTCTTGAGCACCTCCAGGGATGGGGACTCTGCCACCTCCCCGGACAGCTGTCCCACTGCATCATTACTCTTTTCAGAGATGACATTTTTCCTAATATCCAACCTGAACCTGCCCTGGCACAACTTAAAGCCATCACCTCTTGTCCTACCACTAGTTGCCTCCATTTACCCCAGTTCTGAGCTTCCTAGTGATGAGAGAACAAGGTGGTGGGGCTTCTCTTTAATATCATCAGGGAATGAAGGTAGAAAAAACAGCACCAAGAAGGCACTTGTCATGGACTGAATATGAGTATCTTGACTTTTTCTCCTGCAGTGTTGTGCAATAGGTCATTGCCACATGAGAGGAACCCATCATTGGACTCAGTATCCTGGTAGCAGGACGGGAGCTGCATGTTTTAACCTTGGTTTGGGTTGGGTTGATGGGCAGCTTGCAACTGCAGCACTTCCAGGTGCAGATTTGCTTTCATGTGTGGAGGGAGTTGTGTGTCGATCCAGTGCCTTTTGGACATCGCCATCCTGGGATGGGGTCCCTCAACACACCCATCATCCTCGTTGCTTAGGGATGGGAGCATATGGGGGTTATAAAACCTTAGCTGGGCTCTAGTGGTTTTTGCTGTTTTCTCTCTGTTAGTGATTGGTTCTGCAAAGCGTGTTGGCCTTTATTGTGCTGAGCCTTTCAGCCATGGTAGAGCAGGGCAACTGTTGTCTTGCTCATGCCCTCTAGTGTTGCTTGTAACGAATGGAGAACATTTGTAGGAGTTGCTGTTTGCTGAGTCCCTTCACTACAATATCTCACTTGTTCTGTAGCTTAAAAACAGAGCAGGAGGCGTACAGAGAGAAAGTGTGAGCAGAGTTGTGTGAGTAGAGTTGTTTTTCCAAATCCATGTAGAATACACACAGATATACCAGCAGATGGGACTGAGAGTGGGAGACAGCATCTTCTACATCAGCACTGAACATCAGGTACAGATTTCTTGGCCCTTCTCTAAATTCAGAGCACTTTGCTTCTGAAAGATGTGGCCCATTAACCTGCAGAGCATCACTTAGCAAGGAGGGGCTGGGGCGTGGTGGAAGACAAGAGATCCCACCATGTCAGGAGCATCTGGTGGGGTTGAACCAGCCTTGCTGTGTTGTTGTCTGAGGTCTGACCCTTGCCTGTATCCTCCAGCTACCTGATGGAATGGCTCCTCGCCTTCCTGGTTCGTGGGCTCAAAGGAGGCCATCAAATTTGGGAAGCCCTCTTAGAAACATAGAATCATGGAAACATTAAGGTTGGAAAGGACCGCTTAGATCATCTAGTCCCTTCCCACCTTGCCCTCTAGCCATGTCCCTCAGTGCTCTTCCAGCAGCATGTGGTGGTGCTCCCAGCCTCCTGCATTGGCACTGGGGGTTGGATAGCTGCAAGCAGGAGGATGCAGCTCCTTTGCTGCCTCTGCTTTCCTTACAGCTGCTGGGTGCCTCAGGGGGATACTGAGAAGCAGCAGCCGTGGTTTTGTGCCTTATCCTGTGGTCTTTGGGATTCCTGTCACCGGTGAATCGTGTTTTGGTCCTGGGAGCGGCACAGAGAATGCCAGCATAACTGATTGAAGCTCTGTGAGCTGTGAGCAAAGTCAGACATCCCGAGTAATTCTTCCAGCCCCCTTGGCTGCCATCAGGGTTTCCTGATGGATGGACCCTCCTAGAGCTGGGTGTATTTCACCTGGTGCCCACCATCACCGGCGCAGACTGCGGTGAGCTGTAGTTGCTCATACACTGAGCTCTGCTCTCCGCCTCGGATCTGGCAAATAAATAACTAGAGAAAGATCAGCTCTGCTTCCAGCAGGAGGGCAGCGATGCACACGCACGCTTTGGGTTTATCTCATGTCAATCCCAACTGCAGCACTGTGCTGGGACTGGCTGCGTTATCCCAGATCCGCAGCGTGCAGCTATTTAATTAACTTCTGACTTCTGGTTTAAAGGAGCAGCGTGCAAAACAGTTATTTACTTCATTTGGAAATCCTTTTAATCGTTGCTGTAATTACAGCTTCCTGCTCTTTTTTTGGATATTTTTCTTAGCTGGGGGGGAAAGGAGGGGAGGAGTGGGAATATTTGCTGTTCTCCTTGTGGTTATCACATCCTTCAAATTACTAAAAGAGGCTGGGATAATAGGTCTGGTGATTAAATATAGGCACCATCTGCTCTGTGGCTGCTTGCTATCAAAGTGCAGCGAGGAGAGCGCAAGGAGGATATTTTCTCTCCAGCTATATTAAGACTCTGTTTCCATCTCGGCTCCAAAGCAAAGCTCTCTGAATGCAAATGGATCAAATGTGCTGTAATCAATGGCTCGTTTTTGGCAGCCTTGAAGCTGAGCCTTTTTTTCTCTTTTCTTTTTTTTTTTCCCCTCCTCAAATTTGCTGTTCCTATTCATTATGCAATTCTGTGCTCAGTGTTTTCTTTTAATTGCGGTCCGCGCCGTTTGCTGAGTAATGCAGCCTCGTGTTAGCACGGAGATCCCTGCTGTAAGTCAAATGCAAGGAAATGTCTGAGGAAATGCAGATGTTTCAGGATGTTTGGGGTGGATCTGTAGCACGCATGAGCTCTCAGTTTGCAGAGGATGCAGAAAGCTGAGATGAGTTGATTGGGGATGATGGTGGGAAAAAGTCAATGTGATAAGAGCTCTTGTGTGGTGCTGATGGAGGCTGGTGGGGACGGTGCGTGCCTGCATCCTGCTGAGCATTCCGGCTGGCTGGGACTGGGGGAGGTGGGTTGGGCTGAGATGCAGAGGATTTGCAGAGGTGTCTGCATGGCCAGACTGCTCTTATGAATGAGCAAAAGTGGGTAAAAAAAGGAAAAGTGAGGAGAAAATCCTAGTTTGGACAAGTCAGCGAGCGTGGAAGAGATTTCAGTGCTGTATAGCACAGCAGCTGGTCCTATTTCAGAGTGAAAACATCCCTTTCAGATGCAATCACAGAACTATAGAATCATTAAGGCTGGAAGAAACCTCCAAGATCCCCAACCCCAGCCCACCATGCCCACTGCCCACGTCCCTCAGTCCCACATCTCCATGGTTCTGGAACACCTCCAGGAATGGTGACCCCACCACTCCTGGGCAGCTGTGCCACTGCAGCACTGCTCTTTCAGAGAAGAAATTCTTCCTAATACCCAACCTGAGCCTACCCTGGTGCAGCTTGGGGTCATTCCCTCTCGCCTATTGCCAGTTAACCTGGCATCCATCTCTTCCACTTGACCTGCTCAAAATCCTTTGCTTATCCTACAGGTTGCACATTGCTCTGTAGAGGCACATTGCCAACTTATGTCTTCCAGCTTGGTCTCAAGAAATGATGTAGAGGATGGAGGGGGTTCTCCATCTGAAGAATATTATGTTGTAGAAGCTAATGCAGATGTTTCTCAGGCTGGGGGTCTTACCAGGGGCCAAAGCAAGGGCTGCTGGAGGCATCCCATAGGGTTTTGTCTACATCCAGGCTTGAAACATGGTTTCCAGCTTGCATGGCTGCACTTGACCACACCAGATACCAAAGGGATCCAGGAGCTCCTAGCAAAAATTAATTAATTCTAAGCTAATGGCTGAGGCTCAGCTTAGCACGGAAGCATTATTATTAATGGATCAGAATTCCCCGGGGGTGATTTGTGTATGAATGCATGAGAGAAACTGCATTTCTTGGCCAGGAGAGCGGGGCATTGCACCCACCTGGCTCAGGACAGACCCGCTGCGCCCCAGTGCCCATTGCCTGCTCCATTCCCAGCCCAGCCTGGATGGGGCCCCACAAGAGCTGCGACACTGACAAATGGGTTATTGTTGCTCTGTCCAGTGCTCTTCTTGAACAGGAAACAGCATGTTAAAAAGTCGTGGGGTTTTTTGTTTTGGTTTTTTGTTTTGGAGTTTGCACGACAGGCATTTCTGCTGTCTGTGCTTCTTCCTGATTCCTTGGCTCAAGGCTCGCTTTGCAATGCAGTGCTTTCCCTACGCAGTGGTTAAAGGGATGTGAGGTTGGTTTGAAGGGCACCCCAGCAGCTCGGTGTGTCACCCCAAAGCCAGATTTTGAGGTGAATGATGCTGAACCCGAGAAGCATGAGGGTGACCCGAGTTTTCTCCTCACTGCTCCGTCCCTCCTGCAGCATCCCATAGCCAGGAGCCCAGATGCAGACCCGCTCCTTCTCTACCCCTTTATTTTTGTCCTCTGGAAACACGACGCCAAGCTTGGTCTGAAACCCAAGAGTGCTCCGGCAGCACCGCACGCATTTCTCAGTGCTGGCTCTGGGTTATTTATTATATTTTTCCCTAGGATGCCAAACATCTCGGGCTGATCTCAGAGGTGTTATATTTAGCAGTGACGGCCAGGTTGTGGCTGTCCATGGTTTGGGTGTGATTTAGGAGCTTTATTGCAGCAATGGGCTGAGGCTGCCCAGGGTAGAGCACGTGCGGCGCATTTATTTTAGCAGAAGACCAAAGGAGCAGATTATCCCAGCTCAGCCATTGGCATCGCCAACTTCACCTCAGACCACCCAAAAAGCACTCCAAAAGCAGGGAAGGAGGTGATGCTTTCAGGGTCATCAGCTGCATCTGTTATTTCAAGAAGCAGAGAGCAGAAGCCCAAGCAGCAGCATTCATCAGCGTGCCAACAAATGGGCACCAGCTCCGTGGTCTGCATGGGTCCAGAGCAACAAATATGATTCATGCTCCTGATTCAAGCATTGCCTGCCAGCTCCAGGGCCTCCTACCACAATTACAAAGTAAGATTGTAATGTGCAGCATCCTTTTTGGAGGAGTTTCCTTCCAGCATCACTCGGGAGCTGTGTGAATGGGCTCATACAGCTGCCTGCTGGATGCTGGCTTTGTGCTATCTCGAGAGAAGAAGTGGAACTGATTTTTATGTGTTGCACTGGGTGGTTTCTAATTGTTCCTGACCATCCTGCAGAGTCCATTATTTCTCCACCAGCTGACTCCGGCTTCTAATTAGGGGATGTAAAATGAAGATGGAAGAGCAGCAGTTTGCAAGGGGATGGCTGCTCAGGAGGAAATCCGTGCTGGATTTAAGCCCAGAGCATCCTCTTACGTGGGGAGAGGACAGCTTGCAAGCAGCAGCCCTGTGCTCCCTACAAGCTATCCTGTGATGATCCTACAGTCAGCTCATGCCCTGCAAGCTCCTGTGCTGCCCATACCCCATTCCTGCACCTCTCCTCTGCACGAGTATTTCCTTAAAGGAATTTGTCCTATAATAATTCAGGTGACCTCAGCCCCCGGGATGTTGCAGAGCTTGGCACGGGTCGGCTTTCCTGGCCAAGCCACCAGCACTTAAATACCTCATCCAAGAAAACCTGAAATATTTCTGTTTTCCCATCAGGAAGTGCTGCAACTTTAGGAAACGCTGCTTTGAAAACAATTCCAGGTCTGCACTGACGTCCTTTTCTGCCAAGAGGCTTCTGCAGGGCATCTCTGTAGTTGTTAAATGGGAAGAGAGCACATTCCTCACCACGAGGCACTCCTTCCACATGATGCTTTGCAGTACATGCCAGCAGGGAAGGCACTCTCAGAAATAGGAACACTAGAGATGTGCACTGATTACCCCACAGGGGAATCATGGACTGGGAGGGCAGTGAGGCACTGCACAGGTTGCCCAGAGAGCTGATGGTGCCCCATCCCTGCAGACACCCAAGGTCAGGCTGGATTGGCTCTGAGCACTGATGGAGCTGTGGGTGTCCCTGTGCATTGCAGGGGAGTGGGACCAGAGGGCTTTTAAAGATCCCTCCCAACTCAAAGGACGCTATGATTCTGTAGTGCTGGATGCAGAGCTAAAGCATATTGTCTCACTAAACCTGCACCTGTGTGGGGTTCCCCAGTGATCCTGGATTCAGAGAGCTCTGCTCAGGGTGTGCACCCAACGTGGCAGAGCTCAGCTGAGCAGTGGCCAAATCCAGGGATTTTTTGGTCTCAGTTATCAGGAAACAGCCCCCAGGAAGTCCAACTAATTTCATTGAGCAGAACGGCAATAAAACACTAAAGAAGTGTTTTGTATCCTAAATCTGTTCTTCAGAATGCATTAAATTGCATATGTGGTTTAACCAGCATAAATCTGTTTAATGACATTGTGAACAATGGAGTTTGAATTTTGTTAAGCCAGAGGGATCCCCAGCCCACCCCGCCATGCCCACTGCCCACGTCCCTCAGTGCCACATCTCCATGGATCTGGAACACCCCCAGGGATGGTGACCCCACCACTCCCTGGGCAGCTGTGCCACTGCAGCACTGCTCTTTCAGAGAAGAAATGGTTCCTAATATCCAGCCTCCCCTGGAGCAGCTTGAGGCCATCGCCTCTCACCCTAAATGCAAGATTTTGGCTTCATGATAGCTTAAAATCTGTAAGACTTGATGCTCTACTTGACTGAGAGGCAAGGAGATACCCACCCATTGTAAATCCTTTCTCAAGAAATAATTCCAAATGCTGGATTTAGCCATTGCTCTTTTCCCAGCGTATTTAAAATCATTTATTAGAAAGAAACTGAGCTTGATGGTGTTAAAATTTCAGGCAGGAAATAAATACAAACATGCATAAAACTGGGAGGAAAAGCAAATCCAAAGCTTTCCAAGGAGAATTCTGCAGTGGGGGGGACTCAGACTCACCTCCATGTCCAGGCTGTGCTTTTCCTGCTGCTTTTCATTTTGCTTTTTGGGGGAAGGCAGCGTGCAGATGAGAGCATGCCTGCTGGGCTGGGGAGCGGGGATGCTCTCATTACTGACGATAGCTCGGCTGACTGAAGGAGCTTGGTGGGACTTCAAGAGGCTGAGAGATCTATTTGGGTAATAAGTTCCTCCGCAGTTACCTTAGGCAGATGTGCAAATGCTCTTGCTTCAGGGCATGAGCTGAGTGCTAACCCAGAGGGAAAAGCTTCCCCTTCCGATAAGCTTCCATGGCTTTCCCAGAAAGGGTTGGTTCTGGGGCAGCGTGTGATGGTAGCAGGGTGTTTAATGAGCTCAGCGTAGCTGCTTGAAATCTCCCATTCTGCCTGAAATACCAGCAGCATCCTCCTTGCCAGACAGGCAGCGGCTCCTTTTTTTGTCTGGAGAGAAACCCGTGGCCCACCCTTCCCAAAGCATCCCCATGGAGCTCATGTAACCCCATCTTGTTGCAGGTACTGGGAGGCAAAGAGCAAAGACAGGGCAGGATTCCAGCACCCTGGGCACCATGAAGCCCCCGGCGCTGTGCCGAGTCACCACCCATTTGATTTTTTTATATATAAATATATATTTTTTTTGGGGGACTCTGCTGCATCCCGGGCCGCGAGGGGGGAATAACCTGTTTGATTTTATTTTTTTTCAGTTCTCTCAGGCCAGACACACCACAGCCCTTTGAAACGCTCTGTGTCCCTTACCCCACCCATGAATGTGCCAAACCAGCCTCTAGGACATGGATGGATGTCTCATGAGGACTTACGAGCTAGAGGACCCCAGTGCATCCCTTCCGATCATGCCCCCCTGTCTCCACAAAGCAGTGTAGCCTCTTCGGGAAGTGGTGGGAGTGAACATTTAGAAGATCAGCCTTCCGCTCGTAACACATTCCAGGAGGAAGGGAGTGGTATGAAAGGTGAGTGACAACTGAGATGCCTTCCCCCCTTTTTGCCCCCGCCTGCTCCCAGGACCTTTTTGGGGGCCGTTTTGGGGAACGCGGGCTTTGGTTGCGCCATTGTTGGCGTCATTGTTGCGTCATCGTTTTGGTTGGTCTCACCATCGTAGGGTGATGGGTTAGGCTCCAAAAAGCTGCATTTTCTCCATAGCCTGTGGGTTTTAGCTGCGAGTGGTGCTCTCTTCCTCTTTCATTTTTCCAATTACAGTGAAAAATAAGCTTAGCAAGTCATGGGTCATTTATCATTGTGGTGGTTGATGTGACCAGAACCCCACCAAGTATCTGGGGCTCAGGATGCTTGTTTGCACTGACTTTGTCCTGCGTATTTCAGTTGTTTTTCCCATTTTGCCTGCTTTTCACAGAGACTTTCAGTAAGTAAGGCAGAAACGAAACCTTATTGCTGCAAAGATGGAGAGCAAACGTCAGGCTGTAGGGGAATGAACCGCTGTAACTGTGCGGAATGGGCAAACTCAGCCTGCGTGTTCTTGTGAGCAGAGAAAATGACTGGAAATGAACTCACAGCTAGCAGAGACTTATTTAAACAACTGCTGTCAGGCATGCAGTGTAACACAGTGCCAGCAGGAACAGTTGCTTCTCATTAATGCAAAGCAGCTCTATCGCGTGAAGACCGATGACGTACCAGAATAAGGAAACGTATTTTTCAATAGTCACAAGGGCTGATTTTGTTCTAATTGCAGACAGATCTGGGTATGGATGAGTCCTCTGTAATGTGGAGCAGTATTTGAACTGGCATGGTGTGACTTCCTGTGATTTGCATGGAAGAAATGCATGGAAACACTCCTGGTTTGCCCTGTGATGCTGAGTGCTGAGCCCCATCCCTGGCTGGGCTTTGCCCTGGGATGTTGCGTTGAGACAGTGGCCACGGGCTGTGGATTGACAGGAGGGGTTTCTAATGGGTTCTGCTCACTAACAAGCTTGTTATTAGGGAGCTCGGGCAGGGAGAGCCACATCAGGGCAGGTGGCACAGAGTGGGTCTTCCTCACATGACATTTCTCTGGGTTTCTGCTGGTGGGGCTGGGGAAGAGACTTGGCTTAGCTTCATTCTGCATGACTGCGACCTGGGTGGGTGGTAATTTTCACAAAGAAATGCATTGCATCCCCCACACCTCACCCATATGGCCAAGCCCTCTCAATTTCCTTCAGAGAACCAAATATAACAACCAGAGGTGCTGTTGTCCGTCGGGGCCTTCCTAATCCAGCCCGGTCTCTTTGTCACTGCTTCCCCTCCTCGCCCCTCTCTGCAGGATGCTTCATGCACATCCCTGCTCTGTTCCCCCACTGCTGACTCAGCCAGTCTGCTTCTGTCCCGCTCTCGGGGACATGCAAACCAGATGTCTGCAGCCTCTGGTCCCATGCCCAAAGTCTGTCGTGCCGTCCCCTCAGCTGTATTTCCTTCAGGCTGAACTGATCTGTTTTATTCCCAGTTTTCTAAACTTGGGGTTTTGCTTCCTTCTTTCCTCTGGGTTTCTTCCATAAATCCCTTATCCTTCTGAAGATGTGTTGCCCAGAACCGGGCTCTGTATCAGAGCTGAGCAGCTCATTGTGCTCAAATAACACAACAGCGCTGGCTGTGTGCGACCCATTGTATCCCCAGATCTTCTCTGCAAAAAGTACTGCCCGTTCCCTGCCCTCATTCTGTGCCGTTTGCTGTTCCTACATCCGTGCACAACTTCATGCATTTTTATTGGATTGCGTCTTATTTCATCCAGACTGGGTTCTGGCTTTGCCAAGTCCGTTCTGAACTGCAGCCACGTCTTCTGAAGTTCCTTCTCCAAACTTGCTCTCTCTTCCATCCTCCAGGGCATCCATTGGATGCATTGGGGCCCACCAGAGACCCCCACCCATGGTTCGTCTCCCCTGATGTTACATATTGCTCTATTTTCAATCTATCTTCATGCTGAAGGAAACACATAGAAGTCCTCATCCTGCTGCTCACATTAGACACAGCATTTTGGGCAGTCATGCCATGACTTAGCAATTAGGTCCCGATAATTGGTGATTAAGGAGTAGCTCTGCGTGTGGAAGGCCAGCTCACTGCTCCATGGGGCTGCTGGGGAGTTGGGAGTTGGCTTTCCGAGGGCCATGAAATCACCTTATGCAGCCTTGCACATCCTTATTTTCTGCAGGGTTCCATGTGTTTGTGAAGTTGAGTCTCTCTTCTGCCAGTGTCCAGTTGGACTTTCCCATTGACTTTGTCCTGTGCCAAAGGCAAATGTCCCAGGGAACAGGGGAACAGGCAGGTCTCTAATGTGCCATCACTAGAATGTTGTGTTTCCCATAAATGAAGCTGAGATTGAAACCTGCCAGGCTCGGTGCTGGAAGCAGAAGGCTTGCTGTTAATAGCTTTTCATTTCTCAAAGCAGAAAATTGGTGTGAGGCTTTTTGTAGTGGGGTTTACAGAATCACATCTTCACAGAATCGTAGGGGTTGGAAGGGACCTCCAGAGATTATCGAGTCCAACCCCCCTGCCAAAGCAGGTTCCCTACTCCAGGTCGCACAGGTGGGCTTCCAGGTGGGTCACATGTTGGGACTCTTGGAAAATGGCAAATTTGAACTTGTCTGCGCTTGGTAACTGCTTTGCCCCCTTGTTTGGTGTGAGGTTCATCTCCTTCAGACACCGTGTTTGTGGGATTTTATTGGAACATGAATCCCGACATGTGTCTGTCGAGCCTGTCAGTGGGCAGGATGGTTTGGGTTGGAAGGGACCATCCAGTCCCAGCTGCTGCCATGGGCAGGGACACCTCCCACCAGCCCAGGATGCCCAAAGCCCCATCCAGCCTGGCCTTGCGCACTGCAGGGATGGGGTAGGAGGTCTTACCAGGAGGGTGGGAGCTTTGCCTGTTTGCAAAGGAAAACTCACTGGGGACCTGCTGAGGTGGGCTGAGTGTGGCACTGGGGTCTTCACAGGGATGAGATGTGAGTGACCCTCCTTTAGCAAGCAGCAAAAAGGGATCTGTGCATGGGAATGTGGATACTCCTTACCCCTTGATGGGCACATTGAGCAGGCAGAGCCCAGGGAGCCATTGCTCCTTCCCCTCCCACTCTTGTGTGTGGTCAGTGCCTTCCTGGCACAGGCAGTCGGGGCCCAGCACATGCTCTGCCTTATGTGAGTGGGGGCTTTAATGCTGTTCGGGGCTGAAATGCTGTTTTTTATTCCTATGCTACCCAGCGCAGGCTGAGATGGTGCTGGTAGGTACTCATTGATGAGGCAGGGGACAAGGACTGATGGGATTGATGGGATTGCTGAGGGTGCCCAATGGAGTGCAGTGGGCTTGGCAGGCTACAGTAGTGCTGTTCAGGTGCTAAATGAGGCAGGTCCCAATTTGCCAGAGCATTTGAAGCCTTTAGGACGCAGAGCAGAAGCAGCGTCATGGGCTGAACCCATCACTTGCAGAACCCGGGAGAGCTTCCAAGTGGGCTGGAGCTACAAAAGTGGGTTTTGGGGGCCGTCTTTGACAGCACGTCATTTCTCCATGCTCCAACGTAAAATGACAATCTCTTTGTTTCTCTTTAAGCAGCTGTTTAAATTTTCAGCACATCTCACCTTCCTCATGCCATATCTGTAAACTGCAGCACAGCCATATGCTGGTGTTAAGCTCAACCCTTCTGCAGCTTCCATGTTTCCAACAAAACATGAGGAACATGCCCATGCCGTGGCACAACACCAGCCCCCCATGTAGCATCACCAAATCACATGGCTGCAAATGGGCATCAGGGCAGCCAACTCAGCTTTAGGAGAAGTCTTCAGGTCATTTTGTGACCTGTTATAGGGACTGAGTGTATAGTGGTGGGTCTGGATCCTCCAAGCTTGGTGGGATGCTTTGGGCTGGCTGGAGCACTTGCTGGAACACATCTTAATGGTTTTATCTTGGGTGTAGTGTAGGCAGGAGTGACTGGATCAGGGTGGTTTCAAGATCCAGGGAGCTAACTCACGGCAGCAGGTACCCAAGGTGCTCATCCAGGGTCCTCCCTCCCATCGTACCCTTAGCATCTCACCCTCTGTAGGGCCCCGTGACGTTCAGTTGAGCACCTGAAGCATCAGTGGGATGGCAGATGGGGAAAGCAGCCCTTCAAAACCCCTCTCTTGCCTCCTCAATTGACCCAGCTGTTGATACCTCACGTCGTTAAGCAGCGTCATAACTAACGGGGAGCTCTTGTCCCATTGCCCTTGTGCTGCAGATGTTCCAGCCTGGCTGAAGAGTCTCCGGCTGCACAAGTACGCTGCGCTCTTCTCGCAGATGACGTACGAGGAGATGATGGCCCTCACTGAATGCCAGCTCGAGGCACAAGTAGGTCTGCAGGAGGGCACAAGGCTGTCAGCCCCAGCACATCCTGCCAGCAACGGGACGCCCGTCTTGTGCCCTCGTGGGTGGTTGGAGAGCAAACAGCAAAAGGAACATGAAGCGTTGGGGGAGTGAAAAAACTCATTGTATTTTGAGAAGGCCACATCCCTGATTTCTTACTGGAATTCCCATCTTCTTCAAAGTCACTGGGAGCTGTGCTTGGGGTTTGGTCTTGTTGGCATGAAGGGATTTGGGCGTTTTGGGGACACAGTCTTCAGGCCGTAGCTCCTGAAAGTCAATGGGACTTTGGTGGCTGATTTCTGCATAAATCTTTGAAAATGTCCCCTGTCTCAGCTTATATCTGCGTTAGCCTTGGTGTAAAAAAGTCCAGGCAACACCTTTGCTTTCACTGTTTGAGATATACCAGGGTAGGGATGGGTTAGCTAGAAATCTCCAGCAACTTCCTGAGTGATTTTCTATGCAGATCAGAAATTGGATTTAATTTATAGCAGCCATTTTGGAGGGAAGGGCTTTGGGTTGGTCAGGCCATCCCATGGAAATGGTAATGCCAGGCTGTGTGCTGTTTTTGCAGAACGTTACCAAAGGCGCAAGACACAAAATAGTCATCAGCATCCAAAAGCTAAAAGAAAGACAAAACCTGCTCAAATCATTAGAAAGGGTAAGTAATCACAACAGCTTTTATGTTTCCTGTTTTCCCCCACAGACCCACTGGGAGCAGCTCACCCGACCTTTTGCTATTTGTTATTGGGATATTGTATTATATTTAATTGCACCGTCCTCCAACAGCAACCAACACAGCCTCCCACTGGGGGCCTTTAAATACCTCTGTGGTGTGTTGCTATTTATTGGTGTTTTCCTTAGCTCACTGCTTCACTATTTATTTATAATACAGGATTGTACTTGGAGTATTGCAGGAGCTAATTAAGCCATATTTACTGCCATACATTAATAATTACTATTAAATCCAAGAGACAGCCCACTGGATTGAGCTCACCTCAGTGATGTGTTTTCCAGCCTCTACTCCCACCTCTCCACGTAGGTTTTGGGATATGGCATTGACCACGAGCTCAGCCCAGCTATGCATGCTGCAAAGTACAGGGAGGGAAGTGCCAGAGGCTGCTTTGCATAGAATCATAGATTCATAGCAGAGAATAGCTTGGGTTGGGAAGGACCTCTTGTCCAGCTTTTTGTCCACCAGGACCCTCCAGTCCTCAGCAGGGCTGTTCTCAGTGAGTTCTCCTCCTGGTCTGTATACACGCCTGGGATTGCCCCGACCCAAGTGAGCACTTTGGCCTCATTGAATCTCATGAGGTTCACGTGGGCCCGCCCACTTCTCAAGCCTGTCCAGCTCCCTCTGGATGGCACTCACAGCTCACACGCTGGGTGTGGGCTGGGGGATCTCCCTGTACCATGCTGTGCTGGGACTCAGCGCTGCTGGACTTGGGAGGAGGCATCTCTGGTTTTCCAGGCTTCCTATCCAAATATTTCTTTCTTTTTTTTTTTAATCCTGAGGTTAAGCAAGAGCATGTGTGTGTGACTTGATTTTCTGGGGCATTGTCTTGCTACTAGAGATTGCTGCTTTCTTGGAAAGAGGCTGCTCCACCCTCTCTGCCGGTTAGCAGAGCGGCAGATTTCCCCAGAAAGTATTGCCCAACAGCCTGATGTGGTGCATCCCTGTGCCTCCAGGCTGAATTTTTTTTGCTGCAGGGATTTCAGTTCAACTGCAGGCTGCACAGAGCTGTGGGTGTCCCATCCCTGGAGGTGCCCGAGGCCATGGATGGGGTTTCGGACATCCTGATCTGATGGGAGGTGCCTCTGCCCATGGCACAGGGTGGGGCTGGGTGGGCTTTTAAGATCTCTTCCAACTGAAACCATCTCGTGATTAATGGTGCTGGTATGGTTTGTAAGCAGTGCCCTTTGTCACCACAAATCCTCCCTTTCCTTGAACCCACAGGACATCCTGGAAGGTGGCAACCTGCGTGTCCCGCTGCAGGAACTACACCAAATGATCCTCACCCCCATCAAAGCCTACTCTTCCCAAATCTCCAGCCCGGAGGAGCACAGCCGGGACACGGACTCGCATCACCCCCCCTCCCTGCTGGGCTCAGACAGCCAGTGCTCCGATGGCAAGGACTCTGCAGCAGGGGGCATGCAGCAGCATCACCTGCCGGGCTGTGAGGGCGAGTCGGGGGGCGGCCCTTTGCCTGAAGGTGACCTGCCTGGACAGTTCACAAGGGTGATGGGGAAAGGTGAGTGAGGTTTCGTGGGTGTCCCACGCAGGCCAGCTGGGTCTGAGCCCCTTTTTAAACTGCGGGTTAGATGCAGGACATTCAAACATGCAGGTGCTGTTCCCTGGGGGGTGTTGGGTTTGCATTGGGATTAATGTGCCAGGAGGTGGATAGCAGAAATTCAAGATAGAGAGCAGCATCATATGCCATACACAGGACTGCTGCAGCAGATATTTCAGACATGTCCTGCTTCCCCTCCACAGTATTTGGGGTGTTCCTGCTGGCTGCATCCAGCAGGCATGCACAGAAGACCAAGAATAGAAAGAAACTTTCTGGGGTGCAGTGGGGAACAGCAGCCCTGTTAAAAACCTGCTGTCATCTGCTGCCTTTCACATGTTGTAATGGGGAGATGGGAAGGGGGCAGGTCCTGCGCTCCTGGCTTGCTCGGGTCTAATTCTGGGGACTCATCTGGATGGACACCAGTGTAACTGAGAACAGAATCTGGCCCTAAATATAGGACAGGAATTAGGGACGTGCTTTTTTTCTCATTGATAGAAGGGAAGGGGGGATCCGAGGCCCTGATCCCAGCTCAGCACTACGTTCCCATTGATTTTCCCTTCTCTTTCTTGCAGTGTGCACACAACTTTTAGTTTCCCGACCCGATGAAGAGAATATAAGCTCCTATTTACAGCTTATAGACAAATGTCTAATACACGAGGTGAGTTGTGACAGATCTTGTTGTTCTCATCCATAAGAAACTGTTTCCAAAATATCTGTTTATGTAAACGCTCTGGTTTCTAACACAAATATTTTTGGGGAGTATTAATGGTAATTCTGGAGCCAGTAGGGTGCACAGAAACACTGCTCCCCCAGTGCTTACATGATGGCATGGATGTAGAGCTGGTGCCTTGTGCCAGCCTGGCTCTGCTAAGCTCCAAGCTGTGCATGCAGCTTAAATAAAAGAAAAGCTGATTTGTGAGCATCCAAGAAGTGTTCCCACTGAGCTGGTACCCCCGGGGACCCTTGGAAATGATGCAAGAGGTACAGCTGCACACTGGCAGGGATAGGGGATCTCTGGGTGGTTTTTTTTCATAGAATTATAGACTATCTCAAATTGGAAGGGACCCATAAGGATCATCGAGTCCAATTCCTGGCTCCACACAGGACCACCCAAAAATCAGACCATATGTCTGAGAGTGGTGTCCAGAT
Organism: Pavo muticus; assembly: GCA_016647715.1. Lineage (NCBI taxonomy): Eukaryota > Metazoa > Chordata > Aves > Galliformes > Phasianidae > Pavo > Pavo muticus. Next base: position 358,557 of record JACDJE010000119.1, on the reverse strand, counting down.
GCTTCTTGAACTCTGGCAGCTCAGGGCTGTGACCACAGCCATGGGATCATGCCACTGCCTGCTGCTTTCTGCGCATGCACATACACAGCCCTACTCACTCCATCCAGAAAAATACTCATGTGTTTCCTATTTTTCTTTTTTTTTTTGGGTGGACAGGCGTTTACAGAGATACAGAAGAAACGGCTGTTGTCATGGAAACAGCAGGTGCAAAAACTCTTTAGGTCTTTCCCTCGGAAATCCCTCCTGGAGCTGTCGGGCTATCGGCAGCAGCGGAGGTATGCGGGCACTGGGGAGGATGGAGGGGTGGCAAACAGTCCTGGAGCTCCATTTTGAATGGGGATGCTCATGCTGCTGCTTGATGCTACCCCACAGCTTGGCCCTGATCCCAGGCATCTAATCCATCCAGAAGCAGGACGGCAGTGCGATTGCACCCATTTCACAGATGGGAGGCTCAGCCAGCGAGGAGCTGAGCAAGCAGAGGGCATCCCCGTGCCACTTCTCACCCTGCCTACTTCCCTCCTGCCTTCTGCTCATTAGATCAGGGCTGGAGTTCCACCAAAAAGCCATCAGAAAGCTGGCAGATAGATTGGAAACCCGCTGTTATGGAGCACGGTGCTATGAACACACTGTTTACTCATCCACAGTGATACTGGGGTTTGAGTGATCCTGGTATGCAGTTGGGTTGTTTCAAGAACAAGCTATTTTTAGACCAGTTTGAACAATAACGTCAGCCTTTTGCTTCATTCCACTAAATATATGTGATTGCAATCAGCATTCCTCGCTGCCAGAGCAAGAGGGGGTGGTGGGCAGAGGGGACGCGGCAGTGCCTTGCACTTTGCATTTCATAGAGGCCTGTAGGGTAGCTTGGGTTCGAAGGGACCTTAAAGGTCACCTGGTTCCAACCCTACCATGGACAGGGCCATGGTCTCAGGTCAATGTCTGCCCCCATTAGGTCCATTTGTGACCGCCTGATCTTGGGTCTGGGCCATTCTGCTGTGGACCTGGGGTTGTGGTGTTAGAGCTGGTCCCACCACCTGGCTGCCTTTCACTCAGTCTGTCCCAAGTAAATCCGTGGCTCGGAAGGCCATTATGACCAGATCTTACCAAACTGGGGCAGTCTCAGAGAGGGCTTTGTACATAAAAACGAACCTCTTGGAAGAGGAGGTTCCAACAGCATGAGCTGAGCCTTTGTCAGACACTAAGGAATCCGCATGGGAGAGACTTCTTTTGTGCCCCAACTGCAAGATGAGTTTAAATCAGACCCCAAGAAACCAAACATCGTGAACCCACGGTCAGTGGGTGGGAAGGCACAGAGCTCCAGGACCTCATTGCAACCATCACAAACCCACCTGGGGAGCACCTCCAGTCTCACCCCAGCATTTCTCTCTCTGCAGCCGAGGCTTTGGGCAGTCCAACTCCTTACCGACAGCTGGATCCGCCGGGGCAGGGCTGGGCAGGCGAAACCCCCGCCAGTTCCAGATCCCCTCCCGGAACCTCCCCACCGCCCGCCTGGGGCTGCTGGGTCCCAGTGGGCTGCTGGGCACCCCACAGCGCAGCCCTGCCGCCAGCCCTGCCATCCTCAAGCAAGGCAGACAGGTTGGTCGTGCTCGTGGCTCTGTGGGGAGTGACCTGTGGAGTAGGGAGGGCAGCTGGGTGCTTGGAGTGGGAGAATTGAGCCCAAGGGGTACTTCGGTATTGATATATAAGGGTATATCACACCTGGGGGTGTGTATTAATAAATACCTGCCAGGAGGGAGGAGGGGCTCGGATGGGTGGGGATGGGAGCATCACTGTCCCCATGCACACTGGTTCCCTTCTTCCACCATCTCCCATCCCACACCACCTCCCATCTCCCACCATTCCCCATCTCCCACCATCTCCCATCCAACACCACTTCCCATCTCCCACCAGTTCCCACCTCACTCCGTTCTTTGCATCCCGCAGAACCTCTGGTTTGCCAATCCTGGGGGCAGCAACAGCATGCCCAGCCGGAGCCACAGCTCAGTGCAGAGGACGCGCTCGCTGCCAGTGCACACCTCCCCGCAGACCATGCTGATGTTCCAGCAGCCAGGTAGGAAGCAAGCGTTTGCATTTTTGCTTCTCCTCATCCCATGGTGTGGAAGCGGCCATGCCGGCTGATAGCCAACCTTGCTCTTATTTAGGACATCATGCCACCAGGATGCCTTTGGGAAGGGTTGAAGCAGAGATACTGCTTGGCCCTACATATGACACCCCAGCCGTGCCGGTGCCTTGCATAGCTTCCCTCTGGGGCAGTTCGCTTTGTGGGGCTGTCTCTCTGTGGTCACTTTGTCACTTGCATGTGGCCTTGGTGTGGAAGGAGCGACTCGATGTCACAAAGGAAATGCTTTTGCTAATGCCTATGAAAGTGAACGTTCCCTCCTGTGCTTCCCTCCCGAACACCTGGAAAATGTTCCATAGGAACTTGAGGAGCTCCTGTAGGAGCATCGTCTGATTCGGTGGTTCCTATGGGGTTCCCATCCTTCCTGTGGGGATGCTCGTCCCCATTTCTCTGGGCAGCCCTCTGTCACCCTTTGAGCATGGCTTTTCTTACTGTGGCAATTCATATGGGGCATTACAACCCCCGACAAACTGGGACCAAGCGTGGCCTCCCACGTGTGCTCTATTTAAAGCTGGCACTGTGTGTGACCCATGGGCTGAAATGCCGCTGGGCTGGGGGTGCGGATCGCTTACAGCCGGGGTATTTTGGGACAGGGCGATGGAAAAGCCAAGGCACAGCAGCAGCACCTACAGCCCTCGTGCCCATCCATCTTGTGTTGCCACTACAGCTCCCCCTGATTTATCAGATCGGAAATATAGGATTTGTAGGATAGGAAACGGAATGTAAGATTTAAAGGATGGGAAATAAGTTGATAGGAAATGTAGGAGAAACATGATGATTTTTGCAAACTTCTCTTTTCTGAGGCTATTGCACTGGAAAAGGAGTGCTAAGTGCAGCGATGGTGTGCTGAGATGTGGGTGGGTGTTGGTTGGAGTGGGAGAAACCCAATCAAGGGGCAGCCAAAGGGGTGTAGGGCAGGTCCCCAGCGTGTCCCCTGACCCAGCTCTCCTGTCCCTGTCTCTTGCAGAGTTCCAGGTGCCGGTGACTGAACCTGACATCAACAACAGGCTGGAGTCCCTGTGCCTGAGCATGACTGAGCATGCGCTCAGCGGTGAGCACTCCCTCCTCTTTGGGCTCTTCCAGCACGTCCATGCGGCCTCAGCCAAGCCCCCCAGGGGCTGCTCCACGCCCCCCAGGGGCTGGGATCAGCTTTGGCTGTGAGAGATGGGACAGGGTGGGATGGTTGCTGCTCCCATGGAGGGGTCTCAGCCAGCTCTGTCGATACAGAGGGGTAAAACTGAACACAGGGATTGTGCCCGGCACTGGCGCAGCCTGTGCTTTTAGCCACTAGTTAGCTTGCTAATTATCATTAGTGTTAGCTCACTAGTCTGCTGTTAATTAATGACAAAGCCACCCGAGCACTCGAATGGTGCACAGGCTTCAGAGTGCTTTACCCCTCTGCCAGCCCAAGCCCTGCTTTGCTGGGGGACATGGGGACCCCCAGCGCCGGAGCCGTCCCATTGGGGTCGCGGCAATGCTGGCAGCCTGGGACACGTGTGGGGACATGGAGCAGGGAGGGAGGAGGAGGGCCAGGCTGCAAGCAGTGCAAGAGGGGAGCCCAGGGAGGCACCGGACACGCCGTGACGCAGCGGACCCGGATGGCGTGGGGACGCCAGGATGGGACGAGCCGAGCAGCCCGCATCGCCCAGAGCCTCCTGAATACACAGCCCCAAAAGGCACGGACTGTCGGATGGTGGAGGATGGGAACCCATGGGGAGGACACGGCTCCCTGCAGCGATGGCACTGCCCAGGGACAGGGACGTGGGAGCGAGGACTGGACGTGGCAGCAGGGCCGTGGGCACAAGGACACGGCTGTCACCGACGCGTTCCTGTGGCGCGCGCCCAGGCGAGGCTTAGCTGTGTTGTTCCTCAGCAGGGTACTGCTCCGCCGAGTTACTTGTTTTTTCCAGGTCGCATCCCCCCAAGCCTCTCCAAACCAGCTGTGCTATAAATAGCTCTGCAGAAACAATAATAATAATAATAATAATGAATAATAAACCTTTGGGGGAAAAAACATCTAAGAGTAACAAACCTGTTTGTTTTCAAGTCTTAAATCCCGCCTGGCTGAGCAGAACAGGCAGTGCTCTGTTGGGGTGGGCACAAACCCCGCTGTGCGCTGCCCCTGCGCACCCCCTGAGCGTAATGCAGCCCATTCTGCATTGTGCAGAGTCGGGGGGGAGAGGGCAGCACCACTCTGCACCCCAGGGATTGGGCTGGGGTTCGGTGGGGGGATACTGAGGAGGGTTGGGGGTGTGCTGTGGTTCATGCAGGGGATCATCTTGTGCTGGGGGAGGGGGGTGAAAATAGGGTTGGGGTGTGCTTTGTGCCCCATGGAAGCCTCCTTGTGCACTGGGAGGAGGTGGAGGGATGCTCACACTGGGTTCAGTTGTGCAGCTTTGGGGTGGGTGGCACATCATTGGCTGCAGGGCTGTGGGCTGGTCGCATCCCTGCTGTGCTGGGTTGAAGGGGCTGTGGAGCTTTTATCAATCGGTATTGCTGGGTTGGATGATCTGGAGAGGAGCAAGGCAGTACCCCAGGGCCGGCTCCATCCCCACGTGCTGGAATGGGGAGTCCCAAATTCAGGCCCACATTGCCACCAAGCTGTCAGGAACCCCCATCTGCTCCTGGAAAAGGGGACATGGGGCTGTGGCAGGAGCAAAACCCCACCCTGGCCATGGTACTGTTGTGGGTTGCAAAGAGACTTTGGGAGGAGAGCTGTTGCATCAGCCCCCCAAGACCCTATTGCCACCCTACGGGAGGATGGATGGGGGACGCCTCGCTTCCATCCCACTTCAGGAGATGACCAGGGGCAGTCAGGAGCAGAGCAGTGTGACCCCGGGGCCGCCCCTAACTCTGCCTTCCCACTTGCAGATGGTGTCGACCGGACCTCCACCATCTAGAGGAGGACAGCCTGACGGCGGCGGTGCTGATGGGAGAAGAACTGCTGCGGGTCCAGCGGAGAGGTCCGGGCATGGGAGCCTCAGCGACAGCTTGCATCCTTTCTGTCTTTCTCTCTCTTCCTCTCTTTTCTCCTGTTTTAATTTGGTGAACGTGTAGATTGTCCTTGTGAACATACCATTAGACTTGGAATTTGTGTTGTCCTTTCTTACATCCGTGCTAAAAAAGAAAAGGGGGGGGGATGGCAAAGAAAGAAACAACGCTGAGAAAAACAAACAGCAAAAAATGCCTGGGGTGGGCGGGGGGTGCGGCAGAGAAGTGCTGACTTTGTGGTTTTGCCATGGGCAGTGAATGTCACCTGTGTGTGACCGAAGCCCTGAGGGGAGGATTTGCCATAGGGGACCCCGCGGGCGCTGCCAGCTGCCCGGTCCTTGTCCTCATCCCATTGGGGCTGGGCTGTAGCCTATGCAAAAAAAAACGCCCCTTGGGATGGATGGGACCAGCGGCTTAATGATAAAAACCAAAATCAGACACACAAAAAAAGCAAAAACAAACCTGCCTTTCCGTTTTGCAAAGAGCACCCGACGCGGAGCTCCATCTGTCGGTGCGGTGTCGTGGGGCGCCCGTCCTGCTGTTGGGTTGTGTCCATCTGTCCGGCCGCCTTCGTGGCAGTGGACAGTGAAGGGCTGGGGATGTCGGTGAGGGGCGATGCGGTGAGCAGTGAGTGTCTGTCTCTGTCTTGTGTGTGTGGTAGCGGGAAGGTGCTGCATCCTGGGTTTGCACATCTGCCCAGCCTGCCCAGACCATCACTGAGTCGTGGCATCGCTGAATGGCTGGGTTGGAAGGGGCCGTAAAGACCGTCTGGTTCCACCCTTGCTGTGGGCTGGGTGACCCACAGCTCAGGCTGCCCAGTGCCCATCCATGGCCTGAGCACCTCCAGGAATGGGGCACCCACAGCTCTGAGCAGTGCCAGGACCTCACCATCCTCTAGGTAAAGAATTTCCTACTAAAAGCCCATTAAAATGGGGTTTCCCCAGCCCTGCAACGGGCTAGTCCTGGCCACCAGGTGAGGGGACATTTTGGAAGAGCAGAACCAGTCAAGTGAGAGCGAGCACCAAAACTCATTCCCTGTTATTTGGCATAAAAAGCATCAGGGAGGGGATGTGGATGATGGTGGCCGCCCCTAATGGCCTCAGTGGAGGACAACTAAAGAAATCTGGATGCTCAGTGCAGGAAGTGAATGGTCTTGGTGCCCTCTGGATGGGTTTTGCTGTAAGCACTGCAGTCAGTCCCTACTAATGGAAGGGCACATGGGCAGTGGGATTCAGTCCCTACTCATATATGAAGCAGTTAGATTCCTGATGTTGGCTCAACCCATAGCACCAATGGGCAGCTCCAGCTGGGGTTTGACCAGCAGTGCTGCTCCTACAGGGGCTGAGCAGGGCTGGTTGTGCAGCTCTTGGCAGATGTGCAAATCCGTTGGCGATGCAGCATTTTTAAGTAGTTTTATATGCATCTATATATATATATATACACGCATAGATATATATATATATAAAAAGAAGTGCCAAATGCAATGTTTTATGTTTGCTGTTCCTTGGTTTGCTGTTGACCGGAAGGCGTTGAGGCGATGTTTACGTGGGGGAGCGGAGAAGGGAGAAGCAATGTGGGAGTGCTATGGGACAAGCAGGGCAGGGCGGCACGAGGAAGGCCCGAAATCCTATTTATTCCTTTGCTGAATATAGAAACAGAGGTTATCTGATTGTTAAGAGAGATTATTTTGGATATATTACATATGAACGTGCTATGGCTGGTAACCATGATGATGTCTGTTATTAACAACCGCTGAATCATTCGGGTTTTTTGTGTTGTTGGGTTTTCCTTTCCTTTTCTCAAAGCTTATTTTCCATTGGCAGTGTATGGGTTAATGGCTCTTCCGTTGTGTTTGCTGTTTCTTGTTTTTTAAGTAAGGAAAAGTGGCTTCAGTTTCCATTTTGGAAGTCTCTCCTGGCTCTGTCGGAGCCCTGCGCTGAGTGCAGGTAACAGCAGAGCTCTGTTCAATGAATCGAATCCTAGTATTTATAAGAAGACACAACACATGCAAAAAAGAAAAAGGAAAAAAAAAAAAAAAAGAAAAAATAATTAAAAAAAAAAAACAAAAAAAAACCCAGTTGCATGAATAAGGCTGTGAAGTCAAATATTTAGTAATAACGCGGCAGTGCCTTTCTTTTTTGTATTCACCCATTTCCCTCCCAACCCCCCCAACACGTGCAACTGTTCCCTACGCCCGCGGCCCCGGCAGCTCCTGGTGCTGCTGCCCCACACCCTGTACCCACAGCCCCGCTGGGGCAGCCCTATGGGGCCGCGACGCTGAGGATAACCCCATTTCTTTTGAGGTGTCGCCGTCCCGCTGGGGATGAGCCCTTTGCTGAGCCAGGAGAGGGGCAACCCAACGCTTCTCAGCTCACAGTGAAGTCTAATGTTGGGGAGGGGGGTCATCCCGGTGCCCCCAGCACGCTGTGATCCCGCATCGCAGGGTCCGGTCAGCACTCGGCGTTGAGGATTTGTGGTGTCACCTTCCTCCGTGGGTCGGCTTTTTTGGATGTGCCTGATGGAAAGTAGGTCCTGCAGACGTCTAATTTGCACACACAGCTACGAGAACACTAAAGTTGATTTTATACGAGTCATCAAGAGTTTGCAAAAGTGAGTTTTATTTTTTGTATTCCTTTATCTTTACTTAAAGGTGAATGTGTATTCCTCTGGGAGGAATAGGAAGAAAAAAAAGAAAAAAAAAAGAAAAAAAAAAAGAAAAAAAAAAAAACCCAACCAAACAGGAATGTTAATAATGTTAAACAGAATACTTCCTCCCTTATTAATATATAACCCTCTGTATTTATGCCTATTGTAAGCTGACTTCCAAGAGCTTTGACCTCTCTTCTGTTGCATGCCGTTCCCGGGCAGCCCTTTATTGTACATGCATGCCTTTAGTCCTGTTTTTTCTGTACAAAGTTAGTGCACAAAGAAATATTTTTGCCTAGTTCATGTTGCCAAGCAATGCCTATTTTTTAAATTTTGTCATATATGGAAATAGCATGTTTGTTACATGTAAAAGCTTCCCGATATACAGAAATACTAATGTTTGGAGATGCTGGTCTTTGCAAGTGTACAGTTTTCAAATGTTGTTACCAGTGAAACACCCTCGTGATTTCAACTTGCTCCAATGTATTTATTACTCATTTGCTCCCGTGTAACTAGGAGTCATGGCTATATTTCATATCGACGTTATATTGAAAGTGAAGGGAGATGATTAATACAAGGTTTTGTAACACTGGGGTGTGCCGCCTCTTCATTTACTCTCTTTAAGGCAGGATGGCTGAGAGCCAAAAGGGAAGCACAAAGTAAATGGTGGGCTGAGGGATGGGAGAGAAGAGTGCTCAGCTCCACAGGGCGGTTGTATTTTCCTTCCATAAGTCCCACTGAAGGAGCTGGGTAGATACAAATCTCCAGCCTTCCCTCCACAGGCTTCATTTGTCCCACTGGGACGTGGGCAGTGTGGATGTCAGGGCTACAACTCCTGTTTTTTTTTCTGTATTTTCTCAGCTTTCTTGGGTTCTACAAGAGCTGTGTGATGCCAACAGCTCTGCTCTGGGCAGCACAAGGAAGGGAAGAAGCCACAGCTCTTGTTTTAGCACTAAGGTGATATTAGTGGGGCTGTAAGAGGCACAGCTCAGAGCAGATCGTCCCACCCAACCCATGGTGGGTGCTCAGGGCCTTGTCTGCTTGGGTTTGGGACAGCCCCAATGCATGCCCTTTTCCAGGGTTAGACAGCCCTTACAATGAAAAAAAAGCAATTTCTGGCATTTAAATGGAATTTCCTTGATTTCAGCTTGTGACCATTGCCTCTTGTAGCTCTGAGAAGAGCCTGGCTCTGCCATTTTTACCCCCATCGTTGGATATTTACACACAGCACTAAGCTCTTCCTGGGCTTCAACTTCTCAAGGCCGAGCAACCCCAGAACTCCCAACTCCTTCTGCTTGCCAGGCCATTGGCCCCAGTATGTCCATAGGGTCTTGCTATGGCCCTGCTGAGCTGCATGAGGTTCCTCTTGGCCCATCCCTACAACCCAGTGAAGTCCCTCAGGATGGCAGCACACCATCCTCAGAGGTGGAGATGTGGCACTGAGGGACACGGGCAGTGGGTGTGGTGGGTGTTAGGGTTGGGCTTGGGGATCTTAGAGGTCTTTTCTAAGCTGAATGATGCCATGAGTCCCCTTGGTGAATCCATGCTGACTGCTCCCCGTGACCTACATGTCCTTCAGGAGTCTGGAGATGGTGCCAGGATCGGCTCCCCCAGCACCTTCAGGCTCTCTGAAGGAGTCACCTTTGCTCTCCTCCCATCCTCGAAAACATCCCTGACCACCACTGCCTCCCCAGGACTACCGAGAGTGACCTCGCAATGGCTCCTACAGCCCCCATGGGTGCATCCCAACAGCCCCCAGTCTGCACATCCACATCCCTCATCAGCTCCAACTCCAGCTGAGCTGTGGCTTCAATGACAGACGACAGCATTGAGTGCAACCTCAGCAAGGCTCCTGCTATTTCAAGCTGCTCCTGGGCAGTGCAGGAAGGGCCAGCCCTGGAGGAAAGGACTCATCGCAGTGCTCTATCCCATCCAAATTACCCTGCCCAGGGCTTGGGCTCTCTGCACACAGGGCACCAACCACACTGCATTGTGCTAAGAAAAGCATTACCTAAAACCCAGCGAGATGCTTTTTCCTTCCATAAACAGTTTGACTTTCCACATACGCGCGTCTGCAGTCTGGATTTCAAAGCACATGGTTGTTGTGCTACTACTGAATGAAAAGGGAAAGAAAAAGAAGGGGAAAAAAAGCCCTTGGATGGAAAATTGGAGCTGGAAGGGCTGAAAGGGCTCCAGGGGAAGTCTGCAGCAGCCGTGTGGTTAGGGAGCGTCCGCAGGTCCTGCTGATGGGCTCACTGGAAAGAGGCTTTAAAAAGGAAAAGCAAAGAACTATTTCCATGCTGCTGGGAGATGGTGACGTGGATCAGCCCCCAGCAGCTGAGGCTCTGGGTTGGTGCCACGCTCCAGCCCTGTCTGGCCGCTGAGCTGTGGCTTTGCAGCCCATGCCCAGCTGCTCGAGGTGAATTGCCGACCAGAGAATGGCTGAGGTTGCAGGGACCATCTAATTCCAACCCCCTGCTCCTGTCCTCCTGTGTCCTGAACACAAACTCCCCGTGCAGGTGCAGAGCACTCCTATTTACCAACAAGGCTACAACCCTTGCCAGCACTAGGCAGGGATTTCCCATTCCTTGGAAGTTTAATATAGGCAAAGAGGGCTTTCCCAGGTAAGATCCTTGAGTTGGAGGAAATAACCCCAGCACAGGGCTGGCAGCAGCAACACAACATCACAGCCTCTGTCCCCTCCTCATGATGGAGAGCCATGCCCCTCGGAGCAATGCCAAGTCCCAGAGGAGATGGAGCATCCAACGTGGGGCTGCAGGAGCGGCTGCGGCTCTGCAGGGCTGTTTGGCAGCACCAGGGGTGACCTCACTGCTGGGCTCAGCAGTCTCCAAGCTATTTTTCTTTGCCTGCCCACCAGCGAAGGGAGCTGCAAATAGCTCTGTAACACAAGGAGGGCGCCGGCATCTTTGGGAGGTGGAAGCAGCACAGGGGTACAGCGGGTCTGCCCTTAGATGCCCTATGTCTTAGGGTGCTGGCAGCCCTGGGACAGCCTTTTATCGGCCTCTGAATGCCACAGGGAAAGGCAGATAGCTAAGGACTACCTGCCATATGCCAGCCTGAATGGGTGCCATAAATCTCTGCATCTCCACACCGGCAGCGTTAGCAGCCTTGTGAAAATAAGGCCACCCTGCACACCCCAGCAAGGTGCCTGGGTGGATGCTTATGTCTGTTTGTATCAGTAGCCCCCATCTCTGTGCAGTTTGGGGGCAGGGTCCCGGTGGCATGCAGCAGGAGATGCCCACAGCTCTGCCCCTGTTCGGTTGGGGGCGCATCGCCCAGCTCAGCCACAGTTCCCACTTCTCTACAGACAACACAGCTTTTTTTGAGCCCTGCAGCTCATGGAGATGGGGCTGGGCTCAGCAGAGGGAGCCACAGACTGCTGCTGCCGAGCCTGCTCCTCCCAGCCCTATTTCTGCATCTCGGGGTATCGATGTGTGAGCAGGGCTTCAACAGCAGCCTGAGCATCACTAAGCTGAGGGGACAGGGTCTCCACAACCCGACTCGTTTTGTTTTATTGCAACAGCCTTTCCTGTCCTCCTATCTTTCCTTCCTCCATCCCTGCCATCCCCATGTGGTAACACTTCCCTCCATCCAGCTCAGCTCCCCTGTGAGCAGTGATGGGAAGGAGGACCCAGCCAGGTGTGCACTGCCCTGGGCTGACCCCACCAGCCCCCTGAATTCAGGTCCCAATGGAAAGCATAACACAGCTCTAAGCTGTAACCCTACATGACTTGAAAAGCAAACGCATCCCACTGGTGTGTTATAAAGGTGACACCAATGGGGCAGATGTTTGGGCTGACGTCTTTTTGCCTCCCAGTAATTAACTTATCCACAGACCCCAAAACCTGCGATATTTATGGCTAAAGGATGAGCCCTGCCTCCTACACTCTGGTTTGCCTGAGCACCTTTAAAATAGTTTGGTGGATCATAGAAGCACAGAATGGTTCGAGTTGGAAGGGACCCTTAAAGGCCATCTGGTCCCACTCCCTGCAGTGCACAGGCACACCCACAGCTCCATCAAGTGCTCAGAGCCCATACCCTGACCTTGGGTGTCTGCAGGGTTGGGGCACCACCACCTCTCTGGGCAGCCTGTGCAGTGCCTCATTGCCCTTATTTAAATGGATCTGTATAATCCAACCACTCTTATGACAGATCTTTAGCTTTTGCTTCACTGTTGCCATCAGGTCAGTAATGCAAATAGAGAGGTAACGCCTCCTCTGAAATATTCCAACACCAAAATCACAGTATAAAGCTGATCCAAAAAGCCCACCGAACCTTGCTTTGATATCCTTTGGGTTGTTATAGCAAAGTTTGGCTATGATGTTGTGCATGGTGATTTAATTGATGTCCCTGTTACCAGCACAGCCCAAAACTTATTAAAAAGAGCTTTAATGTTTCATATCCTCTTGACTACCAAGCCGTGACCATGGCTTTAAATACAACTGGAAGGCAGGCTTTGCAGCAAGGTTATTTCCAAGAGTTCAGCAGAAGGGCTTAGCCAAGGCTCAAAGGGCAGAGCTGACTGCAGTGTCTTTCCCAACACTGATAACCACATAGAGACAGCAGGGGCAGAAAGCAGAGGCCGTGTAATGAGCAGTCTGAGCTCATTAAGCAACTACGAGCTGCTGGAAGGTTGCGATGGCTACATAAAGCCTCCAGGATCATTCAGTTTGGAAATGACCTCTAAGATCCCCATCCCCAACCCATCCCCACTGCCCACATCCCTCAGTGCCACATCTCCACGTTCACTGAGCACCTCGAGGGATGGTGACCCCACCACTCCCTGGGCAGCTCTACCCTCTGGGCTCTGAGCCGTGGACTTTCAAGCTATTTTTTCACCTCAATGAAAACAGAATTTCACATGATTACAAAACCAGGGAGGTTCCTTTCAAATCCCACACTGTTGGTTTTGTTTTTGTTTTGCTTTGTTTTAAAGGCAGGGAATAGAAAATCTCTTGCAGAAGCGTCTGCTTTGCCCGAAAGGCTGTTTCCCACCATAACCACCAGCTCCAACACACAACCACAAGAACAGAAACAGCTCCACTTCACAACAAAGGCAGTTCTTAAAAATGCTCCTGGGGCTTCCCACGAGAGCCATTTCCAAACAGGACAGGCCCTTTAAAAGAAACATATGAGGCTGGAGGGTCTTCCCATTCATCACTCCTCCATTTGTGACCGCCACAAGCTCACCCACCAAGCTGGCTGCACCCAGTAGATCCCCCATCGCCTGTAGCCCCAAAATTTCTGCGTGCCTTTTCCCACCCTCATCTGTTTTACCCTATGCTTTGACACAGAGATGTAGATGAGAGATTCATAAAGTTGTGACTTTCTGAAAAGCATTTAATTCCTTCTTCCTCCCATTTGCTCATCCAGGCTAGCATCCCTTCCAGTGTCTTGGTTCTGCAAGTCTTTTTTATTATTTTCAAGGATTCATCCCTGAATTTCAGTGATATCTGCATCCCATGAGGACACCAGAGCCAGTTCCTTTAACACAGCCTTCCCATCTCGCAGGAGCAGCTGCTGGCACCAGCTGAGCTCACTGCTTTACATGGTACCTGCTGGGCTGACTCAGCCAAGACAAAGCACAAGACTTCATCCTGAAGGTCTGATCACACCTGCATCTTTTCTGCTGTTAGGATATATTCATTCGGGTAAAGTGAGCACAGAAGCATTTAAATTCTCATCCCTGGTGGCTCTTGCTTTTTTTACAGAGGCACAGCCCTGGCTATGGGGCAGCAGAACTCAACTACTGCATCCTCCCCATCAGATCATAGAATGGCCTGGGTTGAAAAGGACCACAACGATCATCTAGTTTCAACCCTGAGATGCTGGGAGAGTCAAGGACAGAGGCCTCCAATGATGCCTTCACCAGGGCTTCAAGCCTCAAAAGGACTCTATGCCCACATGAACCCCAGTGCACACAACAGCCTCCAGAGCAGCCACTGCTTCCCCTCTTCCTGTTGCTGAATCCTCTGATACTGAAGACCAGAATGAGGAAGGTTGCACTGACCTTGAAGGAAGATGATTTTGGGGTTAGCTTTTTTTTGCTGCTCTGTCAACAAACAGGAACCTACTACTGCTTCAGAAGAGCAACTGAACATCATCGTTACAAGGCTGGAGCACTTGCGAGCACTGAAACTATGGGGAAATACTAGTGGTAGGTGGACAGTTGGACTGGATGATCCTGGGAGGTATTTCCAACCTTGGTGACGATCCTGTGATACCACCACCCACCTCATCCCGTGATGCCATCACCTGCCAGTCACCAAGGACGCTACCACTCCAAAGGATAACACTGTGCTTTAATGCTTTTGAAACAATGAATGCTTTTGAGACAATGGTCACTGAAGTGGTACAACAGCAGGCTGTACGTACTATACATATACACACACTGGTTGTCATTAAAGCTGATGTATTTGACATGTTCCAAAAAAAGTGCACCAGTCTTACAACAAATAGGGGAACAAAATCCAAGGCCACAAGTATGGAGGTATGTTTTAAAGACTACAGGTCACATGGAAATAAAAAACAGCGGTGGTGCAACATGAACTTTATCCTGAATAGAGATAAGTGGTTAAAACACAACCATTTCACTACCTCAGGAGTAAGATTGTGTTTTACAAAGCCTTCAAACAACTAAAGCAAGCAGAGAGAAACAAATATATTTTTGTGCACCTCTTTGGTCCCCCAAGTTCTCCTTCCGACCTAAAAAGGAGAGAGTTTTACATTGAACTTCAAGCAAGAAAGACTTAAGGCTTTTCATCTGGATGTGTGAAACCAACACTGAACTTGAGAGTGGCAGGACCTGCTGTCAATAAGGAGAACTAAAGCCATAGAATTAGTGTATTTTGTTAGTGTGCAGCACAGCTTGTTCACGCTAGCAGACAGTTCTATAGCACCTAACTCAACAGTTCTAGCTTGCCAACCAGGAACTATGATTCAGGTTAGCACGCTTGAACATCTTGGAATTCATACTCAGCAAAGCCAGGGTGACCACGGGGACCTGCACTGCAGGCATCCACACCACAGCTGGCATTGCCTTTGTTTTGTCTCCTCTACTTAGCTTAAGGAGGGTGGTTTTCATCTGCACATCATGTTTTCCCAATTAAGAGTTGCACAACTCCCATTAAAATCGTAACAAAGTATAAGAAGCTCAACCCAGTCCAGCTGCCTGAAACTTTTTGTACCAATGCTGCCACACAGACAGAAAACTGCAGTTGAATTCATTTTGACGCCCCTGGAAACGCTTTTCTCAGCTGCTCTTATGAAATAAGCTGTAATTTCAGGTTGCTTTGCCCTGGAATGAACTGCCATCAGGCAGAAACACAACGTGCTCTGTTCAGGATTTCAGTGCTCACCTTTGGTCCTACATTCAAGTTTGGAATGCTTGAAGAGAAATCCTCGCTTTGAGATCAAACCAGATCTAGCTTCTCAGTCTAACTCGTGGAAGTCCAAGGAGGAAAACTTAAAGATAGGAAAAAATACCTCTTTGGATATCTTAGCTCTTTGCAGACAAATTCTGGGTCTTCCTCCTGCAACCCCATTAGAGTTTGCTTAAAAATAGTATGAAACTGACAGTTAAAGTGGTGAGACATCCTGAGGCACAGAGAGAAAGGTGCATAAAACCCTTTGTATACTGAGATAAAACTGCGTTCCAAATCATGTAGAAGTTAATTCCCTGCATGTTAAGAGGTTAGGAAAAATGTGTTTTAAATTCTCAAGTACGACAAATAGAGTTAATACTAGCAAGAATATAAAACACCACCAGAGGTAACATCTCAAAGAGGTATAAACAGACATATCCAGACACTGAAACAGCCACTGCAGGACTTGTAATAATGTGCACCCAGAGACCATTCAGAACCATCCTTTTCACCAAAGGTGCAGTACTGGCAGCATGTAAGTAGTCCTACAAGGATCCACAGCCGTTTGCTTCCTGTGCTGCACCGTGTTTATTCCACTAACGTTATTTCATAAATACCCATTTCATTCCCAAAGCACACTTTCCTCCTCACAGCAGCATATTCTGCATGGCAGGTGTAAAGAACCATATTCAACCCCCTATTTGTAGCCTGTAGCTCTGCAATATCAGCACAATTGGAGATCCAGGAGCAGCCAACCTCATCATTACATTTTCCATTTGCCATCACAAGTCTTTTACTGAACAAAGACTATGACAACAACTCACGACGATTTAGTTTAAGAGTGTGATGTAGGAACAAGTAAGAACAGACGGCGACACTGGACAGAACAACCTCCAGAGTGCATTTAGAGAATAACAGTTTCAGCTCCTGATGAGTGTCAAGAACTCTTCACGGGTCTTTGGGTCTTCCCGGAATACCCCCAACATTGTGCTGGTTACTGTTTTACTGTTCATTTTCTGTACCCCACGCATTACCATACACATATGCCTAGGAGAAAGGAGAGGAAGTCAGTAAATCAGAATATAAAGGAATAAGAAGTGCCACGAAGACTAGTGTTTCTTACAGGGTCACATTAAATTCTGTGGAAAAATAAAACCAAAACAAAACTTCCATGTCTAGAAAGGGAGCCAACTCTTTACCAGGGGTAGATAATAGCGGGACAAGGGGAAATGGTTTGAGGTTGAAGGAGGGAAGATTTAAGTTGGATGTCAGGGGGAAGCTCTTTACTGTGAGAGTGGTGAGGTGCTGGAACAGCTGCCCAGAGAGGCTGCGGATGCCCCGTCCATCCCAAGGCCAGGTTGTATGGGGCCCTGGGCAGCCTGGTCTGGTATTAAGTGTGGAGGTTGGTGGCCCTGCCTGCAGCAGGGGGTTGGAGCTTCATGATCCTTGAGATCCTTTCCAACCCAGGCCATTCTGTGATTCCATGAATGGCAAACTGTCAGAAGGGCCAATGGATATCAGCTGTCCTCTGGGACAAAGAAAGTCAAGTTCTCAGCTTCTGAGTGCTGTTTTCTCTCTGTATATCCTAGGAAAATCTCACCTTTCCAATGTGATCATCACAAGGACATGCTTGTTGCTAGACTCGAGCTCTTCTGTACTTGGGGATCCTGTGCAAATGGGACAGCTGACCCAGCTGTCAAATTTCTGCAATGGTTAAGGCAAGACCATGCTTTAAATAGCTCCAACCCCTTGCACTGAATGGGCCAAGATCACTCCTGTCTGCCTCCTCTCTGACTCAGGTAAGCGTCACACAGCTTAGAAGAGCTAAAAGGCAACACACAGCAGCTCTGCAGCACACAGCTACTATCACACCCAGCCCATACACTGCTGCAGAGCAGCTCGGAGTAACTTACGTAGCTTCGATCACCACTCCAACTCCAGCGGGCTGTAAGGCTTCTGTGATGGCTATTGCAATTTGTTTGGTAAGGCGCTCCTGGACTGAAAGGACAACAGGGAGTTCAGAACCGCTGTTAAAACTGACAAGCTTAAATGCATCATCATTCCCTGCAAGCATCCTCACTTCCAAGCATGCCTGTCCCTTCTGCCCAAGGAGGCTGTGGATGCCCCGTCCCTGGATGCACTCAAGGCCAAGCTGGATGTGGCTCTGGGCAGCCTGATCTGCTGGCTGGCGACCCTGCACATAGCAGGGGGTTGAAACCAGATGATCATTGTGGTCTTTTTCAACCCATGCCTTTCTGAGTCTATGATTCTGCTCCCTGCCCCTAACCCAAGCTCTGCTCTCTCCAAATGAATTTTACTAATACCAAACCCTAGCTTTTATTTTGTACCTTGGAATGGATCTTTTATTTGCTTGTTTATACTGGGAGTCATTTTCCATTATGTGTTTGCAGGAGCTTGTTTTACTGTGACTTGCAGTTATGGTAATTATGCAGTTAGATTTCCTTGCTTTCCTCTATTCTTTTATTTATTCTTTTACATATTTATTCACTGGCTTCACTGCTGCACTATCCACTCCCTACACTCACCATTTCCCTTTATTTTAAGAAAAGGATATAGAGCTTTAAAAAAAAAATTAAAGAGCAAATTAAGGGAGGCTATTGTCCTCCAAAGCTTTATGTCCTGCAGCTATTCACCAGTCTGACACCTAACGGTCACTAAGACTTCTATTGCCACAAACAGGCCAAATTCAACCACAGGGCAGTGAAAGCAGGCTGAGTCTGATCCAAAGCCTTGGAACAGCTCCTGTAGTTTCCTCTGCTTCTCCAGGGCAGCAAGCTTCCTTAACACGGCAGCTCTCAGTTCATCTCTTCAGACAACACTTCTTGAAGGCATGCCCAATTATCTGGAGGAGAGCACACCTCCAGCAGCATCCAGCAACTCCAGCTATTCTTCGCAGATGTATCTTACATTTGTCCTCCGAATCAGTTCCTGCCTACATTCATTTTCATAGGCACATTTTACCCCTCAGGGGAAAGGCAGAGGCTGGGATGAGAAACACCTCTTAAAGAACACACTGTTTTTCTTCACTTTCTAAAATCTGAACAGCTGTAGTCCACCTACAATTACTGGTACCCCGAGCTAGCCAGCAAAGGGCTGCACAAGCAATAAAAAGAAGATCCAGCTGTTTACCTTGTAGTCTTCTACTGTATATCTCCACGATCCTAGAAGAGAAAAAGACCATTTGTTTTAGTTATTCCTTTCTGAATATTGTCTCATCTTCACAATTAACTTTCCACTACCAACAGATGACTGTACTGATCAAAGTTCTTCCTAGAAATCCAGGCGGCAATGCTTCTGCTCAGCCCCTGGGTGGCATGGCTCAATGAATTCCCTTACCACATCGTTGGTTCTAGTGGCAGGTACCCCTTGTCTGCCACCCCACCATTTTAGGGGCAGACCTATCACTTCTCCTTAGAGCTTCTTTGCTTTGGTTGTTACTTTTGATGTACTTGTTCTACCACCCACCTGGATCACACACTTGGAAGGGAATCCAGAGCCAAAGACTCCCTGAAAGCTAATCCTTGAGTTAACAGACTGCCTACCAAATGCTGTTTCAAGGATGTTGGGATTCCCAGAAGGCTACTGGCCTTAAGCAAGAGATGTTCTAGATTCCTGCATTTAACCCCAGATTTAACTAAGAGCTATGCGAAAATAATTGTTTTTATTAGACGTGGAGGTTGGTGGCCCTGCCTGCAGCGGGGGGGTTGAAGATTGATGATCCTTGAGGTTCCTTCCAACCCAAGCCATTCTATGATTCTATGATAAAACAGATACTCTCCACCCATCCTTCACATTTCAGTGCAGTGCTCACCTTAGTGCTCATCTCTAACAGGGTTTCAAATGCAAGCCATCTGCAGAGCAATTCAAGTGATGGTTTGATCATCCATCAACACAGTACTGAAATCCACATATTTCAAGAGAAAAAGTCTATGGCTGCTCTGTGACTCAGCGAGTTACTCATGCAGACCAAAATGCTTAATTACATGTCAAGTGGCCATGTTAAAAGTTGCTCCAGAAAGATTCAATACCCATCTGGTCAGAGCAGACAAAAACCAGACCCTGGCTGGCAGCCTGAGGCATCGCTTACAAGAAACGTTTCTGACAATGAGACTCGCCTGCTGCTTTGGAGAGGGAATTATATGCAGAAAGTCCCCTCCAGAAATGAAAGGGTCGTGTTACAGCTATTCTGAACAAGGCAACATAATATTTAGATATTTAGAAAACACAGTTGATGCTCGGGGTTTGTTTTGCGTGTGAGAAGCCCTATAAGCATGTCTGTGTGAAAACAGAGGTGGTGTTATCAAACCTGAGCTTAAAATCCAAGGAAAAGTGTTTGTCTGCTGAATGCAGGTCATCCCGACGGCAGGAGCACACCACATTAGACTAATCCTATTATGAAAGATTAGGTCTAGAGTACCAACAGCCCCATAAATCTTTGTGTGAACACTGGTTGCATTATACAGGGCAAGAAAGGGAAGCACTATTTGGCCTACCGATCTCCTCATGGTGAGTACACAAAAGCAAGCAAGGATAGAGAAGATTTGGTTATACAAGAATCTAATCTTTTCATTATTGTAGGATGTGGAAGTTTTACCCTCACTTGAAAGAAAAAAAAAAGAGCAATATTTAACCTTTAAAGCACAGTGCAGGAAGACGTGCACACATCCAAACATATTTTATACTGAGAATAAATAGTGGGAAAACTGGATGCTTCTAGCACCACGTTGCCACTTGCATTAAGGACCATTCAAGACAGTTTAAAACCAGCAATTCAGAGTTAATTGTAGAATCCCATCCTACGATATCAGGAGGCAGCTAAGTGCAGGCATAGTAAATGTCTACCAAGAAAATTTAAGTGTTAACTGCTTCAGCCTTCTGATCAGAGCAAATTCCACACCTTCAAGCACTGCCAGAAGATGTGATGCTGGTTGCCCTGTAACCTTTGAAGGTCACCTTCAAAATGTGACCTCCCAGGGCCCTTCTGCTTCCAACCCAACCTCACTGCTGAGCAAGCAGAGCATAGGACAGAGATGACTGATTTTAAAGCACTTCAGTGTCACACACTGCACATCTCTTACCCACTAGGAAAACCCACAGGTGTGCAGATTTACAAGGCTAATTCTCCTTAGTGTGATTGGAACTGCAGAAAGATTAACAGATGTATCAGGGAAAGTAGAAGTGTGTCCTACGTGGTCTTTCTGGACTACAGCCAGTGTTTTCAGGTTCACTTGCTGCAAGACATCCTTCCACTCAGGTGCCCAATCATCTGCCCAGGTGAGGGATCTACCATCCCCCATGAAGTTCTCACCTTATAACACAACTCAGCAACCGCTGATCCAAGGGCACTTGCCAAGGAAAACAATATTTTACATAACAAGTGGATTTCTCAAGTGTATCTTAATTACTTTCTTTCTAAAGCTGAGCCTTAGCAATAAAGTCTACCCCACGGCTCTCTCAGCAGGCCTCGAGAGAAAGAAAGAAATGTCAGATTTACCAGATGAAAGCTTTGGATTCAGATCCAGACGGAGTGTTCATTTGCAGTTTGAGATCCCTGCTCTTATCAGTCCCTATACATGTAGATCTCTAGCTGCTAGAGATCCCCATTGTGCCTGCTGATCTGCCTTAGAACACAGCCAAGACTCTCCACTTGTTCTTGCTTCTGTGTTCTCTTTCGACACCAATGTTTTGGATGGACGTGTGGAAGTGTTATGGCTCTATTCCAGTCAGCTGTGATATTAATTAACACAGAGCTCTAAGACTCATCTGTCCTCTCCACACACACACACACACACACACAAACGTGTAATGCTGAGGATTGGTCTAAATCCAAATCCAGGACACAAAGTGTGCTGAGCTTCAGAGGGGGACAAGATTAGCAAGATTAACACAGTTAGCACAGCTTGGAATCCTTTTTACAAATTAGCATCACTTTCATTACATTAACACTTACCTAGCGAGTTTGCTGAGGCCAAGTACTTGTTTGTTAGGAAGATAGCCAATATGTACCTAGACAGAGAACAAGCCATCAGCGAATGAAAACCAAACTTCCAAACGTGTATGAAACTCATGCATAGAGAGTGAGATGTGCATACGTCCCAGAAGTGTGAACAGCCCAGAAATCTTAGCATGTGGGAGGAACAAGCCTGAAAAATTAACTGTGGAGCTCTCAAAGGCTGTAATGCCTCATGAGGTCAGTGTCCTGGTGCAGGATAGGTTAAGAGTTCTGAGGCAGGGGAGGAAAATCACAGTTCTCCAAGAGTCAAGGCTTATGTTCCAAGTCTCAGGAATGCCACAGAGTACTGCTGCCTTTGGGTACAAAAAGCAGTACTTACTATTACTCAGCATAGCACTGTCCATCTGACAGAGCCATGCTTTTCTTTCAAGTCCTAAAGTGAATAAATGAAAGGGAGAGAGAAGGACTGTAATTCCAGTAAAGGATCTGATGGCAAGAAGTACTTTGCCACCAAAATCAGGCTGCACTTACTGTTGTTTTTCTACTATTATTCTACTATTGTATGTATTATATACGTGCTATCAGTAGTACCACAGATCGCTGTATGAATCAGCCAACTTCTGTCCTGCTTGAACATGGATTGACTGAACACTCATCAGGAACATGTAACTGCACTAGGCTGAAATGAGTTACGGAGTAGGAAAGTGCTCAGATCTGAAGGGAGAAGGAATGGCATTCAGCTTCCTGTTATACAGAAGGCTGCTGAAATCAAGTGGGCTTACACTGGGAACGGATTATAAACTAGCATTTATGTCACTGTATCAGAGACTTGAAAAATTAGCCAAGATATGGTAGGGGAGTATCAGTGTAGGATTCTGCCTTAGTGCTTTGTCTTGAGGCCCCACCTCAGAGACCTGTTTTGCTGTACCTGCAGGTGGAGGTACCACAGCACACCTAATTACCTGGCTAACTCGCTCATTCCTATCACTTCTGTTGGGTAATCAACCCACTGACACCTGAAAAGACACGAAACATTTCAGATAAAGAGACATAACTTAGAAATAAGTGCTGAACCTCATTCCCCACAGAGTAATTTGTGTGTGTGTGTGTGAATTTCTGGATTTTATGCAACATAAAGCTGCACATATGAGATCTGCTGGTGGGTATTTGCAGCCTGTTTGATGCACCCAGCAGGAGAACGGTTAGGCTGAGAATATTTAGAGGTGTACCCAGGCATTTAGCAGACCAGTATATGAGCAGGACCGACTCAGTGCTTGTGAGATTTCTCCAAAGCACACAGGCCAACCTGCTAGATGTAAAAGGAATGTATGTATTGCCACAGAAGTAATGAAGTGAACACACATAGACTGAGTAACCAAGAATAACAGGCGAAATAGAAAGCTTTCACAGAAACAGAAGTTATTTTGTTCTCTGGTAGAAAATGCTAACAGTAACAGAAGAAAGCAAAGGAAAATGAGTTGACTCAATAAAGAGTTGATTTCTGTTTGGGTGCTTCATTTTTGGGGGATGGTTTACTTGGAACATTTGTGGTACTGATCACAGTTTACAGATAACAACAGCACTTGCTCCTCTGTCCCGTGAGTACTCAACGGTAGAACAGATGCATCAGAATAAGGTCCATCCTTCTGTGCTCTTACAAGAGTGAAGAGGCTGAGGTTTTCAGGGTTACCAACACTGAACTATTCAAGTTCACAGGCGTTGAGTTTTTTTGTTGGTGGTGGGGATCAGGGGGGAGCGTTAAGTTGTTGGCACCACCATTTGAAACACCAGCTCTGTTCATGGGAGTCCCAAGCCACGCAGGCTCCTGCTAGCCCATTTAACAGAGGGCTGCTAATCAGAAGTTTGTTCCATTCACAGAGGCACTGGATAGCTCTGAGCCAAGAACTAAATCCGTGACGAAGGCAGCGTGCAGGGTGAGCTGGTTTAATATCAAGATGTCTGCCCTCGAGGCTTGCTGCTGCTTCACTAAGAAGAGCTTTAATGTGAAATGTCAGAAACCATTAGATTAGTTAGACCAGGAAAGGTTGAGCATAGAGCTTTAAATCCAAATAAAACTCACATTAAGGAGGTCTTTCTTATTTGTATTCTCTGGAGATTAACTTTTAGAATCATAGCCGTAAGCAGTAAATACTTACAGCTTTAAAAGCTTTGTAGTTATAGCTACAAAGTCTTTTACATGTGTCTTTTATCACGTATTCCCACGTTTGCTTGACGAGGAAGAGTTACCTTTCCAACAAATGGAACGAGGTGATGCTCACACAATGAGAACATGTCTATGTCCTTCACAATTACCATCTCATCGTGGTCTTCGTCAAAGATGGCGTCGTTCAGAACATCTGAAATTAAACATTTGCATTAAGAAAAATACATGCACAGGCATGGAAGGTTCTTCCAGCCAATATCTCAGAAGATTTGTGGCTCAAAAGTATAGATTTTAGGGCTAAGCTATGGGAAGTAAGGAGTAGCATCACCAGCACACCTTGGTTTGGATACAATCACAGCTACATATATGCTATGTCAAAAGTCAGTCTATAGTGTTTTATTTGAATAACAGTTTGTGCCCAGGTTAGAACAAATCTAGCCTTCGTGGAACTGCTGGCATCTATTATCAATTAAAACTACAGCTCATCAAGCCAGCAGTGAGGAGCAGAGCACGTCTCTATACAGGCTTCCATTGTGCTTGCACACACCACAAGCAAAGCTGAGCCTTAGGTTTGAGAAAAGCTAAGCCATCACAGTGGTTTCTGCAGCTTCAACACCAGCATTGCTATCCTCCAGGATGCTCCGTGCCCAAACAACACCTTTTCATTTCACCCTGAAGCACACCAGCCAGCAGCTGTTCAGGCATATGCAGCAGTCAGAAAGATCTGTAGCCAAAGATCAGGGGGATATTTGCTGTTCTGCACGGAGAGCTAGCATGTAGTTGTATACTCCATCTGAATTCTGCATCTCAGATTTAATGGAGAATTAATATGGAGAAACCCATGAAGAGGAAGAGATGGCTCAGTAAGGAAAGGAACATATAGCATGAGACTTTGCTAATCCCAGAGCTCAGCACAACAGATCCTCAGTTGGTTTTCCAGATTTAGCAGCCCCCTAATGTTAAAGTCCCAGAGCAACCCTTCAGTTCAGGTTACAGCAGATTACTGTGGTCTCCACAAAGGCTACAGTGAGCCAGACCGTGTTTGGAGAGGTTCAAAGTAGAACAGCCCCAAGGTAAGGGAGACTTTTAGGAGACGAGAGACATAGAAGAGAAAACAGAGAGAAAAACAGGGCAAGGGAAGGGACAGAAGGGCTGACAATCAGCATGAGGAGCTCTGTAAAGAAGTTAGCTTGAAGCCACACACGCTTGGAGTCATTTCCAGGAACCAGAGTAAGACCCACTGAGGCAATAGAGGAACAAGGGGCCACTCTGCTTGGCACCTGCAGTGATGCTTACACAAATCTAATAGCTGTCTCTGCTCTGCTTGCCTTTATGCCTTCCCCTGACATGTACACACACCTAATGGCCACCATCTGTTGTCGATACGTATCATCATCACGGAGCATTTTAATTTCCTGCTTGCTATCAGCACTACACAGGTAACCCTGGAAACTGTGCACAAGATGTTCTGCCTGCTATGCACGTCCTTCCCAAGAAGGGCTGGCGACCTGCAGAACAGCAGGGCTGAACCCCAGAAGGTTTCTGAGCAGGGACAGAGGGCACAAAAGAGGCCAGGAAACAATTCCATGAAGGCACATGATTTTGTGCTTCAAATTTTACAGCCCAGCTTACACCAGACACTGCTGGAAAGATTTTTGATTACATGGGAAGCACCATGCTGTTGTGTTATTACGAATGCAGCCAGAAAGAGACAGAGTTTGGAAGCGAGCAGGCTTGGAGGACAACAAAGAGAAGCCAGGGCAGTAATGCAGGTTCTCAGCGCTCACGCCGCGCTGCACAGATGTGCCATTTCCAAAGCAGAAAGGCAAACAGTGGTTTCACAAAACCTGCTGCTCTGCCCAGCATTGATAAAACAAAATCCAAACAGATCCCAGAAGCATCTCCAGAGCAACTGGTGCTGTTATTAGACCACCATCTTGGCTCACAGCAGCACTGCCAGGAGCGCATCAGGGCCTGATGTTAGATACGGGTTTACGTCAGCACACTCGTGGAGCAGAATGTTCAGGACAATCAGAAACGGTCACATTCTCATTACAAGCCACCAGAATGTGTGACAGCATTGTGTCACAGAGCAGAAGGTAATTCGACATGGAAAAATCTCATATTAATACACACACACATATAAATGTATGCATATACAAACTCATTGATGAAATATGTAAGTGGATCCTTAGAGACTTCATCCAAGGGGCCAAGATCAATCACCAGAATCACAGAATGGCCCGGGTTGGAAGGATCTCAAAGATCATGAAGCTCCAACCCCCCTCCACAGGCAGGGCCACCAACCTCCACATTTCATACCAGATCAGGCTGCCCAGTGCCCCATCCAACCTGGCCTTGGGATGGACGGGGCATCCACAGCCTCTCTGGGCAGCTGTTCCAGCACCTCACCACTCTCAGAGTAAAGAACTTCCCCCTGACATCCAGCCTAAATCTTCCCTCCTTCAACTTAAAACCATTTTCCCTTGTCCTGCTATTACCTACCTTGTAAAGAGTTGAAGAAGGAAGAGTTGTGTTGTGTTATGGAGACAGCTGTTACCCTATTGTAGGGCAGGGGAAAAGAAGGCCAAGAGACCCATCAAGTGTCTCACAGGCAACTTCAGGAAAAGAAATACATCCCCTCCCACTACCAAAGCAATTAAATAGGTACACAAAGGTCATCCCTCCTTTTTGCATATCCTCTGTCAGGTTACGGCAGCTTGGGCAGCAAAGGAAGCTTTAGAAGCAAATAAGCACATAGATCTTTGTGTCAAGAATATAACCACAGGGCTGTAGGGTATTCCAAACTTCTCATTTATACAGATCTTGTCAATTTTGCACAAGATCTTCTGAATATTACTAGCAAGTTGCAACCAGGTGACAGATGAGAGCTGCTCAGCTGCAAAACTTCTGCAGTTGTGCCCACAGCAAGCTGTGTCAATTGGAACAGCCAGCACCTTGAGAAGGAGGCCCAGAACCCACAAAGGAAGAAAGAAGCTTCGTGTTAACCCCTCTGCTACCCCTCACCGCTGCCAGGTGATACCAGGGAGACGGAGGCAAAACAAGAGGTGAGACAGAAGGCCAGTACCTGACTGTGCTGTAAGAACAGAGCTCCAGTCACCCTATCCTGCTTGAGTCCTTCCTGCTCACTTTACAAGCTGCTTCTCCTGAAAAATAAGCACAGTTCAAAGTCTGTGTCTGTCTCAGCACCCCCCATACACACATATTGTTTCAAATCCAAGCCCTGAGTTGGCATCAGATGAGTCAGGTAAAGGCAGCTGAGCCAAGATGCTGGACTGTGTCCTGCTGTGCCTTAATTCAACAAGGAAAACTCCCTCCAAGTGCCATCCGTGCAATCCTCCATGTCAAGAAAGGACAAGATTTGCACATCCTCTGCTTACAAGGAGGCTGGCACATTCATCCACAGTCTCTTGGCCCCTCGGGATGATATTTTCCCTCAACTCACCCTGCTTTTATTAGTCACAGCTGTGCTCGAGTGCTGCCACCAAGCCCTGTCAGTGCACCAAAGGAGCCTGCAAACATCACTGCTTTCATTCTCTGCCACCCGAGAAAAGCTGAGGGGACTTGTTGCTTAAGCCCAGGTGCGTCACGTTAAGGAAATGCAAAGATCCAGATAAAAATACACAGCTGTAAGGAAGTGAACAAGAACAAACATCGAGTTATGGACAATTACTGCAGTTGATATGTCCGCCAGCCTAGATTTCAAGTCCTGATATAGAAACTTCATTGAGCTGTTAAAGACTAAACAGTCACTCCTGCTGCAACTCCTGAAACAGATCAGAATTAATTTCCCCCTTTATCTTCCTCAAGAGTTGATTAAAAAAAAAAATCAACAAAAAAAAACCCCAGAACCAGATGAAGACAGAATGAGAAAGACCTTTCGGGACTTTGCGTCAGAGCTCAGCAAAAAGACCTGTTGCTATAGAAACTATTTGCATAGCTTTAATGTGACACGGGAAAGCAAACGCACCTCTGGCAACCAAAGGAGATGGAGCCCACCCAGCAGCTGGCTCCGTAGGTGAAGGTAATGGAGGATGAGAGCCCTCTGTAGAGCAGCACTGCAGCATTTCAGATGCCTGGTCTTGTCTAGATCTTTCAGACAGGAGCCTGAGATGGTTGTAGGATGCTCTCACTATGAGCTGAGTTGCTTCACTCCAAGGAGCAAGCCAGGCTAAGGATTGCTCACTGTGAGAAGGATGAAGTCGGTCTCAGATTTAGCAACCCAGCTCCTTGAGCTCAGCCATCCTGGTAGCCATAAGCGCAAGGTTCTTCCTCCACAAGGCTCCAGACTGCCCTCACTCACATGGTAGAGGTGGAGGATGCTCCAAAGAGCCCAGAGACCACAGACAAACTGTTCATGGAGACGGAATCAGCTGAGGCACAACAGCAGATACATTTGGCCAGCTTTATTGGGCAGTTCCTCTCGATCTGAGAAGAGGTGGAATTGATAGAGCAGAAGACCTGAGCTAATAGATGAAGGCATGGTAGGGAAGCCAAGAAGAAAATTGCTATAAAATCTTTCAGTTGTTGCTAAGTGATAAGATTGAGAGTCAAAACCAACTGTGTTTGTTCATGCATCGATACTACACAAGAATTGCAGCCAGAGAAAACATTCCAGCCAAGAAACACGAGAGAATTATTGCAGCATTTCAGTCCTGAAAGGTACCAGGAATTTATTACACATAAAAGGAGGAAAATTGGGCTAAAAAACTCATTCATATAAAGAGAGTTTGTACTCCTGCAGAAAGTTAATGACTTCAGGTTGCTAAGGCAGAGGGCGGACTGGGTATGCCAATTCCCAACAGAATTACCATCTGTTTTAAGAAGTCTTGAACAGCTCTAGACAGAGACTCAACCTAAGCTGTAATGGGGCTATTTTAGCTGGCAATAAGAGTTCCAAAGCTGCAGAGAATAATTAAATAGGCATTGCACCACATGGCTTCCTTGCCATCGTATACCTTCCCAACAGGAAGGAAGAAAAGCATCAGAAAAAAGGATTTACAAGTTTATGACTAACATTTCCGATTCCATCACTGCCACACCAGAGGACTGGAAACAGACATTCTGCTTCAGAAAGGAACATTCTCTTCGGAAGCAAAACTTAATTCTTCAGCTGCCAGAAATTATAGATCTGGTCCAGCTCTTTTACAACTCATGTTGAAGAATTAAATAAGGAGAAAAAGCACCAGGGCTGCTCTGCTAATTCTAGCCATCAACTTCATGGATTCATTTACCCTCTTATAAAGACACTTTCCATGTTGCAAAGAGAGATTGAAGTCTATTCATATGAGAACAGCCATTGCAGACTCTCAGACGAAGCTAAGATAAGGTCTGGAAGTTGTTTTTTGCCAATGTATTTATTAATAAGAGGGAAATCAGGGCTATGGAGACGGTCATTAATACACGTCTGGATTTCAACACCTCATCTCACAGACAGTGCTGGAAGTTCCCATCCACACTTCCTTCTGAAAATGAAACAAATGAAGATCACAGCTGAGTCACCAAACCTGGATGTGTTTAAAAACCGTTTGGATGTGGTGCTCAGGGCCATGATTTAGCAGAGGGTTGTTAAAGTTAGGGTAAGATGGTTGGGTTGTGGTTGGACTCGATGATCTTTAAGGTCTTTTCCAACCTGAGCAATTCTATGATTCTGTAACAACGCTTTGGAAAAGCAACATGAAGAGATCAGAAGTCTTTAATAGCATAAGATCCAAGAGGTTAGGATAGTTAATAAACTCTGGGGGAAAAAAATAAGCGTATCAAATTTGGTGTTGCTTGACTACTAATGGTCAGAGAGGTCATCCTGAGAAGGCCCAGTGCTAGAGCACAGAATTCTCACTGCCTTCAGCAGCAGGGCTGGGGGTTGAGAAGCACCCCAACATCTTACCCTGAACAATCCTCTCCTCCCCACCCTTGGGTTCAAAGAAACAAACCACAGCCATACTGCCAATACTGCTGATATTTAAGTTCATACATTAGGCTGCTGTATCTGTGAGAAGCAAGAGAACTAGCAATGCTTCGCTTCCAGCAACAAACCACTGAAGCAACTCACCAGCTCTCAGCAAAGGGCAGTGCTGCTGATCAAACAGCATTGTGTGTTTAAGGCACTGCCTATTTCTATGCAGGCACACACAACTCAGCAGGTGTTAATCTACTGGTATTAGACCTCACCTGACCTATCTGGTGGTGCTCAGTGATGGAGTGATGGCACCAATGGACAAAGGAAGGACAACTGATGTCATCTACCTGGACTTCTGCAAGGCCTTTGATACAGCCCCACATCATAACCTTATCTCTAAGTTGGAAACATATGGATTTGAAGGGTGGGCTATATGGTGGGTAAGGAATTGGTTGGATCATTGCAGCCTGGCTGTGGCCAGGGGCCCTACGTTCAGGTAGAGGCTCATCATGAGTGGTGTAGCCCAGGGTCTTGGGACTGGCACTCTTCAACACCTTTATCAACGACACAGATGATGGGATTGAAGACACCCTCAGCAAGTTTACTGATGACACCAAGCTGAGAGGTGCAAGATGATACAAAAAGAAGGAAGGGACACCATCCAGAGGGACCTGGACAGCCTTGAAAAGCGGGCCCACATGAGTCTAACGAGGTTCAACAAGGCCAAGTTGAGCTAATGGGGGACACCCAGCCCATGGCAGGGGTGGGGCTGGGGCAGCATTTGCACCCCCAGCAACCCAACCCAATCTCTGGCTCTATGATTGTAACAAGGTTAAACACACCAAAAGGACAGTTGAACCTCCTAACTTGATTGAAAGCTGCACACCAACTGGAGAGGTCTTCCAGCTTTTATTTATATGACAGCCATAATCACCAGCAACTATTCAGCAAATGTGCCTCTTAGCTTGAAGGGCTTGCATACAATGGAGACAAGTTAACTTCCCACTGCAGATGCAGGGAGTCTGTTCAGCTTGTCTGATGTTTCCTGCAGGATTGTAAAGGAGCTGGATCTGTTGTACATGGTGTTGTTTTGAGGCTAGCATTTTTGACATGCGCTGTTTCTGGAACTCAGATTGATTCTGAAGTCTTCAGTTACATGCAGTTTTGATTTCCATATATTCACCCATTTACTGTGTAACATAGAATGGCCCGGGTTGGAAGGGACCTCAAGATCATGAAGCTCCAACCTCCACATTTAATACTAGACCAGGCTGCCCTATGCACACATTTATGCTTTGTAGCATTCATAGTCCAATGGACAGCTCTTCCAAGCATAACAATGAGCATTTATTGAAGGAGGGACAGATCTCCCCAGATTCTGTCTTTGTGTGTTTGGCAGACGATTGCTTGAACAACTATAAGGATGCTGAAGGCTGACAGCCAGCTATTAACAGCCCAGATTACCTTGATTAATCAAAAGAACACATTTCTATTTTGTTGTCATCTGCTTCCAGAATGAAGAAGCCAATAAATCTGATCCTGGCTCAGGGAAAGAAAATATGTTCTTGTGTGGTCATGCAGAAGCACTGAGTGAAATGAAGAAGTAAAACTTCTGGTATCTTGCAATGGCTACTAATATACACAAGCTCAAGAGTAAGCTGCTAGGATCTTTAGATCTGCTCCCCAGATGGATTTTACCTGAAACCCCCAGGGGCATCCATGCTCCTCCATTAAAAGTTTGATTATCTCCACCATAAAATGAGATCAATGCATTAATTTGAACATATTTTGTCAAGGTGAGAGCTAAGGATTGGGGCCTTTAGAAACAGCCAGGATTAATGGGAGAACACATCTAGACAGAACACTGAAAGTCAGGTTTAGATGTTCAGCAAATCAACTCTACTGATGGCTCTGAAATGCAATATTGACCAGCTGCAGGACACAGATAAAGATGAATAAATGCAAAGCAGGAACATTGTTACTCTGCACTGTCAAGCTAGGAAATACACCTGCAACAGAAGCTACGTCAGGTTCTCTGCTACTCACAGAAACCTGAATGGAGAGAAAGGGCAGAATTCAGACATAATCCTGCCTACAACACAAGCTTTATTTATGGAAGGATAAAGGAGTATGACAGCTGCCAGCACCCTGACTGCACTCAGAAACACTCAGTGGCAGATCAGAGCGAGACACCATTCATTGACAAGCAGCAGGCAGCTTCTTTGTGACCAACCACGTAACTCTGTTCTTGCTTACTGTATGAGAAGCTTGAGTCAGAAACACCAAACACTGCAGATCTCCTCCAGTGTACTTCCCACTGCATCCTGCCCAGCCTTCCCTAGATTTCACAGCTTGGAAATACATTTATTACACCAGTTTGTGTTCCTGTACCGTATGGCAAAGTAAAATTAAAGTTGTTCTTTCCCCTCCCTACCCAAGGTGGTTACCCAAGCAGAAGGCTGACTTGTAGACCTGTAGCTGTACTGCATTCCCTGCTTCAGTCTGTCTGGTTTTCAGCTCTGTGTTTCACAACGCACTTAGGACCTCCCATGCAGAACTTAACTTCACACCAATTCACAACTTCAACCAGCACGCATTTTGCTGGCTGGTAAGGAATGGTCCTTCAACTACAGCTTTTCCCCTCCCATTTTACTAATAAGAGCAGGAAGAGCAGAAGCACAAGAGACAAGTGGCTGAGAAGTAATAGGGCTGCCCACCCAACACAGGAAAGGACGCCCGCATCACAGCTTCCTTTCATTTCCTAGAAAAGTAGCAGAAAAAGCAGCCCAGGGCCACGGTACCTAACAGCAACAGTAACAGATGGATAGAAACAGTGTATAATACAGCTGCCACCCAGGATGGCCATCCAGGAGGGGGTACCCGGAACCACTCAGCTCCAAGAAATGCATGTGAGATTGGGACAGATGAACCAGCATCCCTCAGGATCCAGCAGAGCATAAGTTTGGGGTAAATTAACAGGAATCTGGTTTAGCTGTAGCAATATTGAGAGAGGAGCTGAGAGACAGCGACCTCTCAGCATGGAAATGTGTTCAGATGAATAAAACCCTGCTAGAACCAGGCAGGTTGGGCATGAGACCTCCCGTATTACAGAGCAACAAGGAAACAAGTGCAGAACCCGAGTGGGGGAGCAGACAAAGGGTCGTTGTGTGAGACCTCGATGAGACTCCATCCCAAACACCGCGTGCGGTGAAACTGAACGAGAGGAGAACACACCACCGATGTCCGGATGTGAACCTGAACACCAGGCTCGCTCCTACAGACAGAGCAGCCGCTCCCAGGGTGAGTTCAGACGTGACATCGCAACAGGAAGAATTGCTCAGCTAGTTAGCGCTGGAAGTTACGCGCAGAAGGGTTTCGGGGAAGCGCAAAGGGAAAGCGAAGCAGCAAGGCAGGCTCCGGGCTGAAGCAGCGTGGGCTCAGCCCTGCCCGGCTCCGGCGCAGCACTCGCGTCCCTCATCCTCCAAACGAAACTCACCTATGACTGTCAGAAGGAGCGGAAGGGGAACTGGAGGGGAACTCCCTCGTTTCCCAAGCCCAGTATTAGAGCACGTACTGAGCGCAGCCCTTGCTGGCACGGCTAGGAGAAAGGAAGGCGACAGGAACCCCCGCCCCAAGTGCCCCTCCGGGCTCAGCGCGGCCGCCTACCCGCGATGGTCTCCTGGTAGCCCTTGGTGAAGAACTGCATGGCGGTGGCCGCCCTCCAGGGCGTCTTCAGCAGCCCCTGCCGCTCGGGGTCCTCGCCCAGCGCCCTCAGGATGGTGGTGTATGCGGCCGCCAAGCTGGGCAGGCTCAGCTCGTTGTCCTCCTCGCTGCGGGGCCGCTCGCCCCGCCACCCGTCCCCGCTGCCGCCGCTACCGGTGGGTATACGCGGCTTCTCGGTGCCCAGAGGGGGGGAGGGCGGTCCCTCCCGCCGTGCGTACCCATTGCAGCTCCGTGCCGCCGCCATAGGCGCCGGCAGAGCCGGCCCGGCCGAGCACGCTACGCAAAACCCGCTTCCTCTCACCCCACCCGCAACCCCACCACACTCCCGCCCGACTGAGCGCAGCGGCCCGCTTTATACCGCCCGCGCCGCTCCCATTGGTTGGCGCCGCTCTTACGTCACCGCTCAGCCCGCCGCCGGGATCCGAGTTCGAGGCGCGGGCCGTCCCTCCCGCCGCCCGCAAACCGCCCGTGGGGGAGCACGGAGCTGCAAAAGGAGGGATGGGGGGAAAGGAGAAGGCGACGTGGCTGGGGTATGGGGCTGCTGCCTTCAGAGGGTTCGGGATATGTCAAACAGCGTTTTTCAGCGATGGGAACACGTCATTCATTCACTGCACAATTACATACTCATCATTATGTTCCCATCATATGGGATAATTCTGCATGCTGGTGTTTCTGTGCTCCCACCTGCAGCCCTGCTTTCAATGGGAATGTGCTGCTGGGTTTGGTCGTTGGGACCAAAGGGGTTTCCAAAGGTACCTATGTTCCTTGGCACTCCTTGGGCCAAGATCTTATCAACAGTTCCCTATTAGTTAACCCCATTGCCCATTGGGCAAGGAGGCCCACTAAGAACTCCTTAAGGGAACCACTGCTGTGCCAGAATGGCTGGGGAAGGACCTGGGCAGTCTTCTCCAGGTCAAGTGAAGCCATCTAAAAGGCGTTTCTTAAATCCAGTTTCTGCACTGACAGCTGTTAAACGGCAGAAATAAATCACATGCTGTATTTTTCCCCCGTTGACTCAAGTAGGAGCACTGGGCTCAGCACTTAAAGTCTGAGCTGCCAAATTCCTCCTCAACCCATCCACGGCGATTTGCGTCGGCCCGACGTCTCGCTAAGAGCTCAGGCAGGAGAGCAGTGCAGATCAATAGCACCATTAGCATTGAGCCGGAGCGTGGCCCCAGCACAGCCCTGCTGAGCTCTCCATCCCCATTCTGAACCATGGACGGCTTCTGCTTCACAAGTAGAGCTCCTGTGCCTGTGCATCTCTCCACTCCATTGCTTGCCAGCGTTATCACCCCAGGATCGATAAAGCCGTTCGCAGAGCGGGCTGCTCTCGGGCAGCACAGCACTTGAAATTGTTCACCCACATTTCCTGGCCGTTTGCGTCCACTCAAGTCCTGCTTCAAGTGGCTCTTCACAGCCCAGGTAAAGATCAGCGTCGTGCCTGCCTTTAAGTAAACGAATGAGTTGGGCCGTTGTTTTCCTTTGCAGCAGAATCATACTACAAGAGCTTGGAAAGCCAAAGAAAATATTCTCTGGGAGGTGAGCACACATCTTATTGCTTTACAGCACCAGTGTTCTTTTCTCAGAATAAATGTCTGGCTTCCTGCGAGCCTGGCACTCCCTCTGAAATCAAACAGGTCCGCAATGCTCCAGCATGCCAAGCCGTCCATTTATAGATCTTTTCCAGAGATAAAAGGCTTGCCATGCTCCCCAGCTGCAGAGCTCAGGAGGTGGATGCTCACTGCTTTGAAAGGCCAGCGGGCTGCACCCACTGCTCTGAGTCTTTTTTGCTGGTTTTTAGCAGTTGTTTCTTTCCTGCAAGGCTGGGCGTGTCGCACGAGTCGACTCTGCTGATGTACAACAGAATACCCCACGTGCTAAACAAGACAGCGGGTTTGGCACGGGGATTGTCTTTAAGGTCAAGTAACACGATGAAATGGAAGAACACAGCAGAGCCAGAAGCAGAGTGAGGGAGACGCTTTGTGCTCCTAGGATGTGGAAAGGAGCTGTGACAGTAGCAGGGGAGCAGGCTGAGATGCAGCAGCACTTCCCATTGCTGCACTGCGGGCCTGGGGTCAGCACAGAGCCCCACAGCTGGGAATTAAGTCCAATTTCGAAAGAAAAACAGCTAGTTGGGTTTTAAGTTTTCCTTGAAGATCCATTCCATGTTTTCTGATGGGTTTAGGTTCACTGTTCTGTGAACACCCAGCTCTGCTTGGCACTGCCTAGCCAGGTGGAAGGCTCCTGGCACTGGGAGGTTATTTGCAGCTCTGCCTGCAGCTGGGCAACGGAGCGGAGTGCAGCCCTGATGGAAGAGCCGAGGCCTGGAAGCAAGGCAGGTGCTGCTGCTGGCTGCTAATTTTGGTGCTGGGGCCAGCAGCAGTGCTTACTAATTAAACGTCAGGGTTAAAATGCTGTTCCTCTTTGCACCTCTCCACCATTTTGCAAAGTGGAGGGCTGTAAGAAGGGCACACCGCCACCTCCAGCCCCCTCGATCCAAGATCCCAGCTGTGATGTTGGAAGCAGTTCTGCTGCTGTTTTCCAGCCCCGTGCACGGCAGTGAGATTCAGACTGCGGCCCCCAGGCTGTGGACATTGGGTCTGATGAAACCCACAAACAATATAAAGCAAAAATCAAGCCAGGAGAAAAGCAAACAGGAACTGGGGACTGGCAGATGGAATCTGACGTCCTCTCAGTTATTTCCATGAATTCATCCACTAAATCCAGGAGTCTCCCTCAAAACAGACCTTTGGCGTGTTTGTTCAGAAGAGCCACGTGATTGCAAAGACCCAGCTCTCTGAAACCAGCCAGAAAACCGTTCTGCAAGTTTACTTTGCATGTTTCCTCCCTCCTACAGGAGCCAAAAGGTCTTTGGATGCTTTGTGGGACCAGCCGTACCTACCTGCTTCCATTGCAGAGAGGAACTGTGCTGGATTTGTGCAATTTGAAGATGTGAGACAGCAAACAGACACAGTCCCAACAGCTAGATCTACAGACCAGCTTGGTTCTGTTTCTCCTTCACTAGCAGCACTCTTTTTCCCCCAAAACAATGCCACTGCAATCAGAACTTACCAGTCAGCATCCTGCTCAGGAGGAGTGAGGTCAAAATATTTCACTTAATGATACGTGCCCAGATATTCCCAAGGTCATCCAATCTGAACATTCTGCTTTGCAAAGAGGGATCTCCATCTAAGTTATTAAAATGGTTTTTATTCCATCGTAATTTGGGACACCCAGAGTACATTTCTAAGCCAGTTCCAGACTCTTTTCTTATCTACCTGATTTTTCAGTTCACTTTTTGAACCTGCAAAGGACTTCAACGTCCCGAGCCCGAGGTATAAATGCCTTGCACAAGTACTTGATGCAGCCTTCCGGGGGGGAGCCCTGAGGAGCCATTCAGCTTAATCACTCCAGATGGGGACTTAATTTCTTCTTGTATTTCGGCCTGTATAGGAGGACACTGGGCAGGTAGCTCAGCTTGAATACTGAGGAAAAAAGCAATGTCACCCATTCCCACTCACCCCATCTCCCAGGACCACAATGAGGACTCTAAGCTGTCATCACAACGACCCAGTCCAGCAGAAAACAATATTACACAGTTCACCAAGCCCACAGTGATCTTCTATCAGGATGTTTTTCTTACCACTGCAATCCTGTTTTTCTTCAGTAAACCCAAATGCTGAAATATGCCTCACTGCCTAAAATATCCATCCCGTGCAGTCACTGATACCATCATTCCTTCCCAAAGCATGCAGACGACTGTTGGAATATTCCACTACTCTTCTGGATTTTCTGCTCTGTGTCAATACAGTCCCTCTATGTACACTTACATTAATTATTACTTGCAGCCTACTGTCAGCATTAGGAGGAAGTTTTTCACCCAGAGGGTGGTGACGCACTGGAACAGGTTGCCCAAGGAGGCTGTGGATGCCCCATCCCTGGAGGCATTCAAGGCCAGGCTGGATGTGGCTCTGGGCAGCCTGGTCTGCTGGTTGGCGACCCTGCACATAGCAGGGGGGTGGAACTGGATGAGCATTGTGGTCCTTTTCAATCCAGGCTATTCTAGGATTCTATGATAAGAACAGTGGACCTAAAAAAGGCATTTAAATTAATGGGTCTTCAGGTTTTTCTCTACCTGTGCTTACCATCCCAGCTGACATCACGGCCCTTCCATTTTCTAGGTACAGGGAAAGCACAGGAGGGTTTTTTTTTGCAGAACACCTCTGCAATGTACAAAAATCACTCTGGATCTTCAACCTACAGATTTCAACGTTAAAAACGTCTTCCCACTGCAGAGTCATTTGCCTTTTCAGTAATAAAATGAAGAATAAAAACAAAAAGAAAAGGAGTGTAAAGCCAGAAAAAAAACCCCAGGGGGCTGTTATGTTAAATTGGTTTAATTTATCTCAAAAAAAAAAGTTCTGAAAGTTGAGTTTGTTTCAAATGTATCTATTAGACACACTGCCTCTTCCCCAAAGAGGGGGAAACGTGACTGCCTTAAAGTGTGTTTGATTACAAAAACTGCAAAGGAAAGGAGCAATCACATCTCATTTTAAAAACAAACACATGAAACAAGGCACACAGTTTCAAGTTCTGAGCACTGAAGTACAGACTGGGAAAGCACATCTGCATAGTCTGGCATGGCTCGTTTCTGCACACTGATATTCCTAATTCAGCTTCGGTCCTACCTGCTCTGGTTTTCTGTCCCAGCCTGGGTCAGGCTTCTCAGTGACTGCCTCACATGCTGCAACTGCAGCTGACCATCAGGAAGATGCTAAGTCGTCATCTTCCCCTCCCTCTCATTCCTTGGACTGTCTTTCTCTTACAGGTGTCTGCAGCAGGCAGAAGAAATGGTACAGAAGCCATGAGTCTAAAACCATAGGAGAGTTTCTGTACTAGCATACTCTCCCCAAAATGACTCACCCATATTTAGCACCAAATATTACAAGTGTGCACACACAGGGCTACACAAAACTGTGCAACTGCACTTCTAGGTAACAGGCCCATTAGCATTAGTTCTTCTGTCAGTCTTTACACTAGCAAAGAGACCTGATGAATGGATTCAACACTTCCCTAAAGAGTTGATGATAAAATACTTTCTACACCATGTTACTTAGCTCTGCTTGAATGCAAAAGATGACAATCTGACATTGGTAGATTGATCTAAAGGCTTCTTCCTTTTGGGTACATTCGAGTCCTCTGATTTTTGCTCCTCGTTCTTTTTCTCCTCATCTTCAGCAGCCGCGGGACGCTTTCGTTTCTTATCTTCTGATAGATCATTTACTGCTCCACCTTTTGCTTTCTCATTCCACACCTTTGAAGAAAGTACACCGTTAAATAGAAAATGACACAGCAGGCCACAAAATTCACTGCATTATTTTACAAGCCCTCTTTCACTGACTGGAAGGAAGCACTGGAGTAATTCCTGTTAAGAACTAACAGAGACTGCTAATCAAGCTGAGTAAAAGGTCCTCACTTTTAACAGCTTTCACCTTCAAAACTATAATTCCTTTGAGCCTGCATATGAAACTGAAGGCTTTAATGGTCTTCCTGGACAAATAAGAAAGCCAAAAGGCTTTAGAACTAAGCCCCAGTGAATTAAGTCTCACTATATCACTTTTAACTCCTTCCCTTCTCATTTGTTATTTCTTCATTGATCACATTTCTCCCAGATGCCCCATTCTGGAAAGCAGCTTTCTGCTTTTATTTATTAGACATCAACACAGTAAATTTTCACAGTGCATGTTTTAGATCATGGTCCAATCCAAAACTTCAGCTCCTGAGGATGCACAACAGTGGAATTTAAAGGAAAAAAAGCACTAACTGGAAATAATCCAAGAATTTGGTGGGGGGAAAAAAGCAATCTAAAATATAAATAAGTTAGGGAACATTTCTCACCATTCTTTCTTCTGGTGACAGAATCCTAAACCGACTCATGCCTTCTTTTATTACTTCTGCTTCGTTCAGACCGGGATTATCTGTTAAAATGTTTGCTCTGTTCTCTTCTAGCCACATCTGGAAACCTGTCTTTGGTCTAAAACAAGCACAGCAAAAATGTCAGTTAATGAAGGTTACAAGAAAAGCACACAGCACAAAACAACGCTTCCAAACAGCGCTGAGAGGGTGTTTTGTTCTCAAAAGAAAAAGCACATATAGTCAGCAGTTCACTTTCTCAGTTCACTTTCTCCTCCTGCAGTATGCTAACAGAACATGCTGACGAGGCAAGACTAATCCAAGTGTTTTTATTAATTCTCTGATATACGTGGAGATTAACATTTCAGGTCCAGAATGATAAAGCATAATGGTTCCCTTCCTTTCTGACAAGGTCTCGCCAACCTAAAAATAGAGCACGTATCAGCACGTTTCAGCTAATCCCTCTCACAGTTCTCTTTGTCACGTGCTTCAGAACCTTATCTGTTAAGGCTAATGAAAAGAATAGTGGCCTAATTACGTCCGACTTCCTCGGTTAAATGAAGTCGAAATGAAAAGTCATTATAATAATGCAAGTTTCATGAGGACTGGGATTGTGGAAAATCCATCTGCTCCAGAGGAATAACACGCATTAAGAGGGTTAGCTAGAAAGAGATACATTGCTTAAGTGATGTCAGCTTTCTGCTTTCTTTTTTTCCTTAACAAGTATATAAATAAAATTGTAAAACAGAAATACACAACAGAAAGCAAAGCAGCAGCACCCACATTAAAATTAACCGTTCACACTTCCACATAGAACGTTCAGCTTTCAGATCTCTGAGTCTGCCCAGATGTGTTTTAACTTTAAGCTTTCCCTGTATTTGGAAATAGTACAGCAGCACGGCTTATCATTCACAGGTCATTATCAGCCTCAACATTATTAAGGCAAATGTTGTTATTTACACCCCTGAAATGATACACTGTGCACTACACATTGTTTATTATCCATCCACATACTCATGCACACGCTCCTGCATGTAGCAGGGGGGTTGAAACTAGATGATGTGGTCCTTTTCAACCCAGGCCATTCTATGATTCTATGATACGAATTTGTTCCAGGCTGAGGCAAAACTTTCACTTTGAATAATGCTGACATGCATAAGTAGAAAGATTTAATAAACAGAAACTTCCCCTGCTCTATCAGTGTAAATGTAATAAGCACGTTGTCAAATTGCCACAATATAGGCACCAGTTTGCTGTGCTTCTGAAGAAAACTCACAAACATGACAACCTGTGAGCTAACACTTCAATCTTGCTGTTAAGCCACCTTGGCTAGCCCTGTGTCTTCAGAAACAAGTAGTTTTTGGACTTGCTGTTCTACCAAGATCAGACTATGGCATTGAGCAGCAAGTGGCCGCTCACCTTTTGTTTTCAGTGTTGTCCTGTGCAGCGACTTGGACCTCAGGGGGCTCATTTCCTGCTTTTTCTTCTCTTTCTCCCCCTCTCCTTTCACTGGAGCCAGCTGTACGTACCTGGAAGAAGGACGCTGCTGAAGCCTGGAGAAGTTGGTGTATTAAAAAAAGAAAGATAAAATCTGGTGAAACTCAACTGACTGTTGTTTGCTCATTGAAACAACGTGCAAAGACCAGAAGTGTTACCTGCTTGGACTTTGGCTTGGGAATCAGAGGCTTTATAACTGGAGGGCTCTGCTTGTTGACAGCTCGACTGCTAGAAGTTTTCCTGGAGTATTTGCTCATAGTGTCTAGAACGTTCGCTGAGGGGACCAGTGGGTCCTTTTTGGTGGATGACACCTAGCAAAACAAATAAACAGACACTTGCTTTATCCTCTGCCCCTCCAAGATTTCTGTCGTAGTACTGTAAATTTAGATCTAAGAAGTCATCCTGCCCCTGTACTTGGCATTGGTGAGGCCTCACCTCGAGTACTGTGCTCACTTTTGGGCACCTCAGTACAGAAAGGACATGGAGGTGCTGGAGCAGATCCAAAGAAGGGCAACAAGGCTGGTGAAGGGCTTGGAGAATATGGCCTACGAGGAGAGACTGAAGGAACTGGGGATGTTTAGTCTGGGGAAAAGGAGGCTGAGGGGAGACCTTATTGCTCTCTTCCAATACCTGAAAGGTGATTGCAGCAGAACAGGGCTGGGCTCTTCTCACTGGTGACAGGTGACAGGACGAGGGGAAATGGCCTCAAGTTGCTCCAGGGTAAGTTAAGGTTGGATATCAGGAAAAGCTTCTTTACAGAAAGGGTTGTTAAGCACTGCAATGGGCTGCCCAGGGAGGTGGTTGAGTCACCATCCCTGGGTGTGTTTAACAACTGTTTGGATGTGGTGCTCAGGGCCATGATTTAGCTGGGGGTTGTTAGAGTTGGGGTAGGATGGTTAGGTCGTGGTTGGACTCGATGATCTTTAAGGTCTTTGCCAACCTGAGTGATTCTATGACTCTATGATTCTATAACCATCTGCTGTGATTTTCAGAACACCACAATCAAACCAGCTCCAAGATTCTTACCTTGAAGGGATTCACTCGTCCTTGGCTGCTTGATGCAATTACAGCTATTTAAAAGGAAAGAAAAAAAAGAATGTAAAAGTGTGTGTGCACACAACACACACACTGTAGACAAGCAGATGAAAGATCATCAGCCTCATTTGCAAAAAACGTGGCTAACACTCATTCTTCATGTTTCAGCCTCTGTTAGTTGAAAATCAAAGATGACTAGATCGGAGGCATCCACTATCCCACACCGAAGCAAAGAAGTTCCCTTTAGGCTTGAAAGCATTTGGATAAAAAGAAAAGCACTTTGTGAACTGCATGAAGGTTGTACTATCCATCCTCAGCTATTATTAGTCATCAGAAAAGCCACACTGGACCTACAACTCCAAATCCATAGGAACACCCATTATTTCCTCCATTCCCATTCCTATTCATCTTGCTGGAGGATGGCAGGAGGGAAGAGGCAAGAAAGAACAAGAGGCTGTATTCTGCCCTGCCTGTTAAAGCAGACTCACAGTCCTATGGCAGGGTTACTAACTCTGCTCTGTAAGTGCAATCAATGAACATATCTGTAATTATGAAGACAAATCAAATGATTACTGTTCTAATTTTTCCCTCTCTGAAAGAACACCTTCAGGACACAGCCAGGCAGACAGCTGCTTCGGCACTTGGCACAAGCAAGGTTATCAGCATAGTGTTGAAGAGCATCATTAGGTAAAGATGACACCAAGAGGAATAAGGAACCTCTTAAAAATGTGAAAATAACAATCAGCATAATTTACTCCTTGACAGCACCTGTAGGCACTGTATTTTAGTAGCAATGGGAGGGCAGAAAATAGAAACAGGAACAGATGTGGTGAAGCATAGCAAAGTTCTTATACTGGAATAAATGGAGATTGACTCACCAGACTTAGGAGTAATCACCTCTGCTGAAGAGACAGCTTTGGAGAAAGGATTTGGCCCTTTGGAACAAAAAGGTACAGTAAAATGTAATAACACAACCAGTTAAACTATAACTATAAAATACGGAATGCTGTAAAAAGTAAACATAAATAAATACAGTAAAACAGAAAGCAACGGTTCTGTTTTATAGGTAAAGCTATCTTTCCATCCATCCATCTTTTGTCTCCTTTTCTGGAGGCAAGAAGCTAACATACCTTACAGACCAAGTAAAATGAGAGTAACCACTAAACTCATTTTGCTTTTCTCCTCTAGGTCACCACTTAAAAGCCCCCAAATGAACACTTTCAGTACACAGAAACATACAGCAAGATGGGAAAGATGAGGAGGTGAACGGAGACAAAGTAAAGGGGAAAAAAAAACCCAGTCTGCCTATGGTAATGACAGGAACATCAGAACACTGCAGACTGCCTGACAACTCTTTTGCAAGTAAAAGCCCAGATGCTGAAGAGGGAACACTCAGCCAACTGTTTGTCCATCAGTTCATCTCCTGCAAGACTTGAACTGAAATCAAATAATAGCATCACAGAGTGACCTAGTACATTAGAAACAGTGCCAGACAACAAAAAACCTCCCCGGGGATCCCTTTAAACAGTTATGGACAACACACAAGCGAGCTGTGACAGAGCAGGAGATATACACTCATTTTGTTACTCTGCAGTGACTGCAGGCACACGCTGGGCTACGGACCCTGATCAGGTGGGCTCTGTCATGCAGGGAGTCCTGGTAACAGGAAGCTCAGGGGCAGAAGTTTCTGTGTGTCACCCTGTTAGACCTGCTGCATAGTTTTTTCATGTGCCAAAGCCAAGATGGATTAGAAACCACCAGGCCTGTCCTAACTAGCCAGCAGAAAACACAGCCCCTGCTACAGCTGCCAACTGTCAAAACTCAATGAAAGACACATGATTAATTGGCTTCTAAATTGAATCTCACCTCTTTGTCAGGTGGTGTGCCTGTCTTCCCTAAATTCTATGTAAAAAAAAATAAAAAGCAGAGAGAAAACTCCATCAGGACAGTTGGACTAGATGATCTTGTAGGTCCTTTCCAACCTTGTGATTCTGTGGTTGCTTGGTTGGTGCTATATACTGCTGAGTTATCCATCTAAAAGTTATCAGGGAATTTCCAGAATTCCTTATCAAGTCTGTGAAAAACACATCTAGATAAGATGTCTTGACAGGACAAGGGGAAATGGTTTCCAGTTAAAAGAGGGGAGATTTAGAGTGCATATCAGGAAGAAGTTTATTACGATAAGAGTAGTGAAGCACTGGCACATGTTTCCCAGACAGGTGGTTGATGCCCTGCTCCTGTGGACATCCGAGCTCAGGCTGGATGGGGCTCTGATCAAGGAGCTCCTGCTCACAGCAGCAGGGCTGGACTAGATGGCCTTTAAGGGTCATACAATTCTATAACTTCCATCCCACTCAGAGAACAGATTTTTCTTACTCTGTTTAGGCACTTCAGGAGCTCCTTCTGCTTCCTCACACCCATCTGTTTCCTCAGCCTCCTCCATCTCCTGGTCCTGCTGAGCACTTCTGCCTGGCAGCCGGCCCCACTCTGTGGCAGAGGTGCTGTAACTAAATGGAAGGAGTTCATCAGAAAGGAAGAGGTGCCTGGAACTCCACCACATTCAGACAGCAAACTGAAACGAAGGAAGGCTAACTTACTTAACCAATATGGGAAATAACATGAACAACACTTGGCACTTGTTATACCAACTACAATGCAATGATTACTAAAAATCAAGTTTCATTCACCACTTCAGTTCAGCATGGAGCACTTGCAGTGGTACTCATGTAGCTCTAAGACAGACCACACAGCTACGAAACTGCCTGAGTCTCACAACCAGTACAAGCGCTCGCCCCATTCTTCAAACAGCTCTGCACACAAGAGCAAACACTCAAGCAGAATGAGCAAGCTTTTACCACCTTCTTCAGGGCTCACAACAACGCTGCTAAGGACGCTTTGCCACAAAGGTAAACACAAGCAGAAGACACTTTCTGTAATCTCCATTTAAATATAAATACCTTCACTATTATGAGTAATACCAGGCTACTTTTCTGCATAAATGAATGCACAGGTGATGACAGGGACTCAGATGTTCAGTCTGAAGTTTAGGCAGCAGGTTTTCGTGTTTAATCTGGTTATTTTCTAAATTCTTAAATTATAGTATGTACATTTCTTGCATTTCCCTCTTTGCTGGTTACTAAAATGCATGTACATGTAAACAAAAGGTTCATTTCTCCTAATTAGAACGCCAGTATTAAATCGATTGGGTGCTAAGAGCAATCCAGTGTCTGTGATGTATTTCAGCCCTCGGAGTGG
Organism: Pavo muticus; assembly: GCA_016647715.1. Lineage (NCBI taxonomy): Eukaryota > Metazoa > Chordata > Aves > Galliformes > Phasianidae > Pavo > Pavo muticus. Next base: position 313,914 of record JACDJE010000119.1, on the reverse strand, counting down.
CTGAACTTGCAGACATGGGATAGCAGCTCCCATTCATGCTCCAGAAGGGGGCAGACCATTTGGCAAGGAGTTTTAAATATGCAGTTTCACACAGGAGAAGAGGGAAAGGCTACAGATAAGTCCCTCTGCTTATCGCTTCCTCTTGCTTAAAAAAGTTACAAATTGCATACAGAACATTGCTATGGGAGGACACTGCTTCTGACAAAGCATGATGACATTTGTCTGCGTTATCAGACTGGTGGTTAGCTACTTGCTTCCTTCCAGCTGTGCCATCCAGATGCCAAGCAGAACACACAGCTCTTCTGTACGTTCCACAGTTTAAAACAAATTCAAAACAATAATAATAAACAGAGAGAAGAGAATAGACTTCTTCTGCCTCCAGGTAAACAGACGTAGGTACAGGAGGAAAGGTAGGCAGCACAGACATAAAGAAATGAATGCACAGCAAACCTGTAATAATTCATTTGCTTTGAAGAGCTGGGATTAGAGGTGAGGGAATGAGACAAAGTGGGATACCCTGAGGTAGCTGAAAGAAGAGGGGGCTGGAGGGAGGTAAAAGGGCTTTAAGATGGGTGTGGATGAAAGAGAGGTAAAGAGGCAAAGAGAAAAAAAAGTTAGGTTGGAGTCAATCAAAACTACAAAAGCTTAGAAGAAAACAAAAGTAAATAACAATCAGAGCAACTTAAAACCAGGTCCGCTTTAAGAAATCAGTAAAAACATTCCCAGGTTTTTAATCCCAGAAATTTGCATTACCCAGCATTCAAGTGAGTTTGGAAATCCTCCTCCTCCTCTTCTTCATCTCCCAGTGCTGTTACCAACTCGCTTGCTTTCTCTACAGCCATCTCGCTGAGTCGCTGAGCTAAATTGAGCCTCCGAGAGCGGGATGCATACTTGATGGCTAAATTCACAACATTGTGTGTCATCAGGTCAGCAAGCTCCACACAGCGGAATTCACGCTCCAGTTTACAAGAAAGCTGAAAGGAGAAAAGCCTTGAGAGCTACATGCTTCAGTGACACAGCTCTCTGAAGACTACAGGACCAGAACATGAGGAGGTCCACTGGAATGGCTGCCCAGGGAGGTGGTGGAGTCTCCGTCCCTGGCAGTGTTCAAGAGGTGCCTGGATGAGGAGCTACGAGATCTGGTTCAGTGCTTGTGGTAGCAATGGAGGATGGTTGGACTACATGATCTCGTAGGTCCTTTCCAACCTTGTGATTCTATGAGGTTTTGTGTACCCAGTGAATAAAGAGAAACTGCCAGAAATTATCAATCTTCTTTTAGAGGGTTGTTTTTTCTTTAATTTTTGGTTAAGGAGCCTTCCTTTTTCTACCCTGTGATAAGCATTAACAACATGAACTGCCATCCACCTCTTACTGCATTTGGGGAGCTCACTGGATGAGCCAAACTTCCACTCAGAGAATCACATCAGAATTTAAATCAAATGCCATCTACTCAAAATAAACCTTCGGGGATTATTCTTGTTTTTGATTTCCTGGTACTTACAGCAAACAATTTCATCAGAAGTTCCTGCTGCTCCTTCACTGGCTGACTTTTAGCATTCTCATCAAGCTCGTAGCCATTTTTGGATAAGTAATCCACGTAGTTGTGAAATATAACTGAACGCCAGTATTGCTCCTGAAAAAGAGAGAGAGACGTGCTGGAGGTCAGGTGGGGTAAATAAGGAAGCTCTAAGCTCAACACCTAACATCTTGCAAAGGATTTTATCATTCATTCTTAAATCTTCTTTTCATTTTATAATGGTGTTGAGAGGCAGACAACTTCCCTCAATGCCAATGCCTCGTGAGGATAAACAGACCACACTAACATCCATCTACAAACTGATCTGAACAGACTCCATGTATTCAAAATTCCATTTGCACCACAGGCTTTCAGTAGGATGATTCTTAGACATTTATCACTCTGCTACCAGCATAGGCAATTCTAGAACAAATTGATTATTTTATCTTGTAATTTCTGTCCCACAGCAAAGTGGAAGTACTCCACAGTAACACTGGAACTGTAGGAGTAATAATCATTTGTGAGACAGCTGGAAAAAAACCACATAACTGATGTTTTCCAGTGAAATACTGGTATGGTAATTCCACCAGCCTAGCTCTCATTCAAAGCCACTGAGTTCTCAACAGATCTATTAGGAATCATCTGTTTCCTTATAAGCACAACATACACTGAAGTACACGTTCCCTCAGGCTAAATTGACAGTTCCTGAAGTTTCCCTTTTTATTGTTTGGAAAGGACAGGAAAAACAAAACAAAGCAAGCAAACCACCATAGCCCATCAAACAAAGAATAAATTAATAAATAAATACATCTTTGACGTGAATTAAAACGAGTTCATAAAAGCAAAGTACTTATTGAAACTCTTTACCCTTCTATCAATGAGAATAAATTTCCAACAGCACTAGACAGCCTCTAAGTTTGAGGCCAGCATTTCGTGTTCATTTCTTTTTTGTGTGCTACAGCTGAACCCCACAACATCTTAATACTTTAATTAAAAACTGGATCATTGATATACTTTTCTAGATGTTCTCCTTTATTGGTCAGAATGAGATTATTTGTAAATATAAACCTTGTGTCAACTTTAACAGCTTCATTAGCTGTTAGACCCTCTACTCAGTTCTTGTGAGCCCCCATCTGCAGGCCTGTGTCCAGGCCTGGGGCACCCAGTACAGGAAGGGCGTGGAGCTCTTAGAGCGGGTGCAGAGGAGGCCACTAAGATGATCAGAGGGCTGGAGCACCTCTCCTACGAGGAAAGGTTGAGGGAACTGGGATTGTTCAGCTTGGAGAAGAGAAGGCTGCAGGGAGACCTCATTGTGGCCTTCCAGTACTTGAAGGGAGCATATAAACAGGAGGGGGAACGGCTGTTTACGAGGGTGGATAGAGATAGAACAAGGGGGAATGGTTTTAAACTGAGACAGGGGAGGTTTAGGTTGGATCTTAGGAGGAAGTTTTTCACCCAGAGGGTGGTGACGCACTGGAACAGGTTGCCCAAGGAGGCTGTGGATGCCCCATCCCTGCAGGCATTCAAGGCCAGGCTGGATGTGGCTCTGGGCAGCCTGGTCTGCTGGTTGGCGACCCTGCACATAGCAGGGGGTTGGAACTGGATGATCACTGTGGTCCTTTTCAACCCAGGCCATTCTATGGTTCTATGATTAGGTATTCTTCTAGACCCATCTGTAAAGCAAAACAAACGGAAAAAGCCACACAAAAGCCTGAACTCAGATAACCTCCTTAGCCAGGTGCCTTACGCAGAGTTTGTACCACTCTCTTCCTCGCAGAGATGATTAATAGAAAGCTTGTATAATCCCTACTGTGCGGATGTCTAAGGCTATCAGCTGTGGTCTCAACATCATTCCATACCTCCATCTGCCCCTTTTCTGTTGTAACTTGGCAGTAAGGGAGTGTAAAAGATAATATTGCCACTGCAGGACGTGGAAGCGTCGGAGGGAATCGGGCTCCTTTGCAAGGAATACACCTGGGCATGGGAAACAAAAAGCAGATGCAATCCTCATCATCTAAACCATGTCTGCTAAGAAGCAAGATACTTTAAGAGGATTTGGTCTTTAAAAAGTAGTAATTAAATTACTGCCTTAAATATAGCAAGATGTAAGATTGCATTCTAAAGGGTTATTTTTACATTGCAACCAATAAAAGATCTTGAAAGCAAGGTGCATGCTGCTCTTGTTCACATCAGAAACTCCAAGCAGGGCACAGAACAGACACAGATCTCTATCTCACATAACACACAATTTGACAGCAATTACAAAACATAAGTGCAGCTTATTAAATGCAGAATCTATCAAACAGCAAAAGGCCACTGGAAAAAGAGCAGGCACATGGACTGCTTATTCTGATGGAGGTTTTGGACTTACAGTGATCTATTTAGGCGACAGAGGGTGAAAAAAAAGGGAGGGCATGCAGATACACATATACTAACCATGCAGTCTTAATGTTTCATTAAACTAGTACTCTGGTAACTATCACTTAAGCAAAACATTGATTGGAGAAGAGCTGTGTTTCCAGCAGCACCAAGCATGGACAATAATGTCTGGTTTCACAGCTCTAAGCCAGTGTTCCAAACACCAGGGGAAAAAAGGACAGGAAGCATTAGTGCTCTGGCTATCCATGTCGACTACAGCATATGTTGTTCCTACAATAGCCCTTCCCCCTCCTTATCTTCAATATGCTGGTGGCTTTGAATAAAACGCCCTTCGCAATTCAGAGGTCAGCACCATCCTTCTTGGAGCAGAAGATGCCTGACTGGCAGCTGGCCATCCCACCAACACAGTGTGTCCTGCACGTTCTTGGTGAACCGCATGACCAGCAGAGTGAGACAGCCTAAATTTCAGTAACGTGTAACAGGTTGCCCAAGGAGGCTGTGGATGCCCCATCCCTGCAGGCATTCAAGGCCAGGCTGGATGTGGCTCTGGGCAGCCTGGTCTGCTGGTTGGCGACCCTGCACATAGCAGGGGGTTGGAACTAGATGAGCACTGTGGTCCTTTTCAACCCAGGCCATTCTATCATTCTGTGATGCTATGATCCAGTGGGAAAAGGACATGTATCACTGAATAAGACTACATACAAAGCTTGGCAACTGAGTGTCTCTGATGCTTGTTACAATTAAGAGGTATACTCACTTAAGTAATGGCTCACTCTCAGCTAAATAATTATTTGAGCACATCAGCACTTCTCCAAAAGTGCCTTGTGGCCACAGTTTAAATATTAACATAATACCACATTGTTCTTATTTATCTGTGCCTAACAATGGAGATTAATTACAGGATTTGAGTCTTCTCAAAGGGACAAAAGGGAAAAATATAGCTAAAAACTCAGTAATTAAAATATATATATATATATCAACAGCAGAAGCAGAATCCTAAGAGCAACCATAAGCAAAGTGCAGCCTTACAAATGTGCCTGCATCAGAGACATGTGATTTCATAACAAAGTGCACATGCCTGTCAGCCAAGGCAAGAAGCTAATATTAGTTTGTTACACAATATAAAACTAAGAGTTTATTCAAAACAAACTTAGTAACAAAACATCCATGCTGAATTACATTCATGAACTAGATCCATCACTGTGTGCAATTATCTGTTTTAGCACAACTTATTTCCAGTTCCTCTTACTAGGAGGTAAGGCAAATGGAGCATTTCCCTTGGGGCATATCTGACCTGAGCTGCTGGGGGCTTTCATGGATGCCAACGACCCAGTAATGATCAGATTTTCCTTTGCAATGCTCTCGTGTGTTACACACTGGAGTCCAAGTGTTCCCAAGTCCTCGGTTCAACATCCTCACAGCTCCCTCAGAATCCACGTAACACGGGGTACCTGTTGGATACAAATGCAGACCATTATTCTGACAGGCAACTAATTATGACGTGGCTGAGTTTGAACTGCTGGATACTGCTGGGAAATGACGTTTGACATAACTCAAATTCAATATCCTCTCACCCGAGCAGGGCAACCTCGCTGGGAAACTGCTTTCCTTAGAAAGAAGCGCCACCTTCTGACAGCCAGTGCTACTGCCAGGGAGCTGATCCCAGTTCAGGACTTCAATTAATTTCATTTGCATTTAATTTAATTTCATACCTTCTGCTGAGAATCCAACCCACACCAAATAGGACTTCTTTGTAAGAGAAAGAGGGTCTCCATGCAAAATTTGTTTCTTCTTCTTTCCTAGCTCCATCAGCTGTACTCCAAGGCACTGGTCTCCATCAAATCCAGTACCTAGGAAGAAGTTGTTCAAAGACTATGTTAGAAAGCAAATGGCCTTGTCTCTTGGCTAAACTTAGGTAACTTCTGAATCAAAAGCTAAGTCTAAGGCAGTGTTATTCACAAATAAACTACCAGACAAGAGATTACTTGTCACACATACAAAGTCTGCATAACAACTAGGTCCTTAATTTCCTCGAGTAATTAATCATGGCAAGACTGAAACCTAAGTTATAAAGTTCTCCCATACCCCACAAGTTAATCTAGGCATCCCAATATAAAACATATGCTTTACTGATGCCAAACATGATGCCATACAGATGCCAAAGACTCACAGGTTGTGACAGTGTAACTGTCATCAAGAAGACAAGAGGGAGAAGTAAAATACTTCTGATGACTATACACAAATACAGCATTTGAAGCCAGCAACAGACAAGGAATGAAAACACAAACTCCAGGACATAAAAAGGACAGAAGGGAGATATACCTCTGTGATAAATAATCATCAGCTGCTCTCCTTGTCCTGCCATAGACACCACTGGACCTGGGAGACAGAATATCTCTTTCTGAACTCCTCCAACTGTAAACAGTCGAACCAGCAAGGCACTAGTGGCACAAGCAGCCCAGCCCTGACCTAGGCAGATAGCTTCAATATCTTCATCCTTTGGCATATCTACTGTCCACTCCTTGTTTGCATCCCAGGAGCTAAAATAAATGCAGTGGAGCTTGCTGAAAGTGAGAAGAACAACAACAGGTAAGTATTTCAACAAGTAAATAAAATATCTGAAAATATACCTTGCACTTCAACTACACCAACATAAGATGTTTCTATCAGAGACCTGGAATGTGAGACTCTCCTGGAAAGGAACAATGTCATCCTACAGATTACAAGGGGTCATTTGCAAAGCCCTGCTCTTACTATTCAAAAACTGAAGAACCAACTTGAACTCCAGCACTGCAGATTTAGAGCCTCTGAGGCACGAAGCAGAGACACTTCAGAGGTCTGAAAGGAGATTTTTAGCTGGAAAGAGACAAGTGTTGTGCTTAATTAGTGTTAGCAAGAACTGAAGGTGTTCAGTACTCCTGACTACAAGCCTTTATTACACACGTGTCAAATTATGCTCTCTCTCAGGAGGAAAAAAATGGGAACTTTGGTTCTGGCATCTTAATAACTGACAATTGTCTGTAACCACTTCACAGACAGCACTACTTTTAATAGGTAATTCACATGTTCACCTCACTTTGGAAAAAAAAAACTGAAATTTTCCAAGTCAGGTAATCAATACATACAAATAATACTCCCGAAGGCAAAGATTGCTTCTCAGCTTATCACAGCGCTGTACTTGCCAGAACAAGCAAACAAATATCTTTCTTCCTTCAAGATATCTCTACCAAAAAGAACCAAACAGCAATTGTATTGCTGCTGCTCTTGGACGTTCCTGAACTCCTCACATTGCAATTCCTCTTATAAGACTGTGGGTATCTCCAAACATCTCTCCTTAGCAACGCTATGAAAAGAAATAGCGCAGACCTCACAATTTATCATTGATCTGAGCAGACTGAAAGACTTTTGTTCACGTTTACGATTTCCTTTGAGCTAGCAAGGCATGCACTTTCTAGTATACATGTGCTTGGGAGAAAAGAAGAAAAGGATTTGAGGAAAATCCACAGGAAACAAAATGCATCTTTAAATATCTTGAAGATTGCACGTGGGTGGAGGTGAAAAATCCTCCTCAAAAGCAGCCCCATAAATAAAAGAACAAGATTAAAAGCCAAAAATCTCGAATAAAGTGATAAAAGCTGAGCTATTTGAAATGTGCTAAGTGTAATTCCATACTATGAGTTTGACAGAGCAAAGCCATGGCTTACCTTGCGAGTTCCTCTGTACTCTCACAGGCTAGTAAAATAGCTTCAGTAGAGAGGTCAGCCATTGTGTGATTCAGGGAGTTAGGCAGGTGTGTGGCATGATGTATGGAGGTATCGTGGAATTCCACATCAATAGCGTTGTCTTGTTCATCGTTGTAACAACGAATGATACCAATGGAATTCCAAACCTGTTAGAAAGGAATAATAAAACCATCCATCATATTGACTGCCCTCAAATAGCCTACTGTAAGATAACCATCCCAACCAGTACTAAGTGGGAAACTGGAGGAAGGCTGAAGAGTTACACAGAGAGGTCTTGTAGTTTCTAAAACAGCTCAACTAGGTCAAAAAAGTTTTGTTTTCATTGCTTAGCCATATTTCTCCTTACAAAATAAAGTGTTAACAACTTGCATTTATAAAGAAGTAATGAATGATGATTGTACAAGTCTTAAAAGCACAAAAATATCCACAAATTCTGACTAAAAAGGAAGGTCAAAACACATTTGTTTGACATCCACAGCACAGGTACAAACTGTACTGCTGTCTTGAAGCCAAATATTTACTTCTACATCAAAAGCAACCATCAAATAAGGCATAAAATTATGCAGCCTGCATTAACACAAAGCCTACTTTTTACTAGTTAGCTTCACACTGTGAAGCACGAAAAAAAAAAGAACAAAACCACAACACACAAATGTAGATTTGGGAAAGATCAGATTGAGATCAAGCAAAACCAGGACAATATTAACAAAGCAACTACATCTACAGAACCACACAGAAGCGAGATTTACCATGAACCGATGCATGAGATGGACAGGAGTGGAGCCAGACTGGAATGGCTTTTGCCTGGGGGTTGGCCTTGGCCCATCATAGAAAGGCTGTTGTGTAGATGATGTTGGCAATGCTGGAAAGCCACCGATCTGATCATCATCATCATCCTCCTCCTTTTCAAGTAGATTGGAATGAGCTTTTATCATTCCAATATCTAAAAGTTCAAAACACATACATATATTGATATCTTCTAAGTATTATTATTGCAGCAGAAAATGGGTAAAAATATTAAAGCAGGGAAAACTTGTCTGGAAAAATAAGACAGAGTAAATAGATGATGCCAAGAAAGGATGCTGAGAAACTGTTTCAGTAACAGCACTACAGAGCTCTGGAAAATCAGTTCATTCTGTACCTAATGAGTTATCATCATCATCAATTACTGCCCGTCTCGGATGGCCTGATGTTGGCATGAGGTCATCATCATCACCACGATCTTCATTAGCTCCGGCGTTTGGGGAAGATTGTGGTTCAATCATATCTCCATTTAAATAGTCATCATCATCTCCATCAAAGAGATCTTCATAGTCTTTTGTAACAGAATTGGCAACCTAAAACCATGTTATCAATTATAATTAATTATCAGTTGATAATTATTTTTATTATTATTAGCAATTCTAATTCCTTCCAGTATATAAAGGAGGCCTATGGAAAATCTGGAGAGGGACTCTATCAGAGTGCAGTGATAGGACAAGGGGGAATGGTTTCAAACTAACAGAAGGTAGATTTAGATTAGACATTAGGAAAAAATGCTTTACTATGAGGGCGACGAGGCCCTGGCACTGCTGCCCAGAGCTGTAGGTGCCCCATCCCTGGAGGTGCTCAAGGCCGTGCTGGATGGGGCCCTGGGCAGCCTGAGCTGATGGGAGGTGTCCCTGCCCACGGCAGAGGCTGAAACCAGACGTCTGCTCCCTTTCAACCCAAACCATTCTGTGATTCTGTGATTACATCTTTCGAATACAGAATTCAAGGAATGAATTCATGCAAAAGAGGGAGCTTTCAACACTCAGTAGAGAACGTTTCATGCAATGTGATGACATAAACTACCACATTAATGTAAGAAATAATTGGTGCTGATCACCTTGTCGCTTGGTTTCTTTCCATCGCCGACATCTTCCCACAGCCCCAGATTTCCTTCTGTATCTGTATAAGCTATTTGCTCATATTTGGGATGCCATGCCAGGCCGCAAATTGAATAACTTTTCTCATGCTTCATCCTAAAAAGAACGTGAAAACTCCCTGTTTTTATTAAGACTCTCAGAGCAGAAACACCCTCAAGTTATTGTAAGCAGTGGCAATAGTGGTGAAAATAACATAAATATGTATATGCAGATAATAAAATAATTAATAAGTTACCTTTGGAATAAAATGCTACCCTAAAAAATACAGCAGATCTTTCTTTTCTATGGAGGAAGTTATTTAAGCTTCAAAATCAATCAGAATCATATTCATAAAACAACAGCTTCCTGATGCATGCAGAATACAAAGTAATTCCCCAGCAGATAATATGTTCCAGAACCATCCAGTTATAAAAAGAACATTCAGCTGTTTCTCTTGTACCAAATTGATGATTTAGTCCTTTATCTTCTCCTCCCTTTATTCTCACAAAACAATCCACCCATGAATTATTTACACGATGTCTTTAAGGCCTTACATATGCACTAGAGTAACAATCATGTTTCTGACTCAAGATATTCAGACAGATAAAGCCTCCCTTCTATTCCTCACTGTAACTAACCAAGATAAAGTTCTATTTGTCCTTTTTCTGCCTACAGGTTGAGGATGGCTGACTTACTGACATGCCAGTATTTCTCCTTTAGTTGCGTCTTACTGCCAATAATCTTGAACTTTGTAACTTGAAGATTTGTTTCCATCAAAGCTATTTTTTAATCAATTAGAAGATTAAAATGTAATTAAAAATATTGCCTTTCATAGTATCATAGAACCACCACCGTTGGAAAAGACCCACAGGATCATCCAGTCCAACCATCCACCCATCACCAATGGTTCTCGCTAAACCATGTCCCTCAACACAGCATCCAAACGTTCCTTGAACACCTCCAGGGTCGGTGACTCCACCACCTCCCTGGGCAGCCCATTCCAGTGCCTGACCACCCTTTCAGAGCAGTAGGATTTCCTAACGTCCAGCCTGAAACTTCCCTGGCGCAGCTTGAAGCCGTTCCCTCTGGTCCTATCACTGTCACACGAGAGAAGAGGCCGACCCCCAGCTCACAACAACCTCCCTTCAGGTAGTTATAGAGAGCAATAAGGCCTCCCCTGAGCCTCCTCTTCTCCAGACTGAGCAATCCCAGCTCCTTCAGCCGCTCCTTATAAGACCTGTGCTCCAGACCCCTCACCAGCTTTGTTGCCCTTCTCTGAACACGCTCCAGGGCCTCGATGTCTTTCTTACAGCAAGGAGCCCAAAACTGGACACAGTACTCCAGGTGCGGCCTCACCAGTGCTGAGTACAGGGGGACAATTACTTCCCTGCTCCTGCTGGTCACACTATTTCTGATACAAGCCAGGATGCCATCGGCCTTCTTGGCCACCTGGGCACACTGCTGGCTCATGTTCAGTCTAGCATCAATCAACACCCCCAGGTCCATTTCCTCTACACGGCCTTCCAGCCACTCTGCCCCAAGCCTGTAGCATTGCCTGGGGTTATTGTGGCCAAAGTGCAGGACCCGGCATTTGGTCTTGTTCAATCTCATCCCATTGGCTTCAGCCCTGCTATCCAGCCTATCCAGATCCCTTTGAAATGCTTCCAGATTCTTTTAGCTATGCACACTACATACAGTGAGGGAAGGCAAAGCAATGCCACTTCCCTACCTGACAGACATCAGTGGAGGCTGCTTCCTGGCAGAACATGGGAATGATGTGGCAGCCACATCATTCTTGATCACACCTGAATACCCATCAGCACATGAAATTAGGTATTAGTATACCTCACCCAAATTGCATAAGGGAAGACTCCTCCTCTTGCTCCGTTGCTCAAGCCTAGCCTGAACAGTGGCCCTGCATCACAGCAGAGACCACCCAGACCTGACACCACTCTTCCGACCTGTGCTTGCTTGTGTTCTCCTTCTCTCCTGATGTGCTTGCAGAGACTATCTATAAGATCAGATAGATGGGATTTTTTAGCTTAAGCCTTTATTTTGCTGCCTCCTGGAGTTCTTGCTAGCACAGCACAGCGTTGGTGGTATAGTGGTGAGCATAGCTGCCTTCCAAGCAGTTGACCCGGGTTCGATTCCCGGCCAACGCAATTTGCATTTTGGGTTCTGGAACCCTCAGAGCCCCGAGTTGGATGGCTGTGACCTTTAGTAACAATAAAATCCCAGCCAACCCCAAATGTGTGTGGGATTTGCTGCTTTACCTAATGCATATGAGCCTATGGGGCTCAAAGGGATTCATCCCAGGGTACTCAGAGAGCTGGCTGATGTCAATGTGAGACCTCTCTCAATTACTTTTCAATGGTCTTGGAAATCTGGAGAGGTCCCAGAAGCTGGCAGATGTCCCAGTTTTTAAGAAGCACAGAAAGGAGACCCTGGTAATTACAGGACTGTCAGTCTCACTTCAGTGCCTGGTTAAATTATGGAGATTATTCTGGGAGTTACTGAAAAACACTTGAAAGACAATGTAGTCATTGGTCACAGCCAACATGGGCTTAGAAGGGGAAAGCACTGCTTGATAAACTTAATTTCCCTTCATGAAAGGGTTGTCCACCCAGTTGACAAAGGGAAGCCAATAGATGTGATCTTTCTGGATTTTAGCACAGTTTTTGATGCTGTTTCTCACAGTATCCTTCTGAACAAAATGTCCAGCATGCAGTACAGAACACAAAGGGTGAACAATTGGCTGATGGCTCAGACTCAAAGGGTTACAGTAAATCTCTTCATTGTTTTTCTAAATGATCTGGACACACACTCAAATGCATAGTAGCTAAGTTTGTGGATGATACTAAATTAGGAGGAGCAGTGGACTGGGATCTCTGCTCTCTGGTGACAGCAATGAGACCTAAGGGAACAGCATGGAGCTGCGTTGGGGGAGGGTCAGGTAGAGGTTAGGGAAAGGTTCTGCACCAGAGAGTGGTGGGCACGGAACGGGCTGCCCAGGACAGTGGGCATGGCCCCAAGCTGCTGGAGCTCAAGGAGCATTTGGGCAATGCACTCAGACAGAGGGTGATTTTGGGTGGTACTGTGTGGAGACAAAGGGCTGGGACTTGTGTATCCCTGTGGATCCCTTCCAACATGAGATATTCTATGATTGTACAGTTTGCAGTGGAAGTTCAGCAGAAAGCTTACTGTTTTACCCTGTAAATCTCAATTAGACTATTCAGCAGTTCTCAATTTGCACAAATAAGTTTTATAGAGGAGATATAACAAGGTTCTATTTTAACAAAAAGTATGTATTTAGGGGATTATGGAACGTCACTACATACCTCTCTGTGCACTCCCTGGTTTCCACCTTCCACACCACTATACTCCCATTCACACTTCCAGCTGCCAGGTACTGCCCACAAGGAGACCACACCACAACATTCAAGGGCTAGGGAAAATCATAGGGAGAAAAAGCATTACCGATGCACACAAAGCATTCATATTCTGAAGCATAAAATGGACATTCTAGAAGAAAAAAAAACCATCTTTAGCAAACCACATCCAGCTTCCCAAACTAGAACTGCCTTCAGAAAGTTCCCAGCAAAACCATTCTTTAAAGATAGCACACTTACTCTCCTTCAGAATACTTAACTTCTGTCACTAAATGCTGCCACGACAAACCATGACTTAGAACCAGAGACACACAGATAAGCTTGACACTCTTCTAATATCTCTTGCCTTGGTTTCCAACATCAGGTTAATAGGATCAGAAATGAAAGCGGGAAGGGAAATAAGTCCTATGCAGAAGGTAAACTTCTAGCAGAACAACACTTAAGAGCATGGAAGATTTAGCAAGCAGCTGTTTTATGTACCTACCTGCGTGATGGAAGTATCTGATAGATCAACTTGAGTATCCCAGGTTTCTCTTCTGTACAGCTTAACAACTTTATCTACAGGAATTGCCAGCAGCTGTTGGAAGGAAACAAGAATCAGGCAATTTAGAACAAGTTCTCTTTTAAGAAAACATTCAACCAAGAAGCATAGCTTCTTCATTCAAAAGCATTGCAGTAATGTCTGCCTACATACCCAGCAGTTCTCTTGGCATCCTAGCAATACCAACTGAGAAAGTAAAGAATGCTGAAATAATGTTGAATTACAAGGTTCTTTAATGCTTTCCATATGCAACACAGCAAACAATGTTTGTTTTTATTAAAATCTTCATTTATTTCTGGCAGAAAACTGATGACAGCTGCAACACCAGCTTCTAAGTTCTTATTTATGTAACAGCTAAGAGACACGCATAAATAAATTTCAGTGCTCTGAGCACAAGTCTTGTGTTCTCCCTTTTCTTCCCTCCCCATACCTTTTTCTATCAGATTACAATTTCTCTATAAATCTTATTTGAGTAGCTAATTCCTGAGATAGTTCATTTGGCATTTCACAAACCTGCAGGGCTGTTACTGCCTGTTTACTTCATAGGATTTGTGTGTCAGTTGGTTTTGTTTGGCTTTGTTTTACAGAGATTTCTAATAACCTGCTTTATAATAGGAGTGAAGCAGCAGATTACATTGGTGTCTGTGTGAAGAATTTGTGTAAACATTAAAAGTGAATGCTTTTATGCAGCATGTGTACAAAGTAACCTGTGCTTTAAGTGACATTCTGTCTCCCACAGAAGAGTTATCCTTAATGCTAGGTATTTCAGAGTGGACATGCACAGACAGAGCTCACAAAAGGCTAAGTTGGGGAAACAGAAGATGAAGTCAGAACTGTGAGAAACCACTGGAAAACACTCCTGAGACCCTGCATACTAGGATGTCAATAGTTTGGCAGAACCTATTATTCATCCTTCCAGAAGCCACCAAGCAATTTTTCCCAAATGACCAGCTTTTGCTCAATTCTCTGTCCTTTACTTGAGGTGTGATGTGGCATGCCTCATTTCGTGCAGGTTTGAATCTTTCTGCTCCTCTCTCCTTTGTGTTACCAGCTGGGGCAGGTGTGCTCTAGGTTATATGATACAGAGGCATCTACACAGCTATGCAAACTTCCCTCCTCCAGCTCTTTGTGGTAAGTGATCTGTACACAGTGCTCTTGCATCAGTACACATACAATGCACTGGATATACAGTATGCATTACTGTCAGCACTACCTTTACCCACAGCAGCACTAACTCTGTTCTTCAGTTGAAAAGAACCATAGAACAGTTTGGGTTGGAAGGGACCTTAAAGATCACCCAGTTCCAACCTTCCTACCATAGGCAGGGATACCATCCACTAAGTCAGGAACAGTTTACTACCTAGGTGACATTTGCAGAGCAAGATTACTAATTGACAGAATTTACTAAGAGAGAGAGAGATTGAACTCCTTTGATGCTCTGTTGTGAACAATTAGGTCATTTCCCTCATGCACAATGTTCCTTCCCACTCAGCACAACGTGACTGCTTAACACTGTTTTGGGCTGACAGATGGACGACTGCCAAACACAGTCTGGCACTTAAGCAAGCAAACACTTCCAAGTTTTTGTTTCTCCTAAAAGTGAACTTCACCCCAAATATTTTCCTTACTCTCTGGAGCTGGAATTTGGACTTGCCTGGATTGAGTTCTACTGTACGAAGAGAAATGAAGGATTAAGATGTGGCTCCAACAATCTGTCACTCACCTTGCCACTGCCAGGTTGCCAGGCAAGCCTGCATATCGATTTAGCATTCACCACATCATTACATTTCTGCAGCAGCAGCCAGTTTGTCACGCATGTCTGAAAGCAAAATATTCAAACCTGAGTTCTGCAGTTCTATGAAAATCTACTGTATTTTAAAACCCTTCAAGGAGAGGCGTGGAAAAAGCTAANAAAAAAAAAGAACAAAACCACAACACACAAATGTAGATTTGGGAAAGATCAGATTGAGATCAAGCAAAACCAGGACAATATTAACAAAGCAACTACATCTACAGAACCACACAGAAGCGAGATTTACCATGAACCGATGCATGAGATGGACAGGAGTGGAGCCAGACTGGAATGGCTTTTGCCTGGGGGTTGGCCTTGGCCCATCATAGAAAGGCTGTTGTGTAGATGATGTTGGCAATGCTGGAAAGCCACCGATCTGATCATCATCATCATCCTCCTCCTTTTCAAGTAGATTGGAATGAGCTTTTATCATTCCAATATCTAAAAGTTCAAAACACATACATATATTGATATCTTCTAAGTATTATTATTGCAGCAGAAAATGGGTAAAAATATTAAAGCAGGGAAAACTTGTCTGGAAAAATAAGACAGAGTAAATAGATGATGCCAAGAAAGGATGCTGAGAAACTGTTTCAGTAACAGCACTACAGAGCTCTGGAAAATCAGTTCATTCTGTACCTAATGAGTTATCATCATCATCAATTACTGCCCGTCTCGGATGGCCTGATGTTGGCATGAGGTCATCATCATCACCACGATCTTCATTAGCTCCGGCGTTTGGGGAAGATTGTGGTTCAATCATATCTCCATTTAAATAGTCATCATCATCTCCATCAAAGAGATCTTCATAGTCTTTTGTAACAGAATTGGCAACCTAAAACCATGTTATCAATTATAATTAATTATCAGTTGATAATTATTTTTATTATTATTAGCAATTCTAATTCCTTCCAGTATATAAAGGAGGCCTATGGAAAATCTGGAGAGGGACTCTATCAGAGTGCAGTGATAGGACAAGGGGGAATGGTTTCAAACTAACAGAAGGTAGATTTAGATTAGACATTAGGAAAAAATGCTTTACTATGAGGGCGACGAGGCCCTGGCACTGCTGCCCAGAGCTGTAGGTGCCCCATCCCTGGAGGTGCTCAAGGCCGTGCTGGATGGGGCCCTGGGCAGCCTGAGCTGATGGGAGGTGTCCCTGCCCACGGCAGAGGCTGAAACCAGACGTCTGCTCCCTTTCAACCCAAACCATTCTGTGATTCTGTGATTACATCTTTCGAATACAGAATTCAAGGAATGAATTCATGCAAAAGAGGGAGCTTTCAACACTCAGTAGAGAACGTTTCATGCAATGTGATGACATAAACTACCACATTAATGTAAGAAATAATTGGTGCTGATCACCTTGTCGCTTGGTTTCTTTCCATTGCCGACATCTTCCCACAGCCCCAGATTTCCTTCAGTATCTGTATAAGCTATTTGTTCATATTTGGGATGCCATGCCAGGCCGCAAATTGAATAACTTTTCTCATGCTTCATCCTAAAAAGAACGTGAAAACTCCCTGTTTTTATTAAGACTCTCAGAGCAGAAACACCCTCAAGTTATTGTAAGCAGTGGCAATAGTGGTGAAAATAACATAAATATGTATATGCAGATAATAAAATAATTAATAAGTTACCTTTGGAATAAAATGCTATCCTAAAAAATACAGCAGATCTTTCTTTTCTTTGGAGGAAGTTATTTAAGCTTCAAAATCAATCAGAATCATATTCATAAAACAACAGCTTCCTGATGCATGCAGAATACAAAGTAATTCCCCAGCAGATAATATGTTCCAGAACCATCCAGTTATAAAAAGAACATTCAGCTGTTTCTCTTGTACCAAATTGATGATTTAGTCCTTTATCTTCTCTTCCCTTTATTCTCACAAAACAATCCACCCATGAATTATTTACACGATGTCTTTAAGGCCTTACATATGCACTAGAGTAACAATCATGTTTCTGACTCAAGATATTCAGACAGATAAAGCCTCCCTTCTATTCCTCACTGTAACTAACCAAGATAAAGTTCTATTTGTCCTTTTTCTGCCTACAGGTTGAGGATGGCTGACTTACTGACATGCCAGTATTTCTCCTTTAGTTGCGTCTTACTGCCAATAATCTTGAACTTTGTAACTTGAAGATTTGTTTCCATCAAAGCTATTTTTTAATCAATTAGAAGATTAAAATGTAATTAAAAATATTGCCTTTCATAGTATCATAGAACCACCAACGTTGGAAAAGACCCACAGGATCATCCAGTCCAACCATCCACCCATCACCAATGGTTCTCGCTAAACCATGTCCCTCAACACAACATCCAAACGTTCCTTCAACACCTCCAGGGTCGGTGACTCCACCACCTCCCTGGGCAGCCCATTCCAGTGCCTGACCACCCTTTCAGAGCAGTAGGATTTCCTAACGTCCAGCCTGAAACTTCCCTGGCGCAGCTTGAAGCCGTTCCCTCTGGTCCTATCACTGTCACACGAGAGAAGAGGCCGACCCCCAGCTCACAACAACCTCCCTTCAGGTAGTTATAGAGAGCAATAAGGCCTCCCCTGAGCCTCCTCTTCTCNAATAGTTTTTAAACACATCCAGGGATGGTGACTCAACCACCTCCCTGGGCAGCCCATTTCAGTGCTTAACAGCCCCTTCTATAAAGAAGTGTTTCCTGATATCCAACCTAAACCTCCCCCGGTGCAATTTGAGGCCATTTCCCCTCGTCCTGTCACCTGTCACCAGTGAAGAGAGGCCATGGCATGTGAAATCCAAACCCCTTCCTAAACCCAAGTCAAAGAAGCCACTGGTCTGTCTGAAAATTGATCAGTAATTCACAGAAAGCTCAGGAAGGGTAAATGAAAACAAAACACACCTAGACAACAGTTTATTAGCATAAAGCTTACTCCTTAACCCTGAAAGCAACAGGTGATACTGTGAAACCCTAGTATCCCTGTTCATGGCAGGGGAGTAGGGACTAGATGATACTTAAGGCCCCTTCCAACCCAAACCACATGCATGACCAGCAAAGTGAGACAGCCTAAATTTCAATAACATGGAACAGGTTGCCCAAGGAGGCTGTGGATGCCACATCCCTGCAGGCATTCAAGGCCAGGCTGGATGTGGCTCTGGGCAGCCTGGTCTGCTGGTTGGCGACCCTGCACATAGCAGGGGGTTGGAACTAGATGAGCATTGTGGCCCTTTGCAACCCAGGCCATTCTGTGATTATGATTCTATTTAAACAGATTTTGTAAATACCATCAGCTGTTACTGACAACATATAAAAAGATAATAAGCATTTATTCCAGCAGGGTTATTTCAGTCCAGTTCTTTTTGCTGCCTGTGAAATCCCTGCTTTCCTATAAACACTCAGCTCAGGAAGGAATGCCTTTTACCTGATCTTCCACTTTCCATACTCTGACGGAACCATCGCAGCTTGCTGATGCCTATGGAAGAGAGTTTTGCAAATGAAGTAAAGACACTGAGAAACTGATGCAATACAATTTAAAAATCCTATAAGCAACAATACAGATACAGAATGCATAAGCACTTTTAAAAAGAAAGTCTCCTTGTTTAAGACTTCAAACTTCCTGTCAAATGATCCTGGCAGTTCCAAGTAGTTTCAGTAGTTAACTGAAATGAAGATTCATGTGCCCACTCACTGCTGGCTTCGTTTATTTGTTCATTTTACTCAAAAATACTTTTTTTTTCCTCATAGGGAAAAGTAAATTCAAGGTAGAAAGTAAACAAGAAAGTATTTTTACCAGATAAATATCCATGGGGTCAAAAGACAGGCTTAACACAGGAGCATCATGTCCTCGGAACGTTTGCTGCTTGCTGCTATCAGCCACCTCCACAACTTTGACCATGAAGTCACTGGAGATCACAATGGCACAGAGAGAAAAGCATTAAATGGTACCAATGGTGACAGAGTATTTGTTTACAGTAATAAACATTAAGCTGGACACTAGTTATCTGCTGGGAAGTACAACCTAAAGGAGAAGGGTCTCAATGTTTATTATGAGAGCAAGGATTGATTATCTTCATCAAAAGATTATTTTTGTTCAAATGAAAGTTCATAGAATACAGCATACACACAGACCATGCAGCTGTTAAATATAGTATTTTATGAACCCTAGTGAAAACCTGTGCTGAGGTACCTGAAAGCTGATTTTACAAGAACTACCTGTTAAATGGGCCCTGCATTTATTATAAACAATTCTCCTGGTCAAAAAAGGTAGAGCAAATGCTTCACTTTCTGAAGTTATTAACAAGGTTATTAAGCCCAGTCAATGTATCAGATATATATATATATATCTTTCAATTTATTCCCTCCTCCAAAATTACAAACATTACTACAGTTGAATTCAAAGCATCCATTCTATGATTCATGATTCCATTCCATGATTCTATGATTCACGCTAATAACTTCTAAGCCAAAAAGCTCCTGTCAGAGTCTTTTGGTACTATTCCCTGTGCTACTCATTTTATAAGATTAGCCATTCCCTTAACCACATTAAGCTTACACAAAACTGAAGTGTGCAGACTTCATGTAAAGAAGGGAGAAATCTGTGATAAGCAAAAGCAATTCTTCTTAGCTGTACTCCCCTGTACCACAGCTGTCAACCTCCTTCAGCGTGTTACAGAAGATCTCAGTTTTACATCATCTTATCTCTCATGTGAGGGCCCTGATCAGGCTGTAGAAGTACTGATTTGGGGGTAAAAGTTTTTGGAAGCAGAAGGAATTTGCTGTCTGCTTTATCTCTCTAATCAAAGTCATATCCTGGGGCAGAGCTGTTCCCTCAGAAATGAGTGCTGGCAAAGAGCCCAAATTCATGATCTCTGTCAGATTTAGAGATTAAAGCAGTTACTGTCCCCAGCTGTCCAGTCTCCCACTTCTGCTGGAGCTGGAGTGCTTGCTCTGCAGCTGCCAGACTTTACAGCCCAGCACATTGATCCAAACTGCTTTCTAGTTCACTTCACACTTAGAGCAGGCAGGCAGCAGATGTAACGTTCAGCCATCTCCGCTGCAGGGATGGAGGACAAATTCCAACAGAGAAGCAAGCAGGCAGTCTGGGTTAGCTACAGCACCTAAAAAGCTCATCAGATCAGAACTCAGCCAACTGTGTGCATACATCTGCCACATTACGATGCTGAAGAGACAGGACATTATCTTTAGCACACACTAACACAATCCTGGATGCTGCAGTGAGATCCATATGGGCAAACACTTGTGCTTTTGCATTATAGGACTGAAAGCTGAAAACATTCAAAGCTCCTCAAGAGCAGGAATTATTTCACAATACCACACTTCCTCTTAAAACTATTTGGTGGATCAAATGCCACTCAGAGAATTGCTGCTTAACAGTTCTTTTCATTCCTTCCCCCACCCCACTGTCCCTGGAAGGCATTTTGCATTACTTTAAAACCCTCAGAGGTATGTGGATTAATAATCCCATTAGCAAAAATCACTGTGTGAGGAAGATGCCACACTCTGAAGGACAGCAATGCCTTTCCTTGTGATGCACACATTACCTGGATCCAGCAGCAATTCTGGTACCATCACTATTGAAGACAACGTGGTTTGCATTCATGGTAAAACGAGTAAGGATGCCATCTGGAGCTCCTTCAGGAAATGTGTGGATCTGAACAGTATTGTTGGATACTGCTGTGATCAATCTGCCATTCTAGAAAAATGAAAACAACAAAAAAAAAAACAACATAAAATGTACTGGTGAAACCACATCTATGCCCAAGGAGCCAAAGAATTGAGTTGATGTTCCCAATATTTGGGCAGATTAACTTTAGTAGTTCCAAAAGACATGTGACAGCAAGAGTAGTGGGGGAAATACTCTTTTACCTTGTATTTCTTCCATTAAAAATACAGAGCAGCACAATAACTTTAATACTTTACCACATTAACCCACATTAACCCAACTGATACAGTGATTCTCTTTGTTTCAGGACCACAGAAATTCACTCCAGTTGTTTCAGTACTCTTAAAATTCATGATGTTAACTATATGGCAATTTACTTCATCAAGACCTTCCCAACTTAAGTTCTTTACTGTGAGAGTGGTGAGGTGCTGGAACAGCTGCCCAGAGAGGCTGTGGATGCCCCATCCATCCATGGAGGTGTTCAGGGCCAGGTTGGATGGGGCCCTGGGCAGCCTGGGCTGGTATGAAATGTGGAGGTTGGTGGCCCTGCCTGCAGCAGGGGGTTGGAGCTTCATGATCCTTGAGGTCCCTTCCAACCCAAGCCATTCTGTGATTCTGTGATTGTGCATTCACTAAAATAACGAATACCCTGAAAAGTCACTAATGGATTTCAAAGAACTGTCTGCTCTTCTTCAGTTGGATGGAAAAAACACATGCTTTTAAATAGGCAGAAGAGCTCTTAGAACAGGAGGGATCTTGCATCCTGTTTAGATCGATATGCTACATCATCAGGAGAGGGCACCCTTGGACCAAACTTGACAGTTAAACGTCAGTAGGGAAAGATGAGAAGCTCATGAGCTTTGTCCTTTTCAGAAACAGAAGGGAGATGTCTACTAAAAAACTATTCCAGATTAACATTGATTGCAAAACAAAGAAATAATTATCCCATGCTTGGAACAGTAGTATGTCTTCCTGAAGTGACAATATTATTCCTCACTTGCATGCAGCTATAAGTAAGCAGTGTATTGGCTTGGAGAACATGCCCTACGAGGAGAGACTGAAGGAACTGGGGCTGTTTAGTCTGGGGAAAAGGAGGCTGAGGGGAGACCTTATTGCTCTCTTCCAATACCTGAAAGGCGCTCACAGAGAGAGCAGGGCTGGGCTCTTCTCACTGCTGACAAGTGACAGGACGAGGGGAAATGGCCTCCAGTTGCACCAGGGTAAGTTTAGGCTGGATATCAGGAAATTCTTCTTTACAGAAAGGGTTGTTAAGCACTGGAATGGGCTGCCCAGGGAGGTGGTTGAGTCACCATTCCTGGGTGTGTTTAACAACCGTCTGGATGTGGTGCTCAGGGCCATGATTTAGCGGGGGGGTTGTTAAGAGTTGGGGTAGTAGGGTTAGGTTGTGGTTGGACTCGATGATCTTTAAGGTCTTTTCCAACCTGAGTGATTCTAAAGTAGCCTAAAGTTATAGCAAAAAGAAAAAGAAAGCAGCAGCCAGTGCTAAATAACCTGAGGAAATAAGAAAAACAAGAGATTGGAGCTAAAAGTCCTTTCCAATAGACTAAGAACACATGACTGTTCCCACTGATGTCCAAGGATTACAACCAAGATGTTTCCCTCCTGTACTCATTACTCATTTTCACAGTTCCTGGCACTGATGAACTCACTCAAAATCCCCTCACTTTGTGTGTGAAACTGGAAGTAATCTGATGAAAACCAACAGCAAAATGCACTATAAAGCAAGGGGTACTGGGGAACATGCATAAGGTATGTTAAAAGGAAGATACAAGGAGTATAAGAAAAAGAAAAGAGATGTTTTAAGGCAGTGATTCTGAATACGTTCTCAAATAATTAGTTTTAAAATGATACATCTCTATGAATTCTCATTGATTTCATCTGTTAGACTCCCCTTCAAAATCACAAGGAGTTGAAAACCAGTTTTAAATTCTCCTTTATCCCTGCAAAGCATATTAAGAAGAATTACTTTCTATTATACAAATTTATAAAGGTAACTTATTTACCTTCTTATTTACTATCACAGTTTCTAGATACACTACTAGGAACTGCCTTAGCACTGAAATAAACAGGGCAGGCCATACTTCAAACAGCAGAATAAGGCAGTCATGTGACAGAAATGCCCCTCATCTGTATTCTCTTAAATTAATTACTATTAAAGACAAATCTTGTTCTGCTCTCCCTCGGAAGGGAGGGGAAGGGACAAAGGGGATCAAAATGTCTGAAGAGTATTCTGGTCTAGTATCAATTTTGAGAGCTAAATATCAACTAATTATTAAATATATATATATGTGTGTATATATATTATGAAAGCATTACCAGACACTGGCTCAGGAAAGTAATCTTTTGATTAACAAATACTATTATTTCTTGGACCTCAGAACAGAGCCACACAAAACAACCTTTTGGCTATCTGTTTTCACATTCACTTCAACACCAGTTTGGAGCCCCTGAGACAGGATGGGCAGAAGAGCAGGACCATAAACTGAGCTGCACCATAAACTGCTGGGAAGCTCATTGTGACTGACATTGTGAGAAAATAGTGGAACAGCCTACAAAGTTCACTGAATAATTAGTTTAATCTGCTTGGTTTGTTTTCCAAAAGGGAGATCAAAGTCTGAAATAATTATAACTGACTGTGAGGGGAGAGGGGGAAAAATAACAGTACAGAAATGCAGTATAATTCCTCTACAAGCCTATTTGGTGAAAAATGAATTGTTAGAAGTACTCCTGTTTACATAAAGTACTTCATTTAGCTAAAATATTCAACAATTCTATAGGCTTTTTGAAAGGTGTTTTCAATATTGCTTAAATATTTTCATTGACACAAAGACACTGTGTGGTTGTATGCTCAAATTTAAACAAAACCTGCCACTGATTCACCCCCATTCAATGCTGTTTTCCATATACTGATGTGAAGACAAATGTGCTGCACACAATATTATTCTTGCCTTTTTCCATGTCTTGCCTCAATTTCTGTGTTAACGTTACTTAAGTACAGCAGCAGAATTTCAACAGACATATATCAACATCAGCACGACACAATTTAACAGATCTGTTAATTACCATACCTTCAGAGCACATGAATAAGCCTTCTCTCCAACATTAATGGACTTTGGATCATCATCATCCAGGTTTTCCCAAATCCTAATGTCTCCATCACTGCCGCAAGTTACGATGCAGCTGTTCGAAGACACAGGATTTCAACCAAATGAAAATGTTTTGTTTTAATTGAAACACTGCATATAATTCATTGAGCACTATGTTTAATAAACATGGAAACAGAATACAAATCTGGTATCACGACACAGTGCTGGTGTCTCTGATAACCCGCTAGGCCTGGCGCTCGCTGAACTGAACTTTACTTATCATCAATCCATTCTCACCAGGATCTAGATGGAATTTTTCAGAGGGCTGATTTCACTGCCAGCTGAGCATTTAATTGCTTCTTAAGCCTCTGAAAATTTACCTTACAGCTGAGGGCAAAACTAAGAGCGTTAACACACACTTGACTGGAGTTTAACAAGCTTAACTTGTTTCAGTCCTACAGAACCCATAAAAATATTACCATGGTGTTCAACTGTCAAGTTTGCTGGAGCTAGCTATAGTTTTGATTTCTTATGGCTTATGCAAACATATTTTCTTCCAAGATACATTTAGAGTCTATGAAATCACTTTTGTAAAAGTGAATACATAGAGGATCTTATACATGTGTGTGTAGGGGTCGGCCTCTTTTCCCAGGTAACCAGTGATAGGATGAGAAGTAATGGCCTTAAGTTGCACCAGGGGAGCGTCAGGTTGGACATTAGGAAACATTTCTTCTCCATAAGAGAGGTGAGGTACTGGCACAGGCTGCCCAGGGAGGTGGTGGAGTCATCATCCCTAGAGGTGTTTAAGAAACATGGAAATGCACTACTAAGGAACATGGTTTAGTAGGCAATTCTGGGCGTGGACTGGATGATCCTAAAGGTCTTTTCCAACCTTAGTGATTCTATATGTCCTACACACATACTGTTCTCAACAAAGACAAATAAAGGATGTGCCAGACCAAGCTAGGTCATAGGTCCACCTGTCCAGTATTGCAGCTGGAACAGATACTTCTCAGAAAGCAACAGACAGGAATGTGACCATCCATCCCCCAGATGGTCATAGAATCGTTTGAGTTGGAAGGGACCCTTCAAGGCCATCTGGTCCCACTCCCTGCAATAAATAGGGACACCCACAGCTCCGTCAGGTGCTCAGAGCCCCTTCCAGGCTGACCTTGGGTGTCTGCAGCGCCATTCACCATCTCTCTGGGCAACCTGTGCCAGTGCTTCACTGCCTTTACTGTAAAAAACATCTTTCCTATAACCAATCTAACTCTCCCTCTTTTAGTTGGAAAACATTTCCCCTTGTCCTGTCACAACAGACCCCACTAAAGAGCCTGTCCCCTTTCTTACAGCCCCCCTTTAAATACCCAAAGGCTGCTCTCAGGTCTCCCCAGGGCCCTCCCTTCTCCAGGCTACACAGCCCCATCTCTCAGCCTCTCCTTGCAGGTAGGTTTTCCATCCCTTGGGTCAATTTTATGATGATATTTCCCCCTTCTCTCTAGGATCGGGGCAGTTACCTGCCACTGTCATCGAAGCACACATCCGTGTGTCCCTCCGTGTGTCCGTACCGCATCGGCTTTTGTGCTGACGGCATTTTTGTTCTTCCCTGTTAAACAAGGGTGGGAAATAACATCAATTTTTAAGAAAGACTATAGAAAGAGCCCCAGATGGGGAATCCCACCCACGGAGGCTGGAAGCGCTTGGATCCCGGCTGCCTCCCATGTATCCCAATAGGGCCGCAACCCAGCAGACACTCAATACCCCACAACGGGAAGGAAAACAAGCCACGGTGGAAAAAGAGGGAAAATCGAAGGGCTCAGGCGGCCTGCTCCTCGCCGCCCCCTCCACCGCCGTAGCAGCGGCCCCAGAGCCCGCGCAGCCCCTCACGGGGTGGACAAGGCGCTCCCCCCGCCCCAGGCCGGGCGCTGGGCCCAGGCCGCGCTCACCTCACCTCACGCCGCCCCGTTCGAGCCTTCCCGCGCTCCCCGCCCGCGACAGGGCCGGCCCCGCTCCGTCAGCGCGCCGTCAGGGCCCGGGGCGGGGCTGCGAGCAGCGGGGGCCGGGCCCGACCGGCAGACGGCGGGATGGCGGCGGCGGGTGCGGCTGGGGCCGCTCAGCGGTGGCTGAGCTCCGACAGGTGACGGGGCCGGGCCGGGGCTGCTTCCTCACGGCTGCCGGGCGGCAGCAGCGGGTGAGCTGGCGACGTGGGGAGCGCGGGGTGCGGAGACGAGCGCGGGCGGCCTTCCTCCTCCTCCCTTCGCCTCCTCCTTGTGAGGAGATTTCTGCTCCAAAAAGCCCTGTCCGGGGTCAGGGCAGACGGGCTGGGCTGGGCTGGGCTGGGCTGGGGTCGGGTCCATCTGCCCAACGTGAGGTGATGTGGGGCTGTGGGTTAAAGCCTCAGCTTGAGGCTGCGGCTGCAAACCGCGACCTGCCCGGTTTGCCTCAGTGAATGTGTGCCGAATAGGGGCATCTTCATCCATCAGGTGTGTTTGTACGGGGTACGTGAGCCCAGTCCTCGCCCCTCAGCAGCTCTAGGAGCGCTCCTAGCCGAGGACGGTGCTCGTGGGTCCCGGCGAGCTCAATCCCTGCGGAGGCGAAGCGTGACAGAGGGCTGCTGGCATCCTCATGGGTCAGAGCCGTGTGCAGATCGGTGTGCTGTGCTCCTGTAATTACAGCTGTCACTGTGCTGTAAGCAGGTAGCGATATGTCATTAAGTGTGTTCGTAGGCTGGAAAATAGGAGCTAAGCATCTTTCCTTTTGTATTTCTTAAAGGACGAGACGTGTGAGAGCTTGGCATACCTGAAATAAAGGGAAAATAAAACCCAAAAAGCAGTTCTCTGCTTTTCCTTTATGTAATTTTAATGTTCTGGCCCAATTTATTCCTGCTTCTAAGAAAAATTGCTTCCAGGCAGAGCCCTTTTATCCTCAGTTTTACTCTGCAGGGGAGTGATCAGTGCTGGGTGAGCAGAGGGATTTATTTGTGCTGGAAATGAGATCGGGCTCTTCATAACACTGTGTTGCTACTTTCATGAATGAGTAAGGCAGCGTTGCCAAGTAGGCATGCTTCTTTTTTGCCTTTATTTATTTATTTTTTTAAATGAATATGCCCGGATTTCATTATTAAACCCCGTGGCAGCTGTGTGAAGACATGTTTTCCATGGGTGTACCCTGACATATTTCAGTAAAGCTTGATTTCTGGAGAGGATAATGTGTGCTAGCACCGTGATTCTCACTGAACCACTTACCGGATGAGTGGGAAGACCAAGCTATTCTTACAGCAAGCTCCTGGGGCTGAGAGAAGCGTGTGCCAGCTGTATTATTATGCCTCTAATTATTTATTTTAGTTTGCAGAATGTCTCATGCAGACTGCACCTGAAACATTTTATGGTATAAAAGCTGCCACGAGCTCAGCTTCATGTAGAGGTCCCAATTCACGGTCCAGAGGTGCTGCCTGCTGGAGGAGCTCTGTAATTCCTGGGAAAGCTTTTGGGGCCTTTGGGTTTGAAGGTCGCTTGGCCAAGGGAATGGGGCACCCTGGCTCTGTCCCATCGGAAGTGGCGAGGCATCAAGGTTAGCCTTTAAATCCGGTTGGAAATTAAAGCAGCTGGCTTTATGAGGAGGTGTAGCCGGCTGGGAGGGCAGGCAGTGGCAGGGTGGGAGCGTGCTGCTCACCTGCAGGGTTTCTGGGTGGAGCACGAGCGAGGTGTTGGTCACGGGCCATAAAGCTGTTCCTGATTTAGTGCTTGAGAGGCTGCTGAGCGCTCTGCCCGGCTTTCCTGCAGCCCATACACAGAGTGCCTTGAAAGCAGCAGGTCTGAGCCTTCCAAGCCTCCTCCACATCTCAGGTATGAATAAAAGAGCCCTGCTTTGGGGTTGAGGGAGGTGTTGCTGCATGCCCTGTAGTTCCGGGAATGTACAGATTCTGTGAGGATCGGGCGTGCTTCCAGGCAATAGCTTCTGTCATTCTGGATTACCAGCTGCATCTTTAGACAGCAACTTCTGTTTTGTACGTGTGATAATTTCTTTAACTTGTTGGAAGTTGGAGTTGAGCTCCGTTCCAGAGTTGGGTATTTTGGATGCCGTATCGTAAATCAAAATAAACGCATTCAAAACGGAGAAAAATAAGTAAAGAGGAATTGAAACTCGCTGTTACTCGTAATAGGCTGGGCTTTTTTCCAGAAAAAGTCAATAGCAGCTCAACTTCAGTGGAAGGTCAGGTTTTAAAATGCGGTCTCGCAGCCAAACTTTAATTGGGTGAAAGTAATGAAAACAGCATGTGACCAGTGAGAGATTTTTGAGACGGCTTCCATGTACGTTGTAATAAATTGGAGCGTTTTTCCTTTTGGCTTCTTTGTCAGGCTTTTGTCAGAAAGAAAAGTTAGAAAAAACATCAAGATTCATTCAGTTTAGTGTATGAATCTTTTATTAGAGGCATCATACAGTGACCCTTTGGCTTTTCTGTACAAGAACAGCAAACCCGCTAAGTGCTTTCTGCATGAGGGTCGTGCAGATGGGAGCAGGTTGCCCACAGAGGCGATG
The DNA here is from genome assembly GCA_016647715.1 of Pavo muticus. NCBI lineage: Eukaryota > Metazoa > Chordata > Aves > Galliformes > Phasianidae > Pavo > Pavo muticus. The sequence goes on along the minus strand of JACDJE010000119.1, from coordinate 285,365 downwards.
GGACCTCTGTCCTTGTGCTGCCCAGGACAGACTCCCCCAGCACTGGAGGGATGAAGGTTGGGCTGCAGGCAGCTTTTCAACCAGCACCCAGGGGACGTTATGACATTCTCTTTCTTCTTTGCACTGAGATTGAAGCAGCTTCACAGAAGGGACTTGGAGGCTGTGTGCTTGAGGCAAGGGTCCAGTGGTGCAGGGCATAAATATCTAGTTAAAGCAACGCGGTATTTATTGGAAGGGGGGGGAGAATTTGCCTACACTTAGAGTTTTGATTCTGCTGTTGGAGTTACTGGGTGTTTTGCAACTGATATAAATAGGCTTATGGTGAGGCTGAATATGCCTTATCACAGATAAGCACTGAGATCTGGCTGGGAGGCCTGAAGTTTAGCGTGAGGGCATCGGTGCTGGAAGGAGAGAGCACCTGGAGCAGGCTGCTGCCCCGTCCGCTCCACAGCCTGCTTACGGAGCCAAAGAGGCTCTTCGTGTTCAGGGAGCTGTGCCCTGGTGAAAACAACAACAGAACCCACCCCGCTGCCTGTCCTCAGGGACTGCAAGCCACAGCAGTGTTGGATAACCTTGAACTGCAAGCCGGATCCCATGGCCCGACGTGAACTCTGTTTATCCCTGCATGTTGCTTTTGCTCTGCCGTTTGCTTAGAGTTTGGAGCATCAGGTTTTTTGTTGAATACATCTGCTTCTGAGATGCCTAAGGTATCCCTGCTTCAAAGAAAGCTTTTGGAGGCAGAGGACTAATGGTATCTGTGTCATTCTCCACCAGTGCTTGTCTCCTTACTCTTTGCAGAAGGAAGGACCTCAGAACTGACATATGTAAGCTGTGCGGTGCACGACTTCTCCACTTAGCATTGCCTGTAGGGAAAAGTACACTCTGTGTTCCCTGCTTTTTATTCTCCCTTTCCTCTTCTGCTCTTTCAGTTGTGTTCAGCCATTAATGGATATAGGTGCAACATTGTATTTCCTCACAGGCACGCAGTGCAGGGGATGGTGGGTTTAGGTGGATGGCCCTAAGCGGTAATACAGCATTGAATGCATCACTGTCCTTTATGTCTGCGTACCCAAAATGTTTTTGGTCCCCATTTTACAGGCAGGGCTCTGAGTCGTGGATTGGGAAAAGTATGAAGGCACGACTCCTGGGTGGAACACGAGACAGAGGGATTTGGGTATTCCTTGTGGGTGCTGGGGTGCGTGCTGGCTTACCCTTTACTCCTCTTCCACAAGGGCAGATTCAGACTTGGCTTTAGTAGGATGATGTCCTGTTTTCTTCACCCACTCTGCCCTCTTTCCATGGGTGTCTGATGAATGATTACTTCTGTGACGTGGCGGGATCGTGCCTTGCTCCCAGCAGCCCTGGGAGCAGCTTTCTGTGCTGCTGGCTAATGGTGCATGTCTTACAACATCATGTGCTATCGCTCCACTTCGAGTTGCAGGGTTCAGATACCACTGGGACGTGATGGAGGAAAGGTTGGAAGTGGAACGTGGCTTTGCAATTAAACACAAGAACAGCTTAGGCAGAGATGAGACAAAACACCAGAATTATTTCAGCAGTAAGGCCGTGCTGTCACGCTGGGGGATATCAGGCCTTTTCAGCACGTTTTGTACATTTCAGGCTTTTTAATTAAAATCCCATATTCTGCATCTTCTTATTCCTTATATGGGCTGGATGTGCAGGATGAGGTAATTAAAGGTTTCAAGGCCAGTTACAAACTGTCATATCCTGATTTTTAAGTACTTGACTTTGCACTCTAAATGGAGGGAAGGTTTAGGTTGGGTGTCAGGGGGAAGTTCTTTACTCTGAGAGTGGTGAGGTGCTGGAACAGCTGCCCAGAGAGGCTGTGGATGCCCCGTCCATCCCTGGAGGTGTTCAAGGCCAGGCTGGATGGGGCCCTGGGCAGCCTGGGCTGGTCTGAAATGTGGAGGTTGGTGGCCCTGCTTGTGGTGGGGGGTTGGAGCTTCGTGATCCTTGAGGTCCCTTCCAACCCGGGCCATCCTGTGATTCTATGAAATGAGATCTCCCCTTCCAATTAAAAATCCCATATGTATAGTTAGTACAGATTACTACAGGCTGAATCTAGAATAGGTTTGTGGGGTTTTCAGTCATTGTGTAGAAAACTCAGTGCTCCACTCTGGATGAAAATTAGAGATATTACAGAAGCAGCCACTGAGCTTTGGTCTGAATCAAGGCAGTTTAAGTCTCGTGTAAATGCAGCCTTCCTGCTGTCAGTATTACATCTGCAGTGTTTTCACTGAAAAGCGGTGTGTAAAACCTTGAGAGAAGAAAACAGTCTTTAATATTTGATGATTTGTAATTGCTGAAATGTGGACACGTTCTCTGCTTTCACAGCCACCGAGGGATTGTTCATCCAGCTGCTCTAACACCGGGGTTTGGTTTTTTCCCACATTATTTGCAGTGTTTTCTCTCTCTCACCCTCATTCCATGTTTCTTCATCTCCTCACATTGCTCCACCTTTCCCTCCCTTTTCCTCTCCACCCCCCCGGGTTTGTGGATTGTAAACCATGAACACAATGTCAGAAATTCTCAGCGAAAGTTCCATCTGGGTTGCATTTGGTCTGCAGATTGCATGGAAGCCTCTGGCACAGCAGGCTTTCTCTTTACTGAAAGCAGAGGCAAGACCTCAGCCTGCTCAGCCCCCGGGGGACTGCAGGGAGATTGTGTCATGCTGGCTAATCCTAATGATGAGAACGAATTGAATGGAGAGAGGAAGTGAATGCCCTTTTCTTTTCCTGCTTAATATTTACCACGTCAATTAGTTTAAAAAACCAACAGTGGCCAGCAGGCTCTGAATCTCGTTTTGGTGCAGAGGCACGGTGGTGTGTGATGGAAAGCAGTTCTGCATCCTGCCATGCCTCAGGAGGGTGCACCAGCCACAGCGCATTGCTGGCCGTGTTCCCTAAGAAAACATCTCTGCTCTACTTTCAGCTGAGCAATCAAAAGAGGAATTTTTGTTCTTCAAAGCACGGCATTCAGAAGGAGATCTCTTATCTAGCTGAGAAGTCATCGCACTTCTGAAAACAAAAGAGAATGAAATCAGCAACCGTGGGTCTGAAAGCAGCAGTGATGTTAATAATGTAAACTTTCTTCTCTAATGAGTAATAAGCAGTTCCATCTTCCACGGCCTTTTAAAATTGCTTTTAGTAAGGGACTGGATTTGTTTTAATCCTTTTCAGTATGTAAAGCCCCAGATATTTCAATCCCTCGGGGGCTCAGTATTTTCTAGCTCCGTTTTAAAAGGCAAAGGCAAACAGCTCTCAGGAATTGACAGGCTCTGTGACTGATAGAATTTGGTTTTTCCTATCCAGAAAGTGACCCAAAAGTGTCAGTTAAGAATAAGATCTCTGGCATCCCACTCTGTGGCTTAGCAGCAAACAGGCTTATCATCTAGGTACAGTAGCTCTTTGTACTCTGACCTACTTGTTTCTGCTCTGCCTTGTTCCTTCTTGAAAGGTTATTTGGAAAGAGATGCAGAATTAGCTGGAAAAACAAGGAAAGCGGTGTCACCTGCCATGTGAAGCGCTTCATCTTCAGATGGACCCTCGCAAAAGAGGGCTGCCAGCACCTCCAACCTTCTGCTCTGCTGCCTCGTCAGAATAGGGGCTCTAAAAATACATCACGTTGTTTGTTCTGGAGGATGTTTTTCACGAGGAAGGATTAAGATCCTTGTCTGGGATCAGGCCAGGGTTTGTGGAGAGCTCTCAAGAATTCAGCTTGATCATTATTTATAGGTGGCTAACAATTAATTGTCGCTGTTGTCATGCATGCACAGGCGTTCATCTTGTGTGGTGTGCACGCAAAGCTGTTAACTTAGCTGTCTTCTCTTTGTCCTCAGATACTTTCAGGAAGCACCACAGAGAAGCTTCCCTGGGTAGAAAACCCTGCAAGCAAAAACTGTGCTTTCTGGGAACGTGGGGGAGCAGAGCCATTGAAATGGCAGAAAATAAGGACAGTAACATGAAAAACGCAGACGTGAGACCCAAGAGCAGCCGGAGCAGAAGTGCAGACAGAAAGGATGGGTACGTCTGGAGCGGAAAGAAACTCTCCTGGTCGAAAAAGACTGAGCGCTGTTCTGACGCTGAGACAGCAAACGCTGCAGGAAGGTCAGGGCCTAATTTAAGGAGCCAGGAGAGAAAGTACAGCTGCTCCTCTATCGAGCTGGATCTGGATCGTTCGTGTGGACACAGGTTTTTAGGCCGGTCCCTCAAACAAAAGCTGCAAGATGCTGTGGGTCAGTGCTTTCCCATAAAGAACTGTACCAGTCGGCACGCCTCTGGACTGCAGTCGAAAAGGAAGATTCATATCAGTGAATTAATGCTAGATAAGTGTCCTTTTCCTCCACGCTCAGAGCTTGCTTTTCGGTGGCACTTGATTAAAAGGCATACGGCCCCTGTAAACCAAAAAGCGGAAGACTGGACAATTGCTGACTTATCCCAGAATGAGGAAAAGGAGGAGGAGCTACGAGACAACGAGATAGAGTCCGATCCCCCGTCGGCTCCCTCCCCATCCTCTGACCTTACTGATGGCATCCCCTCCAGGCGGGACTCACGGTCTGAGCTGGTGGCAGGGAAGGTGGTCAGGAGCAGTAAAGATGACAGCGATATGGACTCCGACGATGAAGTTATAACGCTGTGCACGAGCTCTAGAAAAAGAAACAAGCCCAAATGGGAAACTGATGATGAGCTGCTGCGGATGGAAACGCCTCCAAAATACCACACGCAGATTGATTACGTGCACTGCCTAGTCCCAGACCTCCTTCAGATCAACAACAACCCCTGCTACTGGGGAGTCATGGATAAGTATGCAGCCGAAGCACTGCTAGAAGGAAAGCCAGAGGGAACGTTTTTGTTACGAGATTCTGCCCAGGAAGACTATTTGTTCTCTGTGAGCTTCAGGCGCTACAGCCGCTCTCTCCACGCACGGATAGAGCAGTGGAATCATAACTTCAGCTTTGATGCCCACGATCCTTGTGTCTTCCACTCCCCTGACATCACAGGGCTCTTAGAGCACTATAAGGATCCAAGCTCCTGTATGTTCTTTGAACCGCTTTTGTCCACTCCGTTGAACAGGACTTTTCCCTTCTCCCTTCAGCACATATGTAGAACAGTTATTTGCAACTGTACGACTTACGATGGTATCGATGCACTTCCTATTCCTCAGTCAGTGAAGCTGTACCTGAAGGAATACCATTATAAATCAAAAGTTAGAGTACTCAGGATTGATGTACCAGAGCAGCAAAGCTAGAAGATATTTTTGTGCCGGAATGAAATGGTCTCTAAACAGATGAGTTGTGTGTTCAGTCTTTCCTCCCTTTAAGTTTCTTTTTAATGGCAGTTTGACGTTCTTCTTCTTTTTATGCACATCATTTACAACCCAAACTAGCCTCTGCCTAAGGCTTTTTTATCCAGATGTACTTTGAGTCTTCCCAGCTCTCTTTTAGGAATGATTGTGGGCTTTTTGGTACTGTTCCTAAACTAGTTTTATGGGATTCCAGGTAGGCTTTCTGGTATTTCTATAGGTGGGTAGTCTTTAGATCGAAAAACCTTCCAAATTGGTTTGGAACTCGATCCCTCTTTTCTATTGTATTTCCCTCTGTTGCTGACATGTCTGAAATAATGCACTGTTAACTAAAGACTGACTCACCTGGATTTTCTGCATTTCTTTTACAACGAGTCTCTAGCCTCGTGTGTATGTCTGTATTTAATGCAGTAATTTCATCCATCTATTTCTAACATTACTATTCCTAGCAAAATGAAGTTTGAAAGAGGATATGATCATTCTATAAATACATCAGGGGACTGAACACCAGGGAGGGGGAAAAACAATTCAAGCTGAGGCCAACTCTCGGTACAGGAACAAACTCCTTTGCTAGAGGAGCTGCTGCTTCTGCAATGATAAAGCACAGGGTGGGAGCGAGGGAGGGAGGATATTTCCTTAAAGACCTTGCAGAGTTTGTGGGTTTTAAACTATTTGATCTCGTGTAGTTGGTCCTGAGGTAGTGATGGATAGTCAGATCTGCTGCTGTGTGATTGGTTTAATGTGTGGAAAAGATGTTATCAAAACGGGCAATTACTCGTAAGATACATATGCAGGATACACGTGGGAGCACGCAGCACAGCTCAGTCGTGCTCCTGGGTTGCAGACTAAGGGCCACAGGAGCACAAGCAATATTTCTCTTCGAATGTTTCCATTTCGCCTTGTGCAGCACGCTGTGAATTTGCAGGCATCAGATCCATCCTGGAAGCTGGCTGCTGAGGAGTTACCAAGGAAGCTTTGCAATACAGCTCCATTGGGGACCTGCTTTCCTGCCCACGCTGCCCCTGCACAAGAAAACCCTTTCCCCTGAACTGCTGCCACTGTGATGTAAATAGATTTCCAGGGACATCTGCTTAGAGACCAGCCAGTTTGTTTTCACTGTGTGTTTTAAACAGGTTTCGAACCAAAGTCTCCAGGGAGAAAATGCAAACACATCAATCCATCACATTGCACATGGATGAACGCGCTGCAGGACAAACTCTCAGCTGCTATAAATCAGCATGGCTTTATTGATGCACTTAGAACAGTTTATACCAGCTGAGAGTCTCCCTCCTCCATATGCAAATGTTAATTGTATGACTGATGTCAGAAAAATTACTTCCTTTTTTTTTTGGCAGTGTTTTCCTTGTGCTGCTTCCATTCAACTGATCCTAATTTTTGCATAAGCTGTGTTTATTCAAGAACAGCTTCATATTAGTATACCTATTTCTTCTTTATCTACCCCTGCCATTTTCCTTATACAAAATGAATGAACAGCAGGGGGCAAATTCACTGTTTTTTATTCTGTGCCTGTCAATACAAAGGGCTGCTGCAATCAAAGCTAGTAGTCACTGGCTTGAAATCTGTCTTGATTTTAGTGATTTTAGAGCTACATGCAGTCTTTCAGAAGCTGTTGGTTCAGCTCAGTTTTAGATGGGAGTTCCCATTCTTCTATTTCTTACAAGTCCACAAAATGTAGATTTCAGCCAAGAGTCTCATCCACTTTGGAACCTATCTAAGGCCATCAGCTCCTTCACAGCCACCAGCCCTGTCCAGAGAGGGGCAACGAAACTGGTGAGGGCTCTGGAGCACAAGTCTGATGAGGAGCTGCTGAGGGAGCTGGGATTGTTTAGTCTGGAGAAGAGGAGGCTCAGGGTAGACCTCATTGCACTCTACAGCTTCCTGAAGGGAGGCTGTGATGAGGAGGGGTTTGGCCTCTTCTCCCAGGCAACAAACAGGACCCGAGGAAATGGCTGCAAGTTGTGCCAGAGGAGATTTAGGTTAGATATAAGGAAAAGCTTTTTCTCTCAGAGAGTGGTCAGGCACTGGAATGGCTGCCCAGGGAGGTGGTGGAGTCACTGTCCCTGGCAGTGTTCAAGAGGCGTCTGGATGAGGAGCTACGAGATCTGGTTTAGTGCTTGTGGTAGCAATGGTGATGGGAGGACGGCTGGACTACATGATCTTGCAGGTCCTTTCCAACCTTGTGGTTCTATGATTCTTTCAAAGCCATCTGAGAAATGTCCCTTCAGGATGAAAGGCCATGCAAGAACCTTTTAGGGTATAGGTCTGCAACTTGCTGTCATTTCAGTGTCATTCCTTCTGCAGCCTACACTGCTTTGGCAGCCGCATGGTGTTGATGCATCACTTACCCCAAAAATGTCTTGAGCTCTCCATTTTTAGGAGACCTATATAATACAGCAGCTGAGGGACGAAGGTGCCGCATGTACAAATAGTGCCTTTCAAGGCTGGATGTGGCTCTGGGCAGCCTGGTCTGGTGGTTGGCGACCCTGCACATAGCAGGGGGTTGAAACTAGATGAGCATTGTGGTCCTTTTCAACCCAGGCCATTCTATGAGTCTACGATATGAAATCACACATAGAAAGTCCTAATGAACAGGCTGTGGAAGCTCACCCTAGTTTTTTTTCCTGTTACAATTGTCCAGATCATACCATGACTGTGACCTTGTACAGTCTGAATTTTGTGTATGTGTGCAGTCTGAGAGATGTACTTCATCAAGTACACAGTTTGTCATGAAATGTGAGAAATCAAGAACTCTATTTTGCTCAAATCTATGTCCTCTCTCTCTTTTTTTTTTCCCTTTTCAATAAGCTTTGTAGAAATTAACTGATTTTACAATGTGCAAAGCATGGTCATCCAGAAGTTTCTTCCTGCTGTTCTTATTAACTGGGCTTGTTTAGCTTGGAGAAGAGAAGGCCCCAGGGAGACCTCATTGTGGCCTCCCAGTATTTGAAGGGGGCGTATAAACAGGAGGGGGAACGGCTGTTTGTGAGGGTGGATAATGATAGGACAAGGAGGAATGGTTTTAAACTGAGACAGGGGAGGTTTAGGTTGGATCTTAGGAGGAAGTTTCTCACCCTGAGGGTGGTGACGCACTGGAACTGGTTGCCCAGGGAGGCTGTGGATGCCCCATCCCTGGAGGCATTCAAGGCCAGGCTGGATGTGGCTCTGGGCAGCCTGGTCTGCTGGTTGGCGACCCTGCACATAGCAGGGGGTTGGAACTGGGTGATCGTTGTTGTCCTTTTCAACCCAGGCCATTCTGTGGTTCTGTGATGACCAGTCTCACTGCTGCTGTTTGCTCAAATAATCCTTTATAACACCTTGCATTATCTATCTGAAGGATGTTCCAAAGATAACCAAGTCTTGAAGATCAGCAGTGAAGCCCTCCAGATCTTTCAGAAAGCCTCAGAAACAGGGTAAGGACTTCTGTTCTGTCATCCCAGCTTCTTGTCAGATAAAGATGCTGGGTTCTTTGGGATGAAGATTGAACGTGGAACAAAGAAAGGTGTGGACAAATACAAGTGCTTGAGGTGCCAGCAGGCATGCAGCCGATGGAGACGCGCCTCAGTAGCAGCCCTGGCTTCAGCCCCCTGTTTGGAGGCACCCAGCCAGCTCTGTGCAGGAATTCTGTCCCTCAAGTGGTTTCTGTTGCTTTGAAGGCTCACCCACGTTGTTGTGTGGTTCTGTATGAAGGCAGCGCCTTACATCAGTGTAACCACCTCTGGTAAGAAAGAGGGATCTGATTTTGATAGATGGTTTTGATGAAGGGACTCAGGTTCTTGATGCACGCTGAGCAAACAACATCTAGAAGCTATTTTCACAGGCTGGTTTAAAAACACAAAACACTCTGTTTGTTCTGTTCCCAGGATCATTGATGGGTTGGGAGCAGTTTGTCTGTCCAGTGGTTTGGAGTACACATTTCTTCTCACTTTCCTATTCTCAGCAGCTGTCACACTTAAACCTGAGGCACGTTTGGAACGGGATGCGTTTATCTTTAGTAGATACTTAAAAAAATAAGCCTAGCAATCGTAATTGAAATGCTTTTCTTTTAAAGATGCTGGTTTGTTTCCAAGGTGGAAAAGAAATCCTTGTGTGATGCAGACACACGTGGCCTTACTGTAAAATCGACGCCTTCTTCAATAATTAACAAGGGGATGCTTTAATTCTGGAAAAGGATGCTGTAGGAAGGAGGTTAAAGGAAGCTTTTAGTCAGCTCTGAGGCTAGATTTATTGATCCAGTGATCAATCCCTTTCTCTTTCCTGGATTTAAAGCTAATGGGAGACCGTGGTCAGAGACGAGTGGCTTTTAGTTAAGGTTTTTGACTCTTATAAATAATACAACAAATGTCCTGGTAAGTAATAAGAAATAAGATACTGGCTCATTCTTTTTAAATAGAACAAATTTGGCAAACAAGGCTCAGCTGTAATTTTCGAAGTCGTTTATTAGACAAATTGCTCTTCTCTACTTCTTTTACAAGAGAGACATAAACCATTATATTATTTATTCATGAATCATAGCCATTAAGGTGATAAATCAAATTATCAGCTTCCTGTCTCTCTTCAGTTTTAATCATTTTTTATAGTTCATGTAATATAAAGACAGCTTCCTTCCTATGAAACAAGAGACCTTCAGAGACCTTTTTATTGGAAACGCACATTTCCTTCCCATTTTTAAGTAGATCCCAGTGATTTTCTCTGTCAATTTTATCTGCAATAAAAATCCAATAAGGAACTTGTACATTGATTCAAGATAGCAAAGCTAGCTATGAAGTCGGTCATTTTTCTTCACCTCTGAAATAAGGCAGGGCTCCAAAATGCACTTCAGGGTTTCTCTCTGCCACCCTTACATGCACCTGGAAGCATCATAAGGTTTGGCAGGGAGAAACCTTGACATGAGCTCACATACAGACTGTAGGAGCCTTCTCAGCTGCACTGTGTGAGCTCTTGGTGCTCCATTCACACAGCCACCATGTTTCTCTGCCCCAGAGGTGGGAGAGCTGCTGTTGCCTGACAAACTGACATCATGTCACGCATCCTTTCCATCTAGTTCTGGCTGCTTCTGCATCCAAGAGGTGGCTTTGCAGCTGGGGCCGGGCCGTGCGTGACATGGGGTGGGTGGAGAAGTCCGTTCAGAACGGAAAGCCCATTGATTGCCATTCAAACTGTGACTGCTTGCAGATTTTGTCTGCTTGATGACCCACGTGAAATCCTGCTCTCGGGAAGCACGGATGAGGTCAGGGTTACCCAGAACACCACCCTCAGAAATACACGTCTGTGCTACAGTGTAAAAATCAATACCTGTTTACTCAACGCTATGAATAATAGAGTTTGAGATGTAAATATATAATTGATGCGTATAAAATCTATAGGGTGAGGCTGAAGTGAGTCCCAACGACTTCCCTACATCCATTTTAACAGCCCCCAGGCTACCTGTGATGCATTGGCTGCCCCAAAGGCTTCCTTGGCCCCAGCCCCCTATAGGCTGGCTGCCACGAAACCTTCCTGCAGGGAACTGTGAAAAAAGGCTTTCTCTCCCTTCCTGCAGGGAGCACACCCTGTAGAACCCAAAGCATGTGTCTCCCTATTGGGCTCGTGGCTGTTGGAATGATGCAGCAGGAAAAGCCCTGGGCTCGTGTTACGCACCGTCATGCCCCGGCACAACGCCATGGCTGGGCTGTACCAGCTTCAGCAAGGTTTGAATCCAGCACAGAGGCAGGACGCCCCGCTGGGAGCTGCTCCATCTCACTTGCCTCCTTTCTGTTTAATTCTTCCTGTGGAAAAAGAGATTCCCCATTCTCACTACCAGCCGCTAGCTGAGAGCATCCCCGAGTTTGTTTCAGTTGAACAGATTCATTGCCAAACCTGTTGTACATCAGTTGGAGTAGGCTACCATCCACTGCTTGTGCTAAAGTGTGTTGTTCTGTTGGGTTCTTTTAATGAGGAGGCTGGGTTTTGTCCTTTGTAGCACTGACGCAGTTGTGTTTCTAGGTCAGGCCTTGCCGTGCAGTCACATGAAGTTCCAGTTTGGACAAAACGCCCGGTGAGGGTCTTAATGTTTGATGCTGTTATGATGAGAGTGTTGTCTTATCAAATTCTATTTCCAATTAAAAGAATGGGATTAGCTCTCAGACTGAGACCTTTGGTGTTATTTTTAGCCTACAACTAATGAACCCCCTAAAATAGAGCCTGTCATAGAAATGCAGCGATCGGTTCTGCTGGAACGGTTAGGGAAATACATTAGCAGATCAGAAAGGGCAATAAATCTTCTGTCACAACCTTCCTCATTAAGCGAGATAATTTCAAATTGCCTCCAGTGTATTAAACAGTTCATTATTTTTTAGGGGGGCAACACACAAGACAAAAGAGTAGCGTTCTTTTAATTGATATCCTAAGCCTGAATCAAGCAAGTTCAGTCAAGAGAAATCAGCCTGAGCTGTGCGGCCGTACAGCTTGGCCAGAGCCACCCAAACCTTCATCTCCTCTCTCTTAGGGATGGAGGAAAGGTGTCCTGAAAATACTGGAGGGTCGATGGGGGGGTGGGGAAAGGGAATAGCCCTACTACGTTTGACACGGAGTTTCTCTCCACCAACCCAGCTGCAAAATCAAAGAGAGAATTTAAGGTTCGTGGATATTTGTCTGGTTATAAGAGGACAGCCCCCAGAACTTCATTTCTCTACTTTATCAGGACCCTGGTGTTATTCCCGAGGCATCTAATAAATCAAGTAAGCAAAGGGTACCTCCATCCCAGGATGCCTGTGGGAGCACAAAGGTTAACTTGAGTAGGAAACTGCAGCAAGAAAGGGGAATTTTGGGTGTCAGCTGAACTGAGGGATGGAGCCCGTGCCAGGGTACAGCAGAAACATTAGTCTGTGTGCACGGCTATGACCTCTCCCAGTAAAATGGGACACCACCACCCTCGTGTTTTTGGGGAGGAACATCACTGCCTGAACTTCAGCCTTCCCCGAAATTCCTCACTCCCCAGGATGCCTTTGACCCGGCAAGCTGCATGCTGAGGACAAGCTGAAGGGTTTTCTTCACTGTATCTCTACAGTAAAAAGATGCTGGCACTAAACCAGAAGATGCCTGAGATCTGGCTGCCGCCAGGGTAGCATCAGGTTGGCGCATGGGACATCCTGTCATTTTTATCCTGTCATTTTTATCCTGTCATTTTTACATGCTCAGAGCCAAATTGCATCTTGGTGTAATGCTGCTGGCCCTTGTACACAAGTCATCTTGGTCCTGTGCCCAAATGGAGGGCAAATGTGAAGGGAAAACAGGAGAATATTGTACTGGAGAAGATAGACTGGAAGGTGGGTGTTGCTCTTCCTTCAGTAGCAAGAGCACAAGTAAATAATTCCTCTCTTTATTGCATACATTCCTTTACTGTGATTCCAGGTGGGGAAGGGAAAGGGACGTTCCTTATCACACAGACAACATATGGCATTAGCAAATAACACAGTGTTGTAGCAGCTGAAAACACAGCTGAGTGTATTTTAACCTCCTTAACCTGAAAAGCACAGTGGTAAGAAGTCAAGCAAAAAGGTCTACACCTCTTTCTACTTCATTTTGGCTGCAGTACCACCACACGCATCCAAAGTCAAAGTTCTTTCATTTCATTTCTTGGTAGGTGCCAGAACACTGCTCCTTCAGCTTCATCATATCCGTATTCAGATACAATACCTTAATAATGTCTGCTCTGTTTCGATTTCAAAGCAGACCATCGGCCAAGCGTCCATCCAGCCAAGTACCGGTGGCCACCGGTAAGTGCCTGAGGGGCAGTCACACAGATAACAGCCAGCAGAACGTAATCGCCTTATCCTTACATCAAAACCAGCATTAATCTACTTTGAGAGAGGCACTCCATACTGGTGGTTTTACTACCTCAGCATGGCCGTGGTTCTCAATTTCCACCAGTGGGGACATTCAGTGCAAAGAACTGACTGCAGCTTGGTGAATGAATGAGAGCGCGCCGCCGCAACGTGCACTTCATTCATTTGCCAACTGCAGTTTATTTTTAATCACAAAAACACGTTCTAGCAGGCATACCATATGTATTTCATCTACAAGAGGAGCCATTTTTAGCAGTCCCAGACCTAACTACAGTGCAGGCTGTTCAATCTTTGCAGAGAGGGAGAGTCCGTTCATTTTCCCTGCGCTTCACTGCAATCCTTTTGGAGTCTGATCCTGCAGTCCTCACCACCTACTTGTGGTTTAGAAACTGTTTATGTGATTCATTTTGTGTTCATAGGTTACAGCAGCAACGTGCTTCTTGTTTTTGCTGCCTGTCTCTTCATTAAACCTGCGGTTCACGCCGCGGGGCCGGGGGAACTCCTGTTTGGGGAGTTGCTTCTTTCTGCTATTTTGGCAGCACATTTTGTTGTTTGCTCAGAATGTGTTTAGCTGAAGTAGGGCTGAGGGAGGGGTGTGAAGCAGTCCGGGATGAGACTGGTTTTCTCAGGTTGCCAACCAGCCTGGACCTTGGGTCACTGAGCTGAAATACTACCGAGAAAGAGTCATTTGTCCTCATTATTTGTGTCACAACAGTGGCTCGATGCCATTACCTCGTTGTTCAGGATGCTGGAAACTAAAGCAAGGAGATGCTCCGCGTCCCAAGGAACGTCAGGTCTGAGCCTAAAATAGGAAACCCTGTGAATACAGCAGCGGTGGCCAAAGGAGGGGGGTCTGCAGTACTGGCCTTACCCGAGTGTGGGGCAGCAGTCACGGGGTGTGGAATTAAAGGACAGGAATTTCCTGGAGGAGGAGAAGGAGCTGCTGCCAAGCTGGGCGAAGGCAGGCCGAGCTGGGAAGGCAGGCAGCTGTGGCAATGGGCTGTGCTGCAGGCAGCCTGCAAGCACCCGTTCTGCTCAGCTGCCTCCAGCGCTGCCCAGGGAGCACAAAATAGCACAGCCGTTGCGTCCTCTTCCCCGGGTGCCACGATGCTGCTCAAGCAGCCCAGTGTGTTCTGTGATGCACTTTATCCCAGCAGCCTGTGCCTTTCCTTTGTAATGGCTGTGTATGTGGAGTGTTTCTGCTAACGAACGGGGATACATCCAGCTTGCTGGGAAGGGGAGATTGTGGAATAACACAGATTCACAACACAAACTCATACTGCCCACAGCTACAAGGAGAGGTCTGGCAGGAGAACAGCAGCCTGGCTGCAAGGACCACTCGGTGCAGTTTGGATGCACGACTTCCATGAAGAAAATCCAGTGCTGGATGAACTGGCTTTTTTCTCTCCCCTTTTTTTCCTCTCCTTTGCCCAGTGGGAACTGCACGGTGAAACCTGCGCCATGACAAAACCATCACCCAACACACTGCTGGTACCAAGACTCATAGAAAAAGCCCCAAAGTCAGTGAGGAAACTTTGACTTAAATGAACTTTGGGTCAGGCTCATTCCAAACCTTCTGTTATCTCACTTGCAATTTATCACTCAGATGCCTGTAATTCTCCCCGGGGAGACTTTCTAGTATTTAAACAGCTACTACCCTGCATAATTTCTTCCTGTTTTCAGAAGAGAAACAGAGGAACTGTGAAATTCTGCCGAATGCCTCAGGAGCCCAAAGAACAGAGACTGTTCATTGAATTTTCTGCATTTATTATCAGCTGAGGATGTGACTGGAAAGAAGTCCAAGGCTAACAAGCTCAGAAGTTGGTGTTTCTTTTCCTTTTAATGACTCTTGCTCGAAATGATCCGGACTTCATTTCATTCCAGCCATATCTGCACTTTAAAGGAGTTCTGTCAGACAGGCAATAAGGACATTTTAAGTCACTTTTATTTATAGGAATCCTTCATGCTTTGGTGACTATTGACTTGACAAATCCATTTGACCTAAAATATCACCGCAGAAATGTTTTTGTGGTGTGTTTATTAGTTAAGAAGTCTTTCCCAGGCTAAGCTGTTTTCCAGCACTACCCTTCCAGCAGACTGGTGGAGAAAATAAGACCCAAAGAAGGAAGTGGATTCTTAGCAGTGGTCATGCAAACTGTTTTATTCTCATGGCATTTTCGCATGGCATTAGCAACTAAAAGGCACCAGTTCAGCACAGCGCTTAAGCTATTTGCTGAATCAGGGGCTGAAAGCTCAAGGGAAGGAGGAGGCAGAATGACACGGGTGTTATTCCCACAGATCTTCTCAGAGCATTAAATGACTGTTAGCTGATGCGACACGAATTCACCCTATTACAGTTGCAGTGAATGAGATTTGTGCTCTTTTGATGGGGCAGCCTGAAACTAACAAGGCAACCTCAGCCATCAAGTCCCTACCTTCAGCAAGGGGAGGGGAGGTAAGATTCCAAACCTCTGTTCTCTTTGATGCTGCTTATCTTGCCTCCTAACTCCACCCGATGTATTTTTCTTGACCAATCTCTTATTTCTGTTTCCCTAGTCCATCGCCGTGTGGGACATCTAGCTAATGAAACACTCGTGCTGCTGTTGGAAAAAGCTAAAGCACCACACCAGAGCAAAACTACTCTTAGCAGAGTAACTTTCTTGATAGGCATGATGTGATGATGGAGGAAATGATACATGATACGATATTTCTCTGCCATGGGTCCCACTTTATCAGTGCTGTAAGAAGTGCTGACGGAGATGGAGAAGGCACTACACTCTCTCAGCTGCACCGTGTATCTGGTAAATGTTCATCCCGGTTCATCATGGCATTGCTGGGGGAAATACCCTAACTCTGAGAGACAGCAGGTGAACATCACCTTGGTCTTCATTTGGAGGGGTTTGGGTCAGGTGGTTGGCTTCTGTTGAGCTGCTATGAAATAGAAAGGCACTCCCAGATGCACGAGTAGAGCAGGAGGCACAGGAGCCAGCCTCCAAACCTCACGCAAAGAGAAAAGGAAGCTCAGCCCACACTGACACAAACCCCTGGATCAGATCTGGATGCAGCCCTTCCTACACGATGTTTTACACTGAATACTCATGCTAATAATTCCTCACACACCCTTCAGCAGCACCTTTGTCCTATCAGTAACTTACTGATCCCTCACAAGCCCAAATGATCCTTATGTGCATCATTCCCTGAATTACTACAAGCCATTTGACTGTAAATGGGTTCTTTGGCACCAATCAGCGGATCATTGACCTTAGCGGTATGGCTACGCCATCAATATACATCTGAAGTAGAGACATGAGTGACTCGGTATCGAACAATTAATTTCACATGTGGAAACGCATATGTAAGTGGTTGTGCAAAACTGGAGATCTCAAAGGCCCCCAGAGGGTTTGCAGAGGAAGTGCAGAGCGCCAGACGGAGAAAAAGTGCCTGAGCGCAGCAGCATCTCTTGATGAACACACAGGTCCCAAGTGCTTTGCACTGGAAGATAAAACGAGGCATGAATATATGGCCACAAATGGCATGGCAGGGCGGTGGTGAAAAACTGAGTGATGGAGCTTTAGCAATCCAGGCACGTTCTTCCTGCTTGGAGCTGTTCACGTGGCTGCAGAGATAGATGATCGGCAGACATCCCATAGCAGGAGCAATGCCTTCAATTCAGTGCTGGCCTAAAAAAAGTTTTCCAGCTTGTCTCCACTGCAGCAAGCACTTGAAATTGTGATCCTCCAGAGAATGGAGGGCCATAATTTCATATTATCATCTGCCTGTGGGATCTGTGGCTGTAAGCCAAGCAGCAAATGGTTCAAAACTCATTGAGAGACTGAGGATTACAACACCAGACCAGAAAACAAAGTCAGCAACTGGGCAGGGGGAGGAAGGGGGGAGGGGAGAACAGACAGAGGATTGAGAAAGGCCTGGAGCCATGAGGAGGGGAGAGGGTTTGGGCCTCTCTGGGAGAAGAGACAGTCAGGTGGGTTTCACTGATGTCACACAGAGAGGAATTTCCTAATTCCTATTCACTGAAGAACAAGTGAAGAGAACTCTCTCTGTTGCTGCCAGCCACAGTCAGTAGCTCTGAACTCTGAAAACAAGCTCATGCAGTGGCTTGATGTATGATCAAGGCTCTACACATCCACCACTGTGCAAAGAAAATGTACCCAAAAAAATCCACTCCTTGTCACAGAACGCCCATACTGGAACCTAAGTGACTGTCAGAGTGCCTTTAATGACAGTTCACCTGCTCATAACTTCACAACAAGCAAGCAGCAATGCTTCCTTTCCAGCTCAATCCAGTTTATCTCATCTTCTCAATAGGGTGCATTTGCCATCCCCATGCACTTTGAACCAGTTTTATGATTTTATCTTCACGGCAACCAGCTTCTGCCTTGAGAAAGAGCACTTATTAACTAGAGACAGCGTCATTTTCAAAGTGATTTATTTTATGAGGGCTTTGAAATAAATTATCAGTCGGTGATTGGCCATAGGGGAAAGCGTATAAAAGCTTACCACGTGCACTGAACATACCATCTGGTCTCCTTTAAAATCTAGCTTCAGGGTGGCTCAGCTAATTCTTCCGAGTGCATAATGTTCACAGTGTACAGTGAAGCATGAATGTAAAAGCAGGGTGACATATCCCAGCGAGAACCAACACTGCAACTGAAGCTTTCTATCTCGGATCTCGCTGTTCCAGCCCATCATCATCCCTGGAGGCATTCAAGGCCAGGCTGGATGTGGCTCTGGGCAGCCTGGTCTGGTGGTTGGTGACCCTGCACATAGCAGGGGGGTTGAAACTGGATGATCATTGTGGTCCTTTTCAACCCGGGCCATTCTATGATTCTATGATCAAAGGCTGGCATTTTCTTCACTAAAACTGATGTCACAGTCCATCATTTTAATCCCATTAAAAAAAAAAACAAACCCAACACAAAATGAATCCTTTCATTTTCTAGTTAGATCAAAAAGGGATGCCTCCACTATGCGTCGGATTTCCGCCTTCTGACTGGCTGCTGTAAAAGCAGAAGGTACAAAAGCCATACTGTTGTTGTTCCTCTGGATTTACTGTTTGTGGCATGCACTGCCCTCTGGGTGCAATAAAGTTTCCCGACTCTAATGTTTGTCACATTTCAAAACCTCTATTATTGTCCCTGAAAAGTACTAAATCTGAGAGTTATGAAGTGAAATCCAGTGTCATGTAAGCAAGAATCCAGCAGGAGAGATCCAAATGCTCACGTTGCCTACACCATTGCATTCTCAGCCAACCTTAGATCAATGTGCTCATGAATGGTACAATATTGCTTGCAGTACAGAATCAGAAACCTACTTTAAGTATGGTCTGTTGCTCTCAGGCAGACAGTTGGGCCTTTGAAAGATAAAAGGGATTCTGACTCCCTGAGAAGGCAGCTCACTCATACAGCTGGGGAAGGCACAATGTCTGGGGGGGTTACAGAGCAGACAGATGCTTCCCATGTGGCAAAAGGACAACACATCTCAAGTCACAGCAAGGGAAAGTCTGACTAGTCACAGGGCGTAATGGTGGTATTCACTGCGGCGGTATTTAAAGACAGCACTGAACAGCCAGAGATGTTGTGCAATCTCTGTCTTTGGACATACTGAAAACCCAACAGGACAAGGTTTGAAGCTGGCCCTGTTTTGAACAGGAGGTTACGGCGCAGCTGCTTTCCAGCCCAAATATTTATATGATGCCAGAGAAAAAAAACAAAGCGGCCCAGGCTTGTAATGCAGAGGCAACAGCACAGGCCCTACAACGCAGAGCTGCAACGAAGAGCTGCTTTCACACTGCAGCATGAAACTCCCTTCCTTAGTAACTTCTGTAATCCCACAACAGGACTCAAAATGGAGTAATGGAAAATGATGCTTCTTACAATTCGGAGCCAATTTTTTTACACACAGCTTCCATTGTCTTCCCTAAGAATTGCATGCAGGCTCTGAATTTGTCATTTCATCCCAACTTTTTTTCCACTGCAGAGTTTAGATTGCAAAGCAATGTCTTCCAATGGGATGCAGCCAGGACATAGTGCTAGGCTCTCCAAGTACTATTCCTGGCACTATGATGGATCAGTTGCCTACTACAAGGAAGACATTGAGGCCCTGGAGCGTGTGCAGAGAGGGGAAGTGAGCTGGGAGGGCTCTGGAGCACACGTGTGATGGGGAGCGGCTGAGGGAGCTGGGGTGGGTCAGTATGAAGAAGAAGAGGCTCAGGGGAGCCCTCATCGCTCTCTACAGCTCCCTGACAGGAGCCGGGGGGTGGGGGGGGTGAATATGACTAAATGTGAACGTGGAACATCCTAAGTAACTTTAGCACAGTGGGCTTACTGCTGAGTAATGTGACCATTTGGTAGGGGTGTGGACAAGCTGAAGAAAAAAACTGGGCAGCCAGGGCGGTGGGGAGCTGCAATGCCATCCGCCGAGGCCGAAAGCACCACATGTCGGTGCGGACATGGCGCACGCTGCCCCGAAGGGGCGGCAGAGCCGCGCCCACCCGCGCCTCCCGTCAGCAGCAGTGGTGGAGGGACAGCGCCACGTGACCGCGGGACGGCGCGCCGGCTGAGGAGAAGGGCGGGACTGGGAGGGATCGTCACGTGGTTCTTCACGGAGTGGGTGGGGCCTAGCGTGCACGCCCTTCCGGTCGGCGCGGGGGTGGGGCGTGTGACGCACTTCCGCTTCCGCCTGGGCGTAGGGGTGGCGGTGGTGCTGCGGGCCGCCGCCTGCTGCCTGGTTCCGCTCCGGCCTGTGCCGTGCTGCGCTTCTCCCGCAGGTACCCGCCCAGCCCCGGGTACCCTCACCCAGGGAGGGAGGGGGGATGGAGGACCCGAGCGGCGGGGCGCTGCCTTACTCCCCACGGCCAAGGGGCCGCCCCCGGAGACTGCTGGGCTGCAGCCGGCTGTGCCCCTCCAGGCCCCGTGGAGCTGCGCGGGGGCGGTGCCGGGGGTCGCTGCCCTGAGGGGAGTGGCAGGAGCTCGAGGCGGGGTGGGCGTAGGGCTCCGAGGTCTTGGGGAGGGGCTGCCCGGTGGCTGCGGCCGCCTGCGGCTAGGTGGGGCTGGGGGCTGGGAAGCCGAGCTGGCTGGTTTGTAACGGCCTCTATTTTAGGCCTTGGGGGAAGGGGGTTGCTCTGCTTCGGCTGGGTGAAATATTTGGTCGGTTTCTGCTGTTAGGATCTGGTCTCAGTCTATAAATGAATATAGAAATGAACACGTGCGGTGTATAATTAACCGTTAAACGTTTTTCATTAAGAGAAGTCCCAGATCAGTTTTCCATAGCTTGTGAGAAGTCATTTCATTTTCTCGGGTGTCGCTGCCCTTCAGGTGGGTGACTCATTGACAAAGGGAGCACAGTGCAATACTGAAGAGTGTGTTTCCTGGAGAGGGAGCTGCTTATCTGCCAGGGAAACGTGTTTTGAGGTGCATTCCAGGGAAAGCAGTAATCACCTCGTGCTGTTTGTTCAACCTTTGTCGATGAATGTAGGAAACAAAGGGTCCTTGTCTTTTAAGTAACAGTTATTTAAAAAGACACATCCTGAAGCTTCCCTTCCCTCAGCCAGTGGGACCAGCGACTGGTGTAAAAATATGTGCCATACATCAGGCTGCTCCTGGAGAGCACTTATAGGTATTTTTGAAGCTGAAGTTCATTCAGGCATCCCCTAACAGTGTTGGAATCAAGAATGAAAAGGCACCAAGTGTGTCCATCAGTGAGGCTGTATCGTGGAAAGGAATCTCTGCAGAGAGCAGAAGGGTGTGGAGTTCTGTTTGTCATTGGTGAGGCTGATACTGGAAGATGACACACAGTTTTGGTGTTGCTTTAAAAACAGCCTGGTGCAAGAGGACCTTTGCTAACTGCTCACATTGAGCTGATAATTCACGGGTATATAGCGTTGATAGGAGGAGGATGTAGATGTAGATGGTTGTTAGCATTTACAGCCAGTTCAGGAAGGCTTCCAAAGAACTGATAACAAAGTTAAAGCTGGAAATAAATAAGCACGCTTCTCAAAACAAGGATGATGTGGTGAAAATGGACTGCGTGTCTCTGAGGAATGTTCAGAAGCTACAATGGAAGAGATGTTTTAATTTGTTTGGAGCTGCTGGACTCCTGTCTTTGTAGAACTCCCAGGGTAGGATCTTCATAGAATCATTGTAGAATGGCCTGGGGTGAAAAGGACCACAATGATCATCCAGTTTCAGCCCCCCTGCTATGTGCAGGGTCGCCAACCAGCAGCCCAGGCTGCCCAGAGCCACATCCAGCCTGGCCTTGAATGCCTCCAGGGATGGGGCATCCACAGCCTCCTTAGGCAACCTGTTCCAGTGCCTCACCACCCTCTGGGTGAGAGACTTCCTTGGAAGCTGTGGCCAGGAGTGCTCTTTGGCAGTGGAGACATGCAGTTCTCAGCTGGTTTGCACCACAGCTGGCACGCAGATGAGCCACCTCAGCAGTGATTTATACCTGCTGGTTTGGGGAGCATCTGCTTGTGATGTGGGGGCCACCTGAAGTGATTAGGTCTCATCTTAGGAGGGGAGAAACAGAACAGGTTGTCTTGTGTGGATAAATGGAACAGATGAGGGTTCCTTATGGCCGTGTATTTTACAGGCCTTGGGAAGTGGTGGGACTTGTGTTTTGAATTGTTTTTTCTGGTGGTTGGTAATTTATAGCACACACGCTGACGAGCGCCGTTGTGGTTGTCATTTCGATTAGATCAGTGCTGACAATCTGAAGACTAAAAACCCTCCTTCTGCCTCCTTCTCCGTCAAAGCAGGCGTAGGAAAGAACAAAAAGATCGCTGCATCTAAAGCAGCTGCTAACTGTGTAACTGTTGCTTTTTATCTTCGGTCTGACTGCCGTTTATTCCCCTAATGGATAAAGGCACAGGTCAGGCTAAATGGTTGCAAAGTGCATCCAAAAGACCTTAAAAATGAAGAAGGGACAGCTCTGAACTGCTGATCCTTAATGCCTGAAGGGAGAAGCTGCAGTAGAAGCTGTCGTTGGGCTCTTTTCCATTTGATCTGCGTAGCTGTGTTGGGTAGTTACAGTTATGTGGGCAGGACTCCTGTTGGAGCTGAGGTTTTGCTGGTAGGCATTAGTCATGTCAGTGACAAAAGAACCTCTTTGCTGATAGAGCTGTGCCACCCAGTGGAAATGCAGCTGTGCCTGTTGCACTGAGAAGGCTTTCTGTTGTTGTTTGGGAGGTGATCTCAGGGGAGCCAACTCTTTGAAAGGGTGGAGAACAGCAGGACAAGGGGAAATGGTTTGAAGTTGAAGGAGGGAAGATTTAGGTTGGATGTCAGGGGGAAGTTCTTTACTGTGAGAGTGGTGAGGTGCTGGAACAGCTGCCCAGAGAGGCTGTGGATGCCCCGTCCATCCCTGGAGGTGTTCAAGGCCAGGTTGGATGGGGCCCTGGGCAGCCTGGGCTGGTCTGAAATGTGGAGGTTGGTGGCCCTGCCTGTGGGGGGGGGTTGGAGCTTCATGATCCTTGAGGTCCCTTCCAACCCGGGCCATTCTGTGATCTAGGAGATGGAAACTCAGTCTGTCACATCAAGAGTGCAGAAAATGTCATGCAGCCAGTAAAGTTATGAAAGCAGTTGAGGCTTTGTTGAATGGCTTTAGCAAAAGAAGGAAGAAGGGTTTGGGGCAGCTCTTTCTAATGGCAGCCACCAGGGACAGTGATGGAGAAAAGCCAGGGAGGGCAAGAGCATGGGAAAAATGCTCCTGCATCGCTCATTTCCACTTGGCTCTGGTGGGAGCAGAGAGGGCTCAGAGCTGAAAAAACACTGTGGGGCTGTTTTATGGTGGAGGCTGAAGGATTTAGTATGCCACATGGAGCATCGGCCCCAGAAATGGGGTTTTCACAGAGCTCTCTGAAGCTTGCCACGTGTTCAGTTGGTGTTCAGTATTGCAGGTAGGATTAGCCTGGCAGTGCTGCAGAGGAGCACATCTCAGCCTTCGTCCTGCCTGCAGTGTGAGCCCGATAAGTCGCCGTTCTCACCTGCAGGTTGTTAATTCCTACTAATTAGTGGCAAGTTGTTGGGTATCCAGGAGGCCTCGGGCTCTTGTCTGCAGGCTGCTTCTGTCTGTAGTTTCTGGGTAGGTGTGCTGGAAGTCTTCCATGCTAAGTTTCCATTCAGGATAAAGGATGGGAATGATAGAATCCTAGAATGGCCTGGGTTGAAAAGGACCACAATGCTCATCCAGTTCCAACGCCCTGCTATGTGCAGGGTCACCAACCACCAGACCAGGCTGCCCAGAGCCACATCCAGCCTGGCCTTGAATCCTCCAGGGATGGGGCATCCACAGCCTAACCTATGGGAGATTCTGCTCCTTGCTGCCATCCTTCTGTTTATCCCTGACATTGGTGCTCCTTTGCCTACTTCAGTTTGAAGCTTCTGGCCCTGCCTTGTGTCTGGAGCTGCAGGCTGAGCGCTCCTGCACAGCAGAAGGTGCTGCCAGGGGCGTTGGCCTGCACAGCACAAAGGAGATGTTGTCTTGCAGCAGCGTAGATGCAAGCAGGACTTGGTATTTAATGCTGCCAGTGCAGTAGTCCTTCTCCTGCCTGCCATATTACTTAAACTCCTTGAATCCTCCTCCTCCCATTCACTCTTGAATCCTCCTCCTTCCATTCACTCTTCTTTCCCCCCCTGCCCCAAGAAAGTGCAGTCTGAAATAGAGTTTAAATGCAGCAGTAAGAAGTGTCTGATCCATGGACCGGCTTCTCTCTACACATCAGTGCTCATGCAGGGAAACTGCAAGAGAGACTCCGAGCCCATTTGTTAACCCTGCAGTCACTAAAAGCCCCATCACTGCAGCAGTGTGTCTTCTGAGATGGTGAGCCCGTATGCTGGCAGTGGGGACCCTGAGGTCTTCAGTCCAACAGTGCCAGAGTCTCTGTTTATGAACACGTGGAGGCCGTGGGCGATGCTCCCGCAAATAGCGCTGATGTTTCAGTAAGGTTGTGACTGGAGTTCAGTGCTGTGCAGCTGGAGTGGATTCTGGATTGGTTTGTATGGTGCGTGTGTCTAACAGCACCAGAGTTACTGCCTTGATAAATGGAGGTGGCAGAGTGCAGATGAAATGGGTGTTTGAGAAATGTCCCCGAAGTAGGCCAGCCTGTCTGCAGGAGGATCCTTGACATGCTTGGCACTGTCTCAGTTATGCCAAATGTTGCCAGCAAATGTTGCTCCAGCCTGCCTGCCAAAGGGAGAGAGCCACTCAGCCTTTAGCAGAAGCTGTGCTTCGCTGCAGGCTCTCTCCTGATAGCCAGACAGCAGAATTGTTTCCTTAATTTTTACAGCACAGAAGCTTTTTGAAATGATCAGCTGATAAATATTGGGGATTTTTGCTGGCATTTTGCAGGCAGGCCTTTCTGCTGTAGCCATCCATTATCATAGAATGATAGAATGGCCTGGGCTGAAAAGGACCACATTGCTCATCTAGCTTCAACCCCCTGCTATGTGCAGGGACGCCAACCATCAGCCCAGGCTGCCCAGAGCCACATCCAGCCTGGCCTTGAATGCCTCCAGGGATGGGGCATCCACAGCCTCCTTGGGCAACCTGTTCCAGTGCGTCACCACCCTCTGGGTGAAAAACCTCCTCCTAACATCTAACCCAGACCATGGCAGCTGGTCTCTGCCATCCCATAACTTCACCTACAGATGAGGAGTTCACTTGTTCCTGCAGGGCTGCCTGGTGGGATCGTTAGTGGGAAATGAGCAGAGTTGTGCTGTCAGGAAAGTAAGGCTTGTGTAATAAAATGGCAAACATGATTCGGTGTAGGTAAATGGGATGTGATTCAGAGTGCTCACTTCGTATATAAAACGATGGGCTGACCCTTAACACTGAGGAATAAAGCACTGCTGCGGAAGTCAGTTTCAGCAGTGAACAAAAAGAAGATCAAACATGAAGTATTGGGAAGGAAATAGAGGATGAACCAGAGCGTAATTCTGGAACTGTATAAATCAGTGGCTCTCCCACATCTTGGGTTCTTTGCGGCTCTTTCTTGTCATTCATCTCAAGAGATCCAAAAGAATTGGAGAAACCTCAGAGAGAAGCAGTGAGAACACCCGAGGGGATGGGATGGGTGCTGTGCAAGGGGCAGCAGCTTCAGCTCCATCTCAGCACGGAGAAGGGACAGCTGAAGGAGAATGGGAAGAACACGCAGAGCAATGAGCAGCACGGGGGGTGGCTGAGAGCAGAATGCAGAATGAAGGAGCATCACCTGAAAGAATAAGAGCCAAAGGAGGTGCCTGTCGGGGTGCTTGGAAGCACTGAGCTGTCGTTGCTGCTTTCTTCCCCAGCAGGCACTGCTGAGGATGAATCGGGGGCTGAGCTCAGTGTCCCACTGCCTGCAGAGGTGCTGTTTTACTATTAGTGTGGATTGGAAAACAAACAAACCCTACCAATGCAGGTTCAGTTCCATGTGAAACGTTTGCATTACACAGATTGGAATTCAGTGGGAGGCTTATAAACCCCTCTGCTGGGGCCGTCTTGCAACACTTCTCATTAAGTGCTGAGAGGGCAGAAATTAGGCACTCATTAGAGGCTTTCCTTGTGTCTGCATCCAAGGCTGCTTGGCTGAAGTCAGTGAAAGCAAATAGGAGCATCCACTGACTTCAGTGTATTTAAAACCCATATTTAGTTCTTCTGAAAATAAGATCTGAATGGGGGTGTAATCGTGTTTAATTTTAGGGGCGTTGACTTCAGCTTCTCCGAGTCCCAGTTTAGAAAGGAGCCTGGATACCTGCTGGCACTGCTGCAGAGGCTGCTTGTTTGGTACGAGTACCTGAAATGCTTTTTCTTAGCGTGGTGACCCATTTACGCTGCCTTGGTCCCATCTGAGATGAGACGGAGGCTGCAGTTCTGTTTTCCTGGCACCTGTACTGAGGGAGAGTGTTGGGGTGGCTGCTGTCTGTGTGGACCCCAGTCACTGGGATGGGACCGTTGCTGAGAAGCTCTGGCAGCTGGACACCCCCTGGGGTTTGAATGAGACAGATGTGGAATTGCTGATGAACTCTTCCTCGATGTGCTTGATTTTCAAGGAATTTCACTTTGTTTTACCTTACTTTTCAGCAAAATGTCTGGAACTGATGATTTCTCGGTAAGTAATGGCTTCTTGTTCCTGAAGATCTGCCGCCTGCGTTCCTTCCTTCTGTTCAGAGGCTGCTCTGAGAAGAAGGGCAGCTCTCACTGAGACGACTGCCTTGGCATGGCAGTACCAGTGCTTTGCTTTGGGGCGGAGGCAGCACTCTGTGCCTCCTGGTGCGCCTTGTGGGTTCTGTTCTGCTGTGGTGCTCACAGAGGGGTTTTGTCCCGATGGCATCAGAATAGCTACAATGGAAACTTATAACAACCTCTTCTTCCTGGGTCCGTACTGGAATTGCTTACTGCTGAGGGTTGCCTTTTATCTTTGCCTTTAGAACTGTGGCACGTCAGGGTGCCTCTCCCTTAATGATAGAAGCTACACCAATGTAGTGAATGTAGTCCTCTGTGCAGCAGCAGGTAGCTCTTCTCCTCCCGTTTAGGGAACTGAAATGGGTGTGTGCGGTGGGTGAACGTGGGCAGCGAGCAGCTCCAGAAGGTACCTCCCATCCTCACGACCGCTTTCTCTCTCAGTTGGCAGATGCTTTGCCTGATCAGTCTCCTGCTAAGACCTCCAAAGTGAGCAGCGCGAAGCCGGGCCAGCAGCCCTCCCAGCCGCCGCAGGGTTGGCCGCCCTCCAATCCTTGGTCCAACCCGAGCGCTCCGCCTGCCGGGCCCTCGGCGCTGCCCCCAAACACGTCCGCTTCCAGCGTGCCCTTCGGACCTCCGCCTACAGGAATGTATCCTTCAATGCCCCCCGGACCGCCTGCTCCATTTCCTCCTCCTCCTACCGGACCCTCTTGCCCTCCTCCCGGAGGTCCATATCCGCCCCCGGCTGTGCCAGGTCCTGTCCCACCGGGGCAGTATCCTCCACCCAACATGCCCTTTCCAGAGCTTCCAAGACCTTATGGCGGTCCGACGGAGCCGGCTGCGCCTCCTGCTCCCGTTGGGCCGTGGGGATCCATGCCCTCTGGAGCATGGGGACCGACAATGGGAGGGCAGTATCCTGCACCCAGCATGCCATATCCACCCCCGGGGCCATACTCTGCTCCTACCCAGACTCCAGGGGCGGCGCCAACAGTACCATGGGGTACAGTCCCACCTGGAACGTGGGGACCTTCACCACCAGGTCCGTTTCCTCCACCCACAGGATCATACCCGGCTCCAGGACTGTATCCTACGCCCCCTAATCCTTTTCAAGTGCCATCTGGTCCTGCTGGTGCTCCATCAATGCCAGGTGGTCCCCATGTGAGTATATATGCTGGATGTGGCTCTGGGCAGCTTGGTCTGGTGGTTGGCAGCCCTGCACGTAGCAGGAGGGTTGAAACTAGATGGTCACTGTGGTCCTTTTCAACCCAGGCCATTCTATGGTTTAGTTTTTGTTATCAGTGACTTAAATCTTGACACTTTTAAGCATGGAAATTCGGTAGTGTAAGACCTATTAATGCAGGTAAGAACTTTAAGGGCTTGTCTACATAGTCAGTGGAATAACAGCCAATTTTCTGCTTAAACATGTAACTATATGTACCAGAATGGTTACATTCTATCAAGTCGGAGTGTCAGAGCATTACACTTCGGTGGCCTTCCACTTCTTGGGAAGCCTTCTCTAACAGGCAGACAGAATAAAGGGGAAAAGACTTGTAATAACGTTCAGAAATGAAAGCTATTCTAGTTTGTGTAGTCTGGAGAGATTGCACCCAGGACACACAGGGATAACAACACACTGTCAACTTCAGTGTTCTTGAGCTAAGAAGTGTTGAACGAACTGCTTTGTGAAAGCCTGTAATGACCATGAATTCTCATTGTCTCTTGCAGCCTTACCGTTGAATTCGTTCTGGGCAACAAAGTACTGTAGCTTTCCACCTTCATCCACTACTTACAGAGATTTTTACAGTTTTTGTTTCAGTAATGTTTGGGGCTATGAAGAATACTTGCCTCTTGTATGTGCATTCGAGGTATGAAGGAGCAATTTAGCAATTTGCATAACATTAACTTGCTCGTATGCTGGCGTGATTGTTTGGTTTAATAAAACGAGCTACAAAGAGCAGAAGTGAAACTGAAATCTGTGGTTCTTACTCTGGCAAATATTCCTTGGGAGAACGAGAGCTGCCAAGTAAGGATCCTGAAGGATCAGGCACGAGGACTTGAGATCAGAAACAGCTCAAATTTCCACGGATGCTTTAAGTCTTGTTGCCGGCCTCGTGCTGGGTGTTGGACGGACGGTCAGATCTCGTCTATTTTCAGGTTATTCTAAAATGTCAATAAAGAGTATCTCAAGATTTTTGTCAAGGAATGTCGTTTCTGAACGTGCTTCGGTAATGGAAACGAAAGACTCGAAGGCTTTCCCAGCATTTTGTAAATACTCCACACAGTGAATTGCTCGGCCTGGGACTGCGGAGGAGAAGACGTGCGTTGAGATGCTTGCTCTGGCTGGCAGCACCCTGCTGGTGTTTGCAGCCGGGCGTTTCTGTGCCATGCAGTGACCTGGACGTGCAGTTCCCTTTGAATCAACCGGCCCGAGTTTCGTGCATGCCAGTGAGGACTTCGTTTTGCCAGTTCTCGTTCTGTGGTGGTTGGAGGTTTGACTTGGTCTGTGTAAAGGATTGATTCCCACGTAGGTAAAGTACTTCCCTATATCTAACCCGGGTTCTGGTTGTTTCAAATTCGACTTGTCTGCCGGGTTGTGTAAACCCAGCAGGTGTTTTCGAGTCCCTAGGAACTGAACTTGAGCTTAAAAGATGAATAAAACCAGCCTGGCCATTCCCTTCCCAGCAGGTTTTGGTGGGGCATTTATTTCTGTCTGCTTCAGAGATCCCTTGTGCCATCCTTACTGCCACATCTGGGAGCAAGCCTCACTGGGGCTCCACTGACCATGGGAATGGGGAGCATTGCTCCGTTCCCAGCCAGGTGCCTGCATACCTCACTGAGAAAGCATAATGTGGGAGGAGTTGAATGTTTAGAAGCCTGCGTGCTGCTGTGTGGCTGTCCCTGCTCTGGGGGGGGCACTGCAGGGAGTTTTATATTCTTGCCATATCCGTGCAAAGGATGTGCTGGGGTAGCTGCTGGTGTGGCATTACTGAGGCACAGCCATGTGAGGAGCTCTGGGGGTGCTTCATAGCCTGGATTTGACCGTGGACGTTTTGTTTGTCCCCAGATGGGGATGTCCCGACTTAGCCTCTGTAGGTAGAATTAGGAACCAATGTTGCTTAACATGGTAGCTCGTTAGGGAGTCTTTGTATCGTGGAACTGTGAAAGCAAGTTAATTTGCTTCCCATACCTTCCCATGGCTTCCTGCATGCATATGATGAACTTCTTCGGAACAAGTGGGCTGACCTGGTAGTGGTGCCTGTTAGCTGTCCCAGCCCTTACGGCAAAGCCATCTTTGCAAGGAGAGCCGTGGCTCGTTTTAATCTGCCATGGAGGTACGTGCATCTCTTACCTTCTAATTACAGGAAGGCAGTGCTGGAGCTGAAGAGAAATGCTTGCTGTTTCAGCGTGAAACCCAGCTCTGTGACCCTAGGAATCAGAGCCCCAAGTGTCAGTATTACCTTAAACAAAGCCCTTGGCCTCCCGGGCGGCACACTTCGCTTAGATCTTGGCAAGACCAATTACAAATGAACACAGTAGAACACTGCCTACCTTTGCTCAAGTGCTTTTAATTTCAGTACCTGCAGCCTTAGGTTATGAATCGATGTGAAGAACAGCAGCTGTCCCAAAGGAATGGGCCGTGCAGCACACTCCAGTTTCAGATTGCACTCTTTGCAGGGAATGGGAGGAGGCAGGAGAGGAGAGGGCAGCAAACGTAGCAAGTAGTGGCTGATGGGAGGGGATCTGTGATGGTAACCAGGCTTTAGGTTCTTCCTGAAGTAGGCAGGATTTATTACTGGAACATTTAGGCTAAAATTCAGTATATATGGGATGTTTTTTCAATGTATATTCGTATTTCTTGAGGTCATGAGAACCGTTCCATAACCCCTTTGTTTTTGTGAGCCAAGTTCTTTGCATAGCAGTGAAAAAAAGGGTATACCTGTTAATCTAGTGTGTAAAAACTCCAGTTGTCACTATATGCCGTGTAGTAACTTTATCACATGTTATGTCGAGTGTGAGCAACTTCTGGCCTGAAGCTTTTGCAATGGGATTTGTCCATTTCTATGCATCGTTTGAGTTCAATTGCTGAGAAGTTCGTTTCGTGCTTTGAGGTTGACATACTGCATTTGTTTACAATATGAAATATAAGCAATCACATCCTTAAAGTATAGATTATCACCTGCTGCTGTATTTTCTTTAGATGAAACAAATATTGCTGTATGATAGTGAGAAGCTATAAATACAGGATTTGATATTTTTTTGAAAATGCTGTCACTTTTGTATCAGATTAGACATTAAACGTATTTTCAAGACTGTCGTGTTCACTGCTCTTCACTCACAGCCTTTGACATGCTTGTGTAGATCTCCTCCTTTTTGCCTTGAATTGAATAGTAAAGAAATAGGACGTCCTTGATTTGCAACGACTGAATATAAAATCGGAATTGTTTGACTTCTGTGTTTTTTCCTCTTCCTTTTGTGGTTTCCGTGCCTTAGGCAGGTTCAGGAGTGGTGGAGGTGTGCGTGGCTGTGCGTGGATCGTAGAGTCGCAGAAGAAGGGACCTCGAGGATCACGAAGCTCCAACCCCCTGCTGCAGGCAGGGCCACCGTCCTCCACATTCCATACCAGCCCGGGCTAGGAGTTAGGTCTGCGATTTGGGATGCTGCCTCGTTCAGGAGATGCATATCCCACGGAGGGTTTGCTCAGCAGGATGGTGTGTGCCAAGAGCAGCCCGTGGGCTTCGGAGCAGCGCAGAGTGGCTGCAGTTGGAAGGGGCCTCATGGATGGCTGAGCTCCGTGCCCTGAAGTGGGAGTTGGCTCCTCCCTGGGCCTGGCTGGGGACACCGGGGGTGAGCTGTTGGAAGTGGGGGAGGTTTGACCCTTGGGGGGAGGTTGGGAAGGAGCCGGGCACCCCTCTGTTCTTATGGCCGGCTGTGTTCTGGTGATGCTGAGGCTACAGCTGGAGTCCTCAGTGTGAGACGGTGGGCATTACTCACACTCCAGGTCTGAAGGGAAGGCTTCCAGCTGGTGGGGAGAGTTTTAAAGCAAGCACCGGGTGGTGCTGCTGCTAAGCTAAGGAGGCTTTTCACCACGAGGCTGGTCGAGTGCTGCAGTGGGGGTGTCCGAAGGGGTTGTGCAGTTTCCATCCTTGGAGATTTAACTTGGCAGCGTGGTGGCAGAAGCACCTCTCATAGCACAGGAGCTGAGCACAGCTGAGCTGTGTCTGTAGCATCGTTGAATGGTGCTCCTGCTGCTCCTCAGTGTCTGCTGAAGAGCGTCTGCGGGGTGACACCGAGCAAAAGCTGCTCGTGTGCTACGTGCTCTAAGTGGCTCAGATGCTGAGTAAACGAGCTGCTGGCTGCACCTACAGAGCCCCGCTGGAGTCAGCAGAGGGCAGTGCTGCTGTTTGAGAGCCCTCCTGGGGGACCTCCGCTTCAGCCATCCTCACTGTATGTACTCCGTGGGTTTAAAAAACAACAGAAAGGAGAAAATTGCAGCAGTTCAGTGCCCGGCAGCACTGTTTGGGGTAAGGAGAGCTGCTGTGCTGGGGCAGGTCCTGCTTTCTTCACGCAGTGCCCTTGGCTGGGGTGGGTTGGCTGGGAGGTGGCACCGTAACTCTGCGTCTTCGCACAGGCCTGTATCAGACTGCATTGGATTTGGAGGGGGCTGGGGGCTTTTGTAGCTCTGCACTGACACAGATTGCTTGCACAAAGTGCTGGTTTTCCACCTGTGCTCATTTTCGAGGAGAAGGGAGCCACGAAGGCAGGAGGTTGGCGCTGAGGAGGTGTTGGTCTCTTTTCTCACGTGTCAAGTGATAGGATGTGAGGAAACGGTCTCCAGTTGCTGGAGAGGCTTAGGTTGGAGTCTCTTCATGTAGAGGGGGGTTCAGGCACTGGAACCACTGCCTGGGGCAGTGATGGAGTTCCCCATCCCTGGGGGTGGGTGAGAGGTGGGGTTTACTGGTAGGGCTGATGGTTGGACTTGATGACCTCGTAGATTTTCGCCAGCCTGGATGGTTTGCAGTTTTATGGGCTGACTGTATAGCTCACTAAAAACCAAACAGCCCTATAAAGTAGACAGGAGGTATTAATTTCAGTCAGCAGTTTCTTGGTTTGAAGTGATTTAACCCCGTGTAGGTAGCTTTCCTCCCATTGAGGCTGGGACTTTTGCCTCTGTGGGACTCGGTGTCCTCAGGAATGATGGAAAGCAGCACACAGCTTCACGTTGGATGTGAGGAAACATTTCTTCTCCAAAAGAGCAGTGCTGCAGTGGCACAGCTGCCCAGGGAGTGCTGGGATCAGCGGCCCTGGAGGTGCTCCAGAACCACAGAGTTGTGGCACTGAGGGACGTGGGCATGGTGGGGGTTGGTTGGGGTTGGGGATCTTCGAGGTCTTTTCCAAGCTGGATGGTTCTGTGGTTCTATAAGGCATTAAGTCCTGGCATAGGTCAGTATGAAGCGTTCTGGGACTGATGTAAGGGGTTGGTAATTCCAATTCGTGATCACTGGTGGCTGTGATGGGCACAGGGAGGGTCAGTCTCTGAACTCATTATTCATAGAATCCTAGAACGGCCTGGGTTGAAAAGGACCACAGTGACCATCTAGTTTCAGCCCCCCTGCTGTGTGCAGGGTCGCCAACCACCAGACCAGGCTGCCCAGAGCCACGTCCTCCACTTGGTCTTGTGCAGTTCTTCAGCTTAAGCAACCTCTTTGCCCTCCCCTCCCTTTTTAACCTGAGCATGCAGTTAATTGACCCAGATGGCAGTCACACAGTAAACATCGCTACAAGGCAATCGCACGAAATGCCCTCAATAAACATAATTTAATAGACTGAAGTGCAGTGAATGATTGCAGAGCAGCCTATCAAAGGCCGTTCCTAGAGGGAAACGCTTAGTGCTGCATGCTGCCTTATGGCGCGGTGGTGCCAGGATGTCCTGGGAAAGCAGCACGAGGGGTGGGGCGAGCACACGGGGCTCAGCTCCATAGCTCACCTCTGGCTTTGTTTCTGGATCACCATAAAACGATGCTATCAGATCAACTCAGGAGGAAGCAGGTTGTGTTTGGAGAACGTTTCTGGCCCTGGTGGTCCAACCCATCAGTCCTCCAGCTCCGCTCCTTGATGCTGCAGCCCGACAGTGCTGCGCGCGGAGGCTTTCTGAGCCCACTCAGATGAATGGAGGAACGAACCCACGCTCAGATTCTGTTTCCTGTTTTCATTCCTGCTTTTGTAACGCTGTGTCTGTTGTGTAACTAACTGAAGCCGCAACGCTTTTGCAGCAGATGAAAAACAGGAGCAGCTCATTGGAAAAGCCCTCCCTGCTGGGCTGTGCACCCTCAGCCTGCCTGCACAGCAGCGGTGTTCCAGCACTAACGCACGTCTTTGCCTTCCACGCCGCTTTAAGCAGCGCTGCCATCACTCCCGCTGGGCAAACAGGAGTGGATTCAGCTTGCTGTGCCGGGCTCCTGCCTTGGGGCATTGGCTGCTGCTCGATCTTAGAGGTCTTTTCCAACCTGCGTGGTTTTATGGCTCTATGATCCTATGACTCACGTCGGGCGCTGCCGGGATGGGCGATGACCCAGCAGTGAGCCGGAACCCTCAATGCGTCCAACCCCTCTGTGCTCAGCGGGGTGACATCTCTAACAGCTGGGAGGGGACACCGCGGCTGTCCTTGTGCCCTGCTGCCCACGGGGCTGGGCCCTGCTCGGTGCTCCGCCCCGGGGCTGGGGCAGCTATGGGTGGGGATATTGCCCAGCCCCAACGCTCAGCCTGACACCCCGTCCCAATACGCGGCCCGACACCTGCAGGTAAGGGAGCTCCGGGAAGGGGCTGAGTGCTGGCACTGGGGGTCCTGGTTTGGACAGAGCTCCCATCCTTGGGGAGTTGGGTTGTACGGCTTTGCCCACCATCCTGCGCGTATCGAGGGTTGCTTTGCCTCTAAATCCTTTTCCCGAATGGTTTCCCAATGCGTGGCAAAGGCTGAGCTCGGGAGGAGCCCGGTGTCAACATGATGGTTGGACTCAGTGATCTTAGGAGGTCTTTTCCAACCTTAACCACTCCATGAATTACAAAGCGGGACTTTCAGAACTCGTGGGGTTCGTTGGCACCTGCCTGGCTGTGCTGGGACTGCCCGCGTCGGGCTCCTGCAATTAGTGGGGCAGTGGGGGTGCAGAGCCCGTCCCTGCACCCTGGGAAGCAGAGGGATGGAAAAAGCAGAAGGCAAATACCCGCAGTGCGAGGTGGGGGCAGCTGAAAGTCGTTGCTCCTGGCCGGTGCCTGAAGGACTGCTTGGAAGTCACGCAGGCTCCGCGTTGCTTTGCTGGGGGAAGGGTTTGGTGCTGGGGAAACTCGGCGTGATTTCCGTATTGCCGAAGCAGCCCGGCCAGGTTTGCTCAGACCTTTGTGTTGCTCAGTGTTTCTTTTGAAGAGAATGAGACTTCTCCGCTTTCCGCTTGGAATTTTCCTCTTTCCCTCCCATTTCTGCCTCTCCCTATTTTTTTTCCTCTCTTCTCTTATGAATGCACTCTTTGATAGCAGGAATTCAGCCCCAGGCCGCAGCATTTCTGCATGGCGCAGCTTCGCCTTTTGGGCTGGCTGCAAACCCCACCGCAGACCGCACGTCTCCCATGGGGACAGCACGGGGGGGCTCCCCTGTAGGACCCCTCCTCTCCCATCCCATTCCAGCTGCAGGCCGGGCTCCCGCAGGGATTTTGGGTTTGGGGCTCTGTGGCACCTCTGGGTGCTCAGCGGTTATGATGGAGGTGGTGAACCACAAACAGCCGTGTGACCTGGGAGGGGAACCAAATGAGCTCATGTCCTTCATCTTTTGGTTTTAGGAAGATGTCGGACGGTTTCTCTGTGAGTATTGATTTCTTTCAACACACACGGGGGCGCTGCGGTGGTCACTGCATGAAGGTGGGGACTTGTGGTGGGAGTTGGCACAGCTGCCCAGGGAGTGGTGAGGAAATCATCCTTGTAGGCGATCAGGAACCGTGGGGATGTGGCACTGAGGGAGGGGGGCAGTGGGGACGGTGATTTTGAAGTCTTTTCCAACCTTAATGATTTTGTGATTCTATGATTCCGTGTTGTTGCCAATCCGTGTAACACCAATCAAGGTGCATTAAGGGACTTTTGGGCTCTCGGCACCACTGGGGCTCCTGGCCGTTCCAGCCGCAGCGCTGGGCATCGTGCAGGCCATGAAGGCCAGGTGCTAGCAGCCCCACTGGATGCTGCCTCTCCTCCCCCTCCTCCTCTCCCCTCCATCCCCAGCTCTCCGATGCCTTGCCTGCTCACAACCCTGGTGCCCCCCCACCCCAGGGCTGGAACCGGCCCCCGGGACCTGGGGCCTTCCCGGCGTACCCTGGATACCCAGGTGCCTACCCTGGTGCACCGGGACCATACCCGGGGGCACCGGGACCGCATCATGGACCACCAGGACCACATCATGGACCACCAGGACCGCATCATGGACCTCCAGGACCATACCCTGGAGGACCACCAGGGCCATATCCTGGAGGACCAGCAGCAGCAGGACCATATTCTGGAGGACCAGCTGCACCATACTCTGAAGCTCCAGCTGCTCCACTGGTAACAGCTCTGTCATAGTTTAAGGGTTTCTGTTTCTCAGTTCCTCATTGTGCTTGGCTGCGGGAGGGACCTGGGGCTGGGTGTCCTTAGAAAGCTGCCTGAGCAGTCACATTGCTGTCACGCCAACACCCAGCCCTTGCCTGACCGTCAGCCCTGTGCTTCTTGCTAACATGCTGTTCTGCTGACACCAAATCCCTGTCCTCTCCAGAAAGTCCCCTACGACCTGCCCCTGCCATCAGGACTCATGCCTCGGCTGCTCATAACCATCACGGGGACCGTGAACCCAAATCCCAACAGGTACGGATGGGTTGCAGCAGGGTTGAGGTGCTGAGGGATAGAGCTCACCTTCTGAATAACACCCACCTTCTCTGAAATCAAATGTGACACAAAATAATCACGTAAAAGCCTCCAGAGCTGCTCTGTCATTACCCAGTGGGGCCTGTTGCTTTATGCCCACTTGCTGCTGCTTTTCAGCAGCCCTGGGAGACAGCTCATGTCTTCTGCAGGAAAAGCAGCTCACTGATTATTGCCCTTGCAGGTTTTCACTGGATTTCAAGAGGGGGCAAGACATTGCCTTCCACTTTAACCCCCGTTTCAAGGAAGACCACAAAAGGGTCATCGTCTGTAATGCAATGTTCCACAATAACTGGGGAAAAGAGGAGAGAACAGCTCCTAGATTTCCGTTTGAACCTGGAACCCCCTTCAAGGTAACAATGAAGAAAAGCAGTAAAGAAATCTGTTATTCCCATTTCTTATTGCATTCTCCCTGTTCATGCTGTCATTGTGCAGCAGCTGCTGGGCAGGTTGCTGTAAGGCATTCTTCTGCATAGAATCCTAGAATGGCCTGGGTTGAAAAGGACCACAATGATCATTGAGTTCCAACCCCCTGCTATGTGCAGGGTCGCCAACCAGCAGACCAGGCTGCCCAGAGCCACATCCAGCCTGGCCTTGAATGCCTCTGGGGATGGGGCATCCACAGCCTCCTTGGGCAACCTGTTCCAGTGCGTCACCACCCTCTGGGTGAAAAACTTCCTCCTAAAAACTGTAGTGCAGCCCAACTCTCTCCCCAAGCTGTTTCTTCTGCAGAACGGGTGCACTCAGCCCTCCCTGCACGAGATGCAGGGTACTGCTGCTTGGAAGGCGTAGTCATGGGGCAGACACTGCAGCTGAATCATCTAGGACGAGGAGCACAGCAGGGCTCTGGGGAAGGCAAAGGGCACCGGTGTTCCTGCAGCTGCTGTTTCCATTTTGGCTCACATGGCATTTTCATTTCAGCTCCAGGTGCTCTGTGAGGGGGATCACTTCAAGGTAGCAGTGAACGATGCTCACCTGCTGCAGTTCAACTTCCGTGAGAAGAAGCTGAATGAGATCACCAAGCTCTGCATTGCTGGGGACATCACTCTCACCAGCGTTCTGACCTCCATGATTTAACCACCAAGCTGTACCTTTAACACAAGCCTGGCACTCCTCAGAGAGCTGTAACAGGAGTGCCTTCCTGGGTGATTATTTTGGAGCAATAAAGCACTGTCACAAGTAGAATTTGTTTTTGGTTAAGATACAAGCTGTATTCGGATGCGGAAGAAGCTGAATTCTTGCTTTAGGAATTGAACCTCTGTGCCAGAGGATAATGACTGTGAGTCATCTCTCATTTGCAAGAAGAATATGTGGGAAAGCTCTGTGACCCACAGGCAGTGGTCCTATGGATGAGTTAAGATAGGGCTGGAAGTTTTAGCC
Source organism: Pavo muticus (assembly GCA_016647715.1). Classification (NCBI taxonomy): domain Eukaryota; kingdom Metazoa; phylum Chordata; class Aves; order Galliformes; family Phasianidae; genus Pavo; species Pavo muticus. Next base: position 247,707 of record JACDJE010000119.1, on the reverse strand, counting down.
TCAGCTCCTCTGCTAGTAGAGCAGTTACTCCTTTTCATATCAAAGTAGTGCTGCCAAGTGGTGCTTTGGTTCTCTCTAAGGGGGAAACACGAGAGCAGGAATTGCACGGCCAGGCTGGGAAGGCTTGTGCAGAAGTGACAAAGTGCCACTTCAATGATCTATCCACTAGGCAACACTGGAGAACACTGCAAACTCAGGAGTGTCTGATCCTGACCAGAACAAGGCATTTCAGGAGGGGGCTCAGAGCTAAGGCTGGAGGAAGCAGAACTCCCCCCCCCCTCCATCTCAAGGACTTGTTTTGCCTGCACAGCTGCTGAGGGTGGCCCAAATCTGCGTATCCTTGTCACACTTCCAACCCGAGGGGGATGCGCTCCATACATACACTGCACACCCCAGCACACAGATCACAAGCCCTGGGGTACTTCTCCCACCTCATCACTTCCCCATCAGCCAAGAGCAGTTTCAGGGGTGGGGTGGAGGTTTACTGGCAAGTTCATCACATGAGTCACACTGGTAAATAAAGCATGACTCACAGCAGAGGGAACATTCTTCCAGTCTTGTCTGCAGAACAGCAATGCAAGAGCCACTATTGAAGCTGTTAAGGATGTTTTTGACACATCTCATCCCCTTTTGTAACAGCTGCTTCATTTATCCATAGAGATACCAAGTAACAACCACAGTGTTCAGAGTTCTGCCTACCACCAGCTCACCACTGGTAGTGCCTGTAGTGCATACACCAGATCCAAAAATCCCCCTTTACCAACATTCATTGTGCAGTGTTGAACACTGAGAAGTACAGCCTTCCAGAACCTGAAGGGAGCCTATAAACAGGAGGGGAGCCAACTCTTTGAAAGGGTGGATAACAGCAGGACGAGGGGAAATGGTTTGAAGGAGGGAAGGTTTAGGTTGGATATCAGGGGGGAGTTCTTTACTATGAGAGTGGTGAGGTGCTGGAACAGCTGCCCAGAGAGGCTGTGGATGCCCCGTCCATCCCTGGAGGTGTTCAAGNTCCATCCCTGGAGGTGCTCAAGGCCAGGTTGGATGGGGCCCTGGGCAGCCTGGGCTGGTCTGAAAATGTGGAGGTTGGTGGCCCTGCCTGTGGCAGGGGGTTGGAGCTTCATGATCCTTGAGGTCCCTTCCAACCCAAGCCATTCTGTAATGCTGTGAAGAGCTCTTACTGACTTGCCTTCTATCTTTTTGAAGCTATCTATCTATAAAACCAGAAGTTCATTCCAGCACAGTAACATGGGTCAGGTCAGCTTCCTCCACTTCTTTCAGTGCAATCAGTACACAACTTCCAAGTTAGAACTGCAGTCCAACAAGAAGCCCCAGCTGTAATGACAATGCCTTCTGCTGAAGGGTTCGTGTTGCATTTGCTTAGTTTACAATAAAGGCCAGTGGAAAAATGTGTGTACCACACCAAGGCCAGCACTACGAGGAGCAGCATAATCAGGTACTTCTTAAAGATGTAAGAACTGGAGGTACTCTGCTACAGCATATCCACCCCATGCTGGAGTAGCAGGAACTGGCACGCTCCTTGTGCATAAATACATTAGTCCAGATGAGAGAGTGCATAAGGAGCGAGATGCAGGAGGAGGCTGAGGTTAACCAAACATCCAAGCAGAGTGGTTAAGAGACTTTCAGATGAAAAAGGAAAGAGAAAATGGGGTTTAGCCTGAAGGTTCTTAATGACACAGCTCACTCCTGAGCACCTTCCAAGGTCCATCCCTATTTAATACAGTGTAAGGAATAGATAGCATCTGACTTTGAAATGCTTGCTTGAATTTGTGCTGTTACAAAGCAAGTGGTTGTTAGGCAATAGGAGAAATCCCACAGGAAAGAAAAGAATCCAACCTCATCCCACCTGCTGATTAGGTGCAGTTCATGCATGGAGTACTGGAGCTAAAGGGGCACAGTCACAGCACTGACTGCACACACAGCAGTGCTTTGGGTAGGTAACAGGCACCTCTGGAGGTACCCTCCTCACAGACAGGTACAGCTAATGGAACACTTCTGGTACACAAACCTTATCCCGTCCCTTATAAAAACAACTCGTGAGGTAATGAAGGTCAAGACAGGAAAGATTTTATATGTCTATAAAAATAGACAGTTTCACAACTCAGAGGAGACAAGAAATACACGAAGCTATACAAAAATAAGACTATTTCAGGTTGGAGTCAGAATATGTATTCATGGGATGCACGAGGAAAGGCCAGCAAACAGCACCACAACTGCACAGCAATATGCACAGTGCACAGTGGCTGCACTGCTGCTCATGGCAGAAATGTTAGCAAGTTTCCTAACAAGTTCCACTATAAAATACTACAGGTGTCACAAAGGACACAGCTCAGGGGTTGCAGATGGTATTCCAGCCAGCCTCTGTTTGTTACTGAATATCATTTACTCATTTTAAGTTTCCAGTCATTCATTTTTCCCCAGAAGGACAAAGAGGAGAAAATACGATCAGGTCGCTGAATGTCTCAGCTGCTGCAAACTTCTGGATGTTGTTCTTGACTGGAGTGAAGGGAAGCTCAGCATCCAGCATGGGCTATGGGAGAGATCAGTGGGAATTAAGCACTCATAAGCAACAGTTGTCTGCTCTATAAAACAGCAGTGCAAGGGCACACGGGACAGGCTAAGGGCAAATCCCCCTGTGGACACTCTGCAGCTTCAGAACACGCAAAGCAAAGATCTGCCAGGAAGATCTGAAGCCCTTCCTGAAACGTGCAGCAGTTCAGTGGGTGCAAAAACACTCGTGTACTTCTCTTTGTGTGGTGTTTGGAACCCTGGGTGTTGCTTTGAAGCCATTCACCACTTCAAGTTCCATGGCTTTCCTAAGGAATCCTGCAAGCTTATTTCCAGGCAGAAAATAAGGAACCAGTTGGGGGTCCTTTTTGAAGGCACTCATTACTTTAAGCATAATCTGTATCTTAAAGAGGATTTTTTCCTATTGGAGACCAAGAAAGCTGTACAACCAAATTCTATTAACAACTTGAAAGCTTTTGTACATCTGGTTTTCCTCGCTGGATCCTGCTTCTGTCTGTAGAAGATAAAACTATAGAAATGGGATGGAACAGACCTGGAAAACTCCAAGTGGAAAGCAAAGGCCAGGTGGCTCATTGTGTTAGTAAGTACAAGGAAATCCACAATAAAAGTAATATTCATGGTCAGCCTGAGGAGATCGGTCATTCTTCTGTTACAAGCCCTAAGTTTGACGTGTGCAACAAGGGGTGAGTGTGAGCCAGGACAAGGAGATAGGAATTGTGGCCTGCACTTATAAGTTGCTTGCTTTGGTTTGGTAACATCACCCTCCAGAGCTCAATTTACCTCATGTAGAAACTGATTCTGCAGAGAAGGTTAATGGTATTGTAACAAGCAGACTTAGCCAAATAAAGTGAAGGGTCAACTTACTGTATCTAAAGGATTTCTGCCAATGGAAGCCAAATCACTTGACAAAACACCTGAAAAATAAGAACACCTCATTATTATAGAGAACATAGGGTTAGTCTGATACTGCTAAGTGAAAAAACAGCATTGTTTTCTGCATTTACTGAAGCCAAACAGAACAGCTTGCTTCTACTGCAAGCCTCTTCTATCAGCTTTCTGCTTCGTGTACCACAGGGAAACTACATGGAGAAGTGATGGAACTGTTTGCTCACGTGCAGAGCATGGAAGTCATACTAACAGATGTAGGCTTTGCTACAAGCATGGACAGACTAACAAAGCCACAACAGCAGTGATTCCAAAGAATAATATTTAGACTGTCAAGTCTGTGTAAGAACCATAAGAACCCAGCAATACTGCAGCAGCTTGAAGGTATGTACCCGTCTGATGCATTTTTGGTTCTCCAGGTGAAGCTGAGCCCAGTGCACATACCTTTCCCTGGGCTGCACATGGTGATATCTTGTCCTTGTTCTGCAGCACACAGCTCCATCTCTTCCATGCCATCCACTACTTTTAATTCACTGCTACAACTTTCCAGCACCTGAAAAACAGGAATTCTAACTGTTCCTAACCCTCTGCAGAGCTCAGCTGTCAGCTGTGTTTGCTTCCCAGAGAGCCAAAAGCAAAACATCAGTGCATTCAGAAGGACATAAAGCAGTTTGTGTGACACCAGGAAGCTTCCTTTGCTGCTCTGTCTGTTGTAAAAGGCAGTTTGGTAGCTTTGATGCAGCAAGCACAAAGGAGAAAAGGTGGCCAGGAGACTCAAGGGAAGTGAGTTGACAAAAAGCAGCACATCTGTATTGTGTTGAACACAACTCATCTATGTCATCTACAGGTCTTACTGGCAATTCAAGAGAGAGGTTCTGAATTGCAGCTTGTACAAAGGTCAGGAAAAGCAAAGCTGTGAGCTTAACACTGCGATTTATTTCTCGTGAACTATTTCCCAAGCACCCTCATAAATGGGATTATCTTTTAAAGAGTATATAAAGAAATCCTTTCACAAATGGATTTTGAACTTAAAGTGGCAAAAAGCATTCTGAGGTTGTTCTCTTATGAGACTTCACCTCAGAAAAATACTACCAGCAATACCAAATGTTGGTGATGCTACTATGGGGGAATCTGGCAATCTTTAACAAGTAACTTCTCATGTTCTAATGGATGTTTGTGAGGGTGGATGGTGATAGGACAAGGGGGAACGGTTTGAAACTGAGACAGGGGAGGTTTAGGATGGATCTTAGGAGGAAGTTTTTCACCCAGAGGGTGGTGACGCACTGGAACAGGTTGCCCAAGGAGGCTGTGGATGCCCCATTCCTGGAGGCATTCAAGGGCAGGCTGGATGTGGCTCTGGGCAGCCTGGTCGGCTGGTTGGTGACCCTGCACATAGCAGGGGGTTGGAACTGGATGAGCACTGTGGTCCTTTTCAACCCAGGCCATTCTAGGATTCTATGGCTCTACGATTCATTCTACGTGACTTGTAAAAACAGCAGTAAAAAGAATAAGAGCAAATAGTAACAGGCTTTAAAATGCAAGTATGTACATGCATGTATATATAAAGACTGCTGAAGCAATGTACAGATCCAAGAAGTAACAAAACTCAAGACCCTACATTTCCAATGGCAGGAACTACAGGATGATCAGCTCCAAAGCACTGGCCCTCACTGAGTAGCACAGCAGCATCAGAACTATGGAGGTTGTATTCTGGATTTTAATGGCTACTCACAAGCTGTCACCAACCCACAGACATCAGGACACAGATTTCTGGACTCTGATACTTGTGTTATAACAATGCTCTTGCTGTACCTTTGAACTGTTTAACAGCCTCATGGTTTGATGTGGCAACACAGAGACCCAGAGAGCAAGGTACTGTTGTTCCTTTCAGGCATGGCCCCCACATGCAAATCCATTTACAAATTCACACCAGAAAAATAGGTGGTGGGCTTAAAGGAGCGGTGCTTGGCCAAGCATCATACAGCAGAGCCAACAAGAGCTTCCTGCACACAGCAGGGTGGTTGAAACTTGATTATTGTGGTCCTTTTCAGCCCAGGACATTCTATGATTCTATGAAAAGGTAGCTCCAAAAATAGAGAATGCAAGAAAACTGCAGCAGCCCCAGTCTGTGTCCTACAGAACAGGAAAAAGCCTCATCCTGAGGAACATAAAGATATGTTGAATGTTTGATCAGATATCCAGTATCCAGGGCTAATAAAAACTGGGAAACCAGCATATCAGGTTTGGGCAGCCTTATCCTGAGTGAGACAGGGCAGGAAGGAAGCAAGTGGACAAGCTTAGAACACAGCACTGAGGGTTTCCTCAGGCAATGAGAGCTGCTGCAATAGGTAGATTTGAAGCATCAAATTACACTTCTGCACACAAGGATAATCAAGCAAGGTGTCTGCCCACTTAAGATGTGAATATCTGTCACTCTTTGTCTTCAGCTAACAGTAGAAAGATGTTTAAAGGACATACATGAACTTAGCATGACTCACCCTGGTGCCCTCTGCTGTGCCAGCAACAGGATTGTGCTCTTCTGCAACCAGGGAAATGCTGAAAGAGAAACAACAACCTTTTCATTCTGCTCAATTAAAAGACTGTGACATGCACAGCTGATTTCAAATTAGCTCTCCAGTTATGCTTGCTGGTTTGGCACAAGTCAGCTATATACAATCTTCTGGACAAAAAAACCCCAAACTCCTACCCTGCCCAAACTACATTTGGGCAAAGCTCTCAACGTTTGCTTGAGGGAAGGAAAAGACAGAACGACTTCACAACCTTTATCCCTGCCACACTGAAAGAAGGTTAACACTTAATGGACATTAATATTAATTCCTCCAATTAAAACCATGACCATTCTTTGCACAAGGTTAAATTAAAAGCTGCCTTCACGTGGCTACCTCTGATCAAGAAAACCAGCAGGGAGAGCTGTTTCAGTGGGAAATGGGTGCACTTCCAGACGTGCTGGCTGGCAGCCTTTGAGGTGGTGTTTGTTTTGCAGTTATACCCTCAGGGTTACAAAGAACAGACCTGCTCTGCAGCAAAGCTCTTCTGGATGATCTTGGAGCTGTCAGACTTTCAGCAGCCTGCTGGGACGATCTGCCAGGCGTCTTTGAAAGTGAACCTGAAAGAGCAGGTAATGCTTTATCACAACAGCAGCTTCCAGCAGATGAAATTGTTAGGAGTCTAGCTAGTAATATTGCATGTTTTATATAAATATGATATTTGTTATACACACTGCAAGCAGAAATTGAAAAATGATGTGGTGACAACCACAGCAATAAGTTACAAAGCTACCTTAACACCTGCTAAGCAATTTAGCACTACTACTCCTTTGCAAAGAACCTGAAACCAGGCATCCTGGCCTGCATTAGAAATAGTGTGGCCAGCAGGAGCAGGGAGGTAATCGTCCCCCTGTACTCAGCACTGGTGAGGCCGCACCTCGAGTACTGTGTTCAGTTTGGGCCCCTCACTACAAGAAAGACATTGAGGCCCTGGAACGAGTCCAGAGAAGGGCAATGAAACTGGTGAGGGGTCTGGAGCACAGGTCTGATGAGGAGCAGCTGAGGGAGCTGGGATTGTTCAGTCTGGACAAGAGGAGGCTCAGGGGAGACCTCATTGCACTCTACAACTTCCTGAAGGGAGGTTGTGATGAAAAAGGGTCTGGCCTCTTCTCCCAGGCAACAAACAGGACCCGAGGAAATGGCCAGAAGTTGTACCAAAGGAGGTTTAGGTTGGACATTAGGAGAAACTTTTTCTCTCAGAGGGTGGTCAGGCACTGGAATGGCTGCCCAGGGAGGTGGTGGAGTCGCCGTCCCTGGCAGTGTTCAAGAGGCGCCTGGATGAGGAGCTACGAGATCTGGTTTAGTGCTTGTGGTACTAATAGGAACGGGAAGGCGGTTGGACTAGATGATCTTGCAGGTCGTTTCCAACCTTGTGATTCTGTGATCCTGAGGATAATTGGGATTATCATCACTGTTCTGGCATGAGTGCTGTAGTTGATAGCAGTGAGATCATGGAGGTCTCGAGGAGAAACTGGGGGGGGGAGGGGGGGGTGTTCTGAGGAGAACTTCTGAACCAGGCCCACAGTCCATGGCTTCCTCTTGTACCATCTCTCAACTGTTCCTGTTCTATTCCTCCAATCTTAATTAACAGCAAGTATATGCAGAGAGTTTTCAGTGAGTGCTGCAGTGACCTTTGAAGATGTGGACAGACTTCTGCTTGCTTTCTGTACGCGGATTTATTGGCAGGCCTGTAGTCTGAATCCGTGTGATAGCACAGAGACAACGCTGTATATATCATAGCATTAGCACTGTGCTTCTGGTTGCAAAAGCTGACTGGCAAAAGGACAACTGTAGCAAGCCAGGATAACAGCTCTCATGGGTTTTATTTCCCTTTTGCAGCTGTTGAGGAGCACCAGCAGGATGTGGCTGCAGCAGTCAGACCTCGGCCCTATGTTGAGGAGCGGGGCGATGGGATGCCGAGGCGCCGGAGGAACCTGGGAAGCCGGATGATGGCCCAGAGGAGAGCACAGCAGGCAGAGGAATGGGTGGAAGGTAAGGCTTGGTGCAGTTCAGCTTCCAGGCATTAAACTGGGCTTCAGCAGCAGATGCTGGGGTACGATTGGCTCCTGAAGAAAAGTGTTCATTTTAATGGATTGGGAATCGTATCCAGCTTGTCTGTGGTCTGTTTGTCTTTACAGCTTCTCTTCTTGCTTCATAGAAGCTGCCTTTTGTATTTCCTCTTAGACGTGCAGGTTAAATTGAGATAAATAGAATCATCACCTCGCTCTACAATATCAGTGTTCATTGCAAGTTGGTGGGAAGCATTAATTCCCCAGTGT